>NW_004624743.1:30673551-30766999 GCF_000247695.1 Heterocephalus glaber
TCCTTGTTGCCGGGTAGATTTGCAGCAGGCCCGGATATGTCCGTAAAAGGCACTCAAGAGTTCTAGCGGGGGGGCAAGGCCCCCCACATCAAACCTGTCTTCTAATCTGATGTTCTATCTTCACATTGGTTGATTCTGCTGTGTATGTTTTCAATAGAATTTTTAATCTCCTGGATATCTGTTTGAATCTGTTATGGAATCTAGTTCTTTCCTATGTTGGGCATTCATGGTTTTTAATCACTTCCCTAAGCTCTCTTTTTTAATCTGTATCTACTCTGGATTCACTAACCATGTCCTTTATTATGGTCATCATTAGTTATCAGTGTAATTATTTCTGATTTTTTTTTTCTAGAGACTTTCATCTGCTTCTATTGCTACCATTTGAGAAAGTTCAGCCAGATGGATTTTGATTTCTTACCTCAATGAACCCCTATGTTTGCCTTGGGCAAACTGGTAGTCTGGGGTTGTATCTTGCTTGCATTTTTTCTCATTTTCTATTTTTAAAATTTGTTTTCTACATTGATGCTTATAAATTGCTTATGGTAGGTAGCGTTATTACTAGTATCAAGACTTCTTTAGGAAATGACTACTTTTCAGAGATGTTTTCTAGGTGTAGCTGGCTTCTGACCCTAGATCCTGCCTCTTGATTTTATTAGGGATGAGAAGTTGCTGCTTATTTGGCCTAGCACCCAGTTCTTTGGAACTGAACTATGGTGATTGTTTCTGACCCCGAGACAATCTTGGTATTGGCATTACAAGGAAGAACAACTGATCACAACTATGTCACCTTGGGTAAAGTAGTACAATCAGTAATAACGGCATCAAGCACAGTCTAGAAAATGACAAACTGTGATAACTGTTGACCTGTCACCTTTAACCATAAGTACAAAATTTATAGTTATATTACAAAACCTAAAACATCAGAAAATTACATATATAGTAAATATTCACTTACGCAATTTTACTCTCAGGAGAAAAAAGGGATAAGAGGAAGCATATGAATTAAAGAGACTAGAAGCAAGGCTGAAGGACAAAGGAAAATTACCCAAGCTTTTGGAAAGTGGTGAAGAAAAGAGGGAAAGAAGGAAACAAAACTAAACTAAACTAAAAATAATGTTCACACTCATGGAAAAAATAAAAAAATGAACAGCAACAACAACTATAACACACACACACACACACACACAACTAAAAGCAAAAGAAGAAAGATTTCTGTGATTTTTAACCCTGTAGTTATCTTCTGGGAGCTATAGTTTTGTGGTAGTGCCCAATCAGGCCACAACTCTGCTGTCACTAGTAGACAAAGGGAGCAGACAGAGCCCAGATCTGTGCTGGATGATCCCAGCAAGACTGCAGTAGGATAAGGGGAAAGTGCTGGATAATCCCAGCAAGTTTGCAGTAGGATTAGGTGGGATACTGATTCAACTCTACAGAAATTTAGGCTCACTCTGGCCTCCAGTTGTGGGGTTGGGGCCTGAGTTGTTCAGCCTACAACATTCTGGATGTCTCTTGCCAGCCTGACCATGGCTCCTGACCCTATACATCTCCCCCGGTTGTCCTTAATCCAGTCATTTTTGGATTTCAACATTGGGAGTCCTGAGAGGAAGCCAACTCATGGCTGCTCTGAGTCCCAGGTTCAGTTGGCCCCTCCCTAAAATGGCATTGGCCAAGCACCCTTTCCAGGAGGCAGGGCAATCGCTTGGACTGGAGTTGCTCACCAGCTGTTGTAACACACAGCATCCAGTGCTCCTTTCCACTGGTGTTGCTCCCTGGAGGCCTCTGGAGTCACCTGCCCTCTCTGTGTCTCTCTAGATTTGATCCTCCTCTTACACCATGAGCTGGGAGCCCAGGAGAAAGTGCGGATTGCCACCTCCCTTTTTTGCATTGGAGTCTGTGTCTTCACTTTCTCTTTGGGCTCCAAATTTTCAGATCCTTCCTTAGTCCCGGGGTTCCACCTCCCTCTTCGTTTTCTTCCCCAAGTTGCTATTTTCGTGTCTGGATTCCTAGTATCTGAATCTAGGAGAGGTTGATTTTGCTTCGACTGACCACTCCTCCATCTTCCCAGAAGTCTCAGTAGTTTACTAGTTTATATTCCCACTAACAATGTAGAAGCATTCTTTTTTCCCCCTACATCCTTGCCAGTATCATTTGGGGTTTTTTGTTTCATTTTGGTTTGGTTTTTTTGTACTGGGGATCGAACTTGGGTCCTTGCGCTTGTAAGACAAGCAGTGGAACCACTGAGCTAAATCCCCGGCCCAGCATTTGTTTTTTGATTTCTTTATGATGGCCATTCTTTAAGATGGAATCTCAGTGCTTTAAATTTAATTCTCTAATGTCCAGAAATGTTGAACTTTTTTTTATGTATTAAATAGCTATTTGTAGTTCTTCTAGAAGTGCCTGTTCATTTCAGTTGCCCACTTTCTGAGTGGATCTCTTCTTTGTAGTGGTCTAATTTTTTAAAAAATTTTTGTTTATTCTAGATATTAGTCCTATGTTCCAAGAGTAGCTGGAAAAAAATTTTTTCCCATTCTGTAGGTTGTTTCTTTTTGCTGTGCAGAAACTTTTTAATTTGATGGAATCCAATTTGTTGATTCCTGATGTTATTTCTTGTGCAGTTGGAGTTCTGTACAGAAAGTCCTTGCCTATGCCTCTGTCTTCAAGAGTTAGACCTATTTTATCTTTTAGCAGATTTTTTTTTTCTGTTTTAATACCTGGTAAGAGGGAGAAGAGTATAGACTCAATCTTCTGCATGCGTATAGCCGGTTTTCCCAGCACCATTTGTTAAGGAGACTTTCTTTCCTCCACCATGCTTTTGGCCCCTTTGTCAAAGATCAGATGCTGAAGGTACCTGCTGTTGTTTCGGGGTCCCCTGATCTGTTCCATTGATACACTTGTTTTTTTGTTTGTTTTTTTTTTGTGCCAGTACCATGCAGTTTATCTCTGTAGTTTTTTTTTATACAACTTTATTTTTAAAAATCTTGTTAATGTACAGGCATTGGCACATTTTAAAAACAAACTACATAAACAGATCTTTCCTGTACTCTAGGAAAGTGGAATGTCAGAAGTCAACAAAATGATAAACTTAAAGTACTAAAACAGAAGGCACTTCACAAAATCTGTTCACTGAAACAGTTACATATCCTCATTTACATCCTTCACTTTTTAAGTGGCAGTGAACGTCTCCTTGGACTGACACATGCAGAAATAGTTTCAGAGCAATAAAAATACAAGGCAAATAAGTGATTAGCCCTTGGCCAACTTTTTTGTTTTTGATGACCTGAAGTCTCCTTTAACCTTCCTTTCATAAAAGGAAACAGAAGGATTCAGAATTGGAAGTTGAAATCCCAGAATGTAACAACTTGGGGACTGAAAAGGCTGGCAGATATTAACCCCCTTTCCCGGGAAACAGTCAGAACCCTTTGTTTTTATGGTTGAAGTTTTGTGAAGTAAAAAAAGAATTAGAGAAGAACACTTCAGAATCAGTGAACTAAAAAGGTGTTACATTCATTAATTTTAAATATTTAGGTTCTTAAGAAATCTAAAATGTTACACAGAGGTAGATAACAGTCCCAAGTTTCCATGGAATCTAATAATTTAGTATCTGGACATCAAACAGATCACAAACTCCTTCATTATCATCTAAATTAAAGTTGTAATCATCTGCAAGGGTAGGAGAAAGCCATAAGAGCGGAAACACATCAGAAGGCATTAACTCATCGATAATATCTCCTCTAATAGATCCTGCAGAAGCTATTTCTGTAGCTGGTATCTGCTAAAGACTCTGGCTTCTTTCCAACACATGTTGCTCAGGCGAGTTCTGAGCCACCATGCTGGATTTCTGCGGAGTCACTGGAATGGAGGACTGAGAAGAAGGCTGTGTGAGGTCATCAGGTGGAGGGACGGGAAAAAACACAGGCTTAGATGAACTGAACTTTTTATTGATAAGCAGCACGTGGATAGGTCCTGAATGACTTTTTACATTGATCTGGTATTTCTTTTGTCCATTCTGACCGATTTCTGGAATAGGTACCTCCAGCTGTGTACCAGAAGGTGCCTGAATAGCCAAAAGTGTATCACCATTAAAGCAACTGCAGACATCTTCATGAGTTACATAGGAAAATCTATTATTAATGGCATAATCCATCACATTTTTGATGCTTTGCTATAGCCACAATTTCTGCTGATCAAGTTCTCTTTCTTTCAGTTCTAGATCTTCAATTTCAGCTTTAAGAAATCTTAATCTATAACTTCTTTAGTATTACAGTCAGCGCCTACACCTTTCCATTGGATACTATTTTTTGACTTTTTTTCAAATCAAATCAATTCCTTCTAAGACATTGGTGATATCATAAATTCTTTTTTGCCTCACAGCCAATGTATCTGCAGCCGCTTTGAGATCCAGGACGCCGTTTTTGGCCTCCTGCAGCAGCCACACGAACTTGGTGGTGAGCGGCCCCAGGCTCTTCTCGTGCCTGCTGCTGCCGCCCCCGACGACCCCGACCTGCGGCGGCGGGGTCGAGGTCTGTCCCTGCGGGGACTGCGCCTGCGGCCGCTGGCCCTAGCACTAGCCCTGGCCCTGCGGCGCCGGCTAGCCTGAGCCCTTGGTCTGCTCCGCCGCCATCGCGTCCTGGCGCTTGGTGGTCGGGCCACGTCTCCCGCTCGCCGCAGCGCCCGCCCTCGGCCACTTGCCGGGTCGCAGCGCTCGCCGGGAGCCGCACGGAGCTGGCGGGTCGTGCACACAACAAGTGCGCCGCGCCCGGGACTTGGGGCCGCTTGCGCGCCGTGCCTCCGCCCCCTCCCCAAGCCCGGGGACGCGGGAAGGAAGCCCACGGCGGAGGGGAGGGGTTGTGGTTTTGTAATATAATTTGAAATCTAGCATTGTGATGCCTCCTGCTTTACTCTTGCTGCCAAAGATTACTTTTGCTATTCTGGGGTCTCTCTTGTTTATATATGAATTTTAGGATTGTTTTCTGTAGCTCTGTGAGGAATACTGTAGGTATTTTGATTGGGATTGCATTAAATCTATACAACAGTTTTGGCAGGACAGCTATTTTAACTATTGGTTCTGCCTACCCAGGAATGGGATATTTTTTCCATTTTCTGATGTCTTCGATTTCCTTTTTCAAGTATAGCTTTCACTATAAAGGTCTTTTCCTTCCTTTGTTGGGTTAATTTTAAGTATTTAATTTTTCTTGAAGCTGTTGTGAATGGTATTTTCTTAATTTCTTGCTCAGTGGGTTCTTTTGGTGTACAAGAACAGTATTGACTTTTCTGTTTTTTGTATCCTGCTATCTTGCTGAATTTATTAGTTCTAGAAGTCTTTTGGTAGAATTTATTGGTCTTCTATGTAAAGAATCATATCTGTGAAGAAGGATAGTTTGACTTGATATATATATATATGGAAGAAGTCAAACTATCCTTATTATATCCTTTTATATATGGAAGAGGTCAAACTATCCTTCTATATATATTGTATATCCCTATTTTATATTATATATCCCTATATAGAGATATGTAGAGATATATATCCCTATATAGAGATATATAGAGATATATATCCATAGGTATAGATATATAGAGATATATATATCCATAGATATAGATATATAGAGATATATATATCCCTTTTATTTCTTTCTCTTGCCTGATTACTCTGGCTGATGTTTTGAGGACTATATAGAACTATAGTGGTAATGATGGTTTGAATTTTGTCAAAGGCTTTTTTTTGCATCTATTGAGGTGATCATGTGATTTTTTGTCCTCATTTTTTAAGACAAAATCTACTCCTAGGTTGCCAAGATTGACCTAAAATTTATGATCCAGCTGCCTCAGGCTGAGTCACTGGGATTACTGGTGTGTGCTGCCATACTTGGCTGTGAGTAATGTTTTACATGGGCTATTGAATTCAACTTGTTAGTATTTTGTTGAAAATTTTTGCTGTTATGTTTATCAGGGAAATTGGTATATTGCATGTGTGTCGGGGGGTGTCACTGTCTGGTTTTAAAAGGATAATTCTGGTCTTTGATGGATTTGGAAAGTGTTCTTCTCTCTCATTACTTCGCAGTAGTTTGAAATTAATTGGCACTTTTTTTTTTAAATAAGCAGTGACACTATCCAGACCTGGGAGACGTTTTATTATTGACCAGTATCATTTGTTATTGGCCTATTCAGTTTCTTTACAACCTTTTGGTTCAATTTTAGTAGGTCTTATGTACAGAAATTTGTCCCTTGTAGGTTTTCCAATTTTTTGCGTATTTTTTCATAATAATTCCAATGGCCCTTTGTATTACAATGACAATGAATCTGTTGTAATGTCTTCTACTGTAGTCCCTTGACTTACAAACTCAATTCCTTTGTGAGGGCTGGTTGTAACTCAAGTTGGTTGTAATTCAAGACTATTTTTCCCATAAGAAATAATGGAAATACCCATAATGCATTCCAAACCCCCCAAAGCACCCCTTAACCTTTTCATAATTAAAGAAGTGTTGTATAATGTGCGTGATTTATCAAAAACACCAATAATTTTCCTAGTGTATTCACCAAAAAGTTATAAAATGTGCCTAGTTTACCAGAAACAACAATTTCATACTGTATTCATCATTCAAGTTGACATCTTGGCTTGCAGGAAGGGAACATGAAACAGAAGGTGGTTATTGTTTGAAGTAGAGTCCCCTTCCATAAGAATATCAGGAATCTGGCTCTCTGGTGTCCTTTCTCTACTTGGGAGAGTCTGTAGCCCACTAGGACTTGCTTCTTGCTCACTAGGTCTCAGCCTTTTCAGAACTAAAAACTGGTCTAAGATTGTTTGTTTCTGTCTTTTCTTTAAAACTGTTCTGTAGTATGACGTGACATTGTCGTTAAGCAAGTGAATGTAATGACTGGCTTTTCTCTGTCTGGGTGGGTCTTCTCTACAAATTTTTGTAACTTTGTCCATTTTTTCAGGATTTCCTTTATTTCAGAAGAACTTTGCTGCACTGATTGTTGATTCTCCCCCTCCTCCTCAGAAAGCTCCTCAGCTGCTAGTCTCGGTTGCTCAGCCAGAAGTTGCTAAAGTTCCTCTGTAGACAGTTCCTCTGAGTGTTCCTCCACCAATTCCTCAACATCACCACAGTCTACCTGCAAACCTCTGCTATAGTGACAGTGTCATCAACCACAGGGTCAAGTGAAGGCTCAGGTTCCTCTACCCAGCCTTCAAAGTCTCTCTCCTGTATAACTTTAGGCCACACTTTCGTCCAGGCAGATCTCAGTGCTCTTAGAGGGACACTGGCACAGGATTTCTCAATTAACCCCTCACGGGAAAAGATGTTGTGATGTTCCTTCCAAAATTCTTTAAGGGTTAAATCTGTATCTGAGACTATCTGGAAGCACTTCAGGAACAGTTTTTTGGTTTATAACTCCTTTAAGTTAGCTATAACCTGCTGGTCTATACCATGCAGTAGAGGAGTTGTATTAGGTGGGAGGAACTTGACTGAGAGCCATGAGAATTCTTCAGCCAGTTCTTCCAAATCTCATGGGTAAACAGGAGCACTACCCATGATGACGAGAACCTTGAGTGGTAAAGCTTTGTCCTCTAAGATATTTCTTAGCAATAGGACAAAAAAAGCCTTGATCCACTCAAGAAAAAGTACACTTGTTACCTAGGCTTTTGTGTTAGATCTCCACAAGACCCCTAGCCTATTCTTCATGACTCTGAACACTCTAGGTGTCTCAGAATGATAAACCAAAAGACCCTTTATCTTGAGGTCACCACTCTCATTGGCACATAGCAATAAGGTTAGCCTATCTTTCACAGGCTTGTAGCCTGGCATTTTCTTCTCTTCCTGGGTAATGTATGTTCTCCTGGTCATTTTCTTCCAGAAAAGGCCAGTTTCATCACACGTGAAAACTTGAGAGCAAAAGCCGTTTCTCTGTGTCATCATTTGGAAGTGGTGTATGTCATTTTCAGCAGTCCTTTTATCAGCACTGGCTGCTTCACCATGCCCACTTATGCTATGAACACCAGTTCTCACTTTAAAACTGTGAAACTACCCCTTAACCGGAATGAAGTGGTTCACCATTATCACTCCTTGATGGATTATCCTTTACAAGATCTGTATTTATAGCCCTAGCTTTTTCACAAATTTTAGACTCGGGATATAACCTGCCAACTTCTTTTTGTTTATCCACACTGATAGTAGCCTTTTTACCTCATCTAACACTGTTGATCATAACTTACTAATTTGAGTAACACCTTTAGCAACATTAGCCTCCTTATACAAATTTTTTTCTGTAAGATTGTCGAGATGGTGGATTTCAACATGCTGTACATATTAGCAAGATCATTCACACAAATGCCACTCTCATACGTCTCCAGTTTCCTTCTTCTCAATTGTGATTGCTTTCTTTACCTTCTCTTCCTTCTTTAGCTTCTTTTCTAGCTTTTGGGGGGCCATTTTGATAGCAGTAATTGTAGCATATATAGAGCACTGACCAAAATCATGCCCACAAACACACGTCCATCTGGGCTCAGACTGACCCTTATGTGTGCTTACATACACTTTTCTAGCATTGAGAGTCTTTGTTTACAACCACACAAGTGGCTGGCATTCAGATCATAATGCAAGAGTAGTCAGTCAAAATTAAAATTCTGGTCATAACTCAAGTTGTTCATATGTGAGGCTGCTTGTAACTGGAGGGTCCACTATATTTCATTTCTAATTCTTTTTCAGAGTTAGGAACAGAAGCCAGGGCCTGGTACATGCTGGACAAGTCCTCTCCACTGAGCTACACTTCCAGACCCTCATCTATATCTTCGTTTATCTGGGTCTTTTTTTCTTGGTTAGTGTTACTAAAAGCTTGTGTGTATGGGTGTGTGTGTGTTTTATCTTTTCAAAGAACCAACTTAGTTTCATTGATCTTTTATTTATAGTTTTCATTATTTTTGCTCTAGTCTTTAGTATTTCTATTGTGGTTTCTTTTTTAATAAAGAACAAACCAAAATAGAGTTCTTGAGATGCATGCTTTGACTGTTTATTTGAAATTTTTCCTCACTAATGTAGGCACTCATTGCTGTAAACTTCCCTCTTAAAAATGCTTTTTCTGTACCCCACTTCAGTTTATTATGTTTACATTTTCATTTTTTTCAGGAAATTTTCTCCCTGACCTCCTTGAATGACCCTACTGTTCATTCAAAAGTGTATTGTCAGCTGGATATGGTCACACCTGCCTGTAATCCCAGCTACTCAGGAGGCTAAGGTGGGAGGATTACAAGTTTGAGGCCAGCTGGACAACTTAGTGAGACCTAGTCTCAAAAGTTTTTTTTCAAAAAATTTTAAAGGACTGGATGCTCATCTAGCATGCATGAGGCCCTGAGTTTGATCCTCAGCACTACAAAAAATAAAAAGTCACCATGTATTTGTATAATTTCTTTGAATTCTAGTTTTATTCCACTGTTTAGAAAAGATACAGGATGTGATTTGAAATTTTTGTAATTTGACTTTTTTGACCTAATATATAGTTATGCTAGAGAAAGTTCCACACACTAATGAAAAGAATGTGTAGTAAGCAGTTGTTAGATGGCATGTTCTTCTATACGTGGCCCATCCATCTATTCCATAGTACAATTTAACTCTGTTTTACTCTTTTTTTGTTTTTGTTTTAGTCTCGATGATCTTTCCAATGATGAAAATAGTATTTAAACCCTCTACTATTATTGTATTGGAGTCTATCTCTTCTTTTAGATTTGTGGTTTTTAAATATTAAATTGGGTGCTCCAACACTTGGTGCAGATAGATTTACAGTTGTTATATTTTATTGAATTGACCTCTTGATTATTTTATAGTGAACTTCTTTGTCTCATATTTTTTCTTAGTTTATTTTGTCAGATATAACTGCTCCTGCTCACTGTAGGTTTCTCCTTGATTACAATGTCATTTGCCATCCTTTCATTTTCAGTGTCTTTACTGGTGAAATTTGTTTGGTTTTGGTTTTTTTTTTTTTTTTTTTTGGTATCAGGGATCGAACTCGGGACCTTGCGCTTGCGAGGCAGGCGCCAGAACCACTGAGCTAAATCCCTGGCCCTTGGTTTTGGCTTTTTGAAAAGGGATCCTGCTATGTAGTTCAGGCTGACCTTGAGCTCACTATGTAGCCCTGGCTGGCCTTGAACTCAGCAGTGATCCTCGTGCCTCAGCCTCCCAAGTGTGAGGTGAAATGAGTTTCTTGCAGACACTTAATTTTTTGTTAATGAAACAACTTTGTTGAACTAAAAACTTGCATCCCACATAATCCACAAACTTAAAATGCAAGATTTAATAGATTCCAGCACATTAACAGAGTTGTACAGCTACAACCATAATCAAACCTAGGTCATTTTGTTATCCCAAATCAAAACGCTCTGCCCACTAGCCTCATGTCCCAACCCTTCTCCCCCAAATCTAGGCAACCAGGGAGCCACTCTCTATCCTCATAGAGTTCCCGCTCTGGGAATTTATCTCCTTTTCTTCAAAACAGAACAGGCTTATAACAATAAAGACTCTAACATAGTCCAAAAACATACAAATCCTGAAAAGAGGACTCTTACACATTGCAGTGAAACCAGAGACTGACGACAGAAACATACTTAAAATATAATTCTTTTTTCTTTTTTTCTTTCCTATTTCCTATTAAAACGTTCATGTAAGGAAACTATACAATGTACAAGCTTGTGTGTCTGGTTTACTTCATTTAACATTATGATCTGAAGGTGCATCCATTTTCCTACAAATGACTGAAGTCTGTCTTTCTTAATGACAGAGCACTACTCCATTGTGTACAGGTACCATGCTTTCTCTAGCCATTCAGCTGTTGATGAGCATATAGGCTGATTCCAAGATTTGCCTATTAGGAATTGTGTTGCTATAAACATAGTTACTCATACATCACTGTAGTTTGATGATTTTAGCTCTTTGGGGAAGATACCCAAAAGGGGAATAGCTGGGTCAAATGGAATTTCTACTTTGAGTCTTTTTTTTTTTTTTTTTTGGTACTGGGAATCGAACTCAGGTCCTTGTGCCTTTGCAGCAGGTGGTGAAACTACTGAGCTAAATCCCCGGCCCTACTTTTAGTCTTTTGAGGAATCTCCATGCTGATTTCTGTAGTGGTTTATCAGTTCACACTCCCACCGACAATAAAGAAGGCTTTCTTTTCTCCCCACAGCCTCACCAGCATTTGTTATTGTTTGATTTCTTGAAGACAGAAATCTTCTTTCCGGGCTGAGATGGACTCTTAATGTTTTAATTTACATTTCTCAAATGACCAGTGATGTTAAACATTTTTTCAAGTATTTTTTTGCCATTTGTATTTCATCATCTGAGAAGTCTCTTCATTTCAGATGCCCATTTTTTTATTGAGTCTTTAAATTTGGGGGGGGGTCTAATTTTTTGAGCTCTTTATATATTCTAGATGTTAGTCCTTTGAGGAATAAATGGCAAACAATTTTGCCTATTTTTTTTTAAATTTTGCCTATTCCGTAGGTTACCTCTTCACTGTTTGTTTGTTTGTTTGTTTGAGGCAGGGTCTCCCTTTTGTAGTTCAGGCCAGCCCTGAACTCACTATGTAGCCCAGGCTGGTCTCAAACTCATGGCAGTCCTCCTGCCTCAGCCTCCTAAGTGCTGGGATTATAGGCATGCACCACCACACCCAACTATCTCTTCACTTTGTTGGTGATTTCCTTTGATGCACAAAGCTTTTTTAATAAGATTCCATTTGTTGATTCTTGATATTTCTTGTGCAAAAAGTCTTTGAGAGTTTTACCTATTTTATTTAATTTATTTATTTATTTATTTTTAGTTTTACCTATTTTGTCCTCCAGCACATTAAGTATTTCTACTGTAATCTTTGGTCCATTTTGATTTTAATTTAGTGTATGGTGAGAGATGTGAGTCTAAGGTCAATCTTTAGCACATGAAGAGCCAGTTTTCCCAGTACAATGTTAAAGGTGCTATCTTTCCTTCAGTGAAGGGATTTGGCCCCTTTGTCAAAAACTGTGTGACTGAGCGTGCCTGAAGTTGTTTCCTTACATTCTATTCTGTTCTGTTGGTCCACAAGTCTGTTTTCTGTTTTGTTTTGTTTTTTGCCGACACCATGCTTTTTTTTTTTTTTTTAATAACTGTAGCTTTATAGTATAATTTGAGGTCTGGAATTGTGATCCCCCTATCTTGCCCTTGTTGCCCAGAATTGCTTCTGCTATTCTAGGTCTTTTCTGATTCCTTATGAATTCTAGGATTGTTTTCTCCAATTGTGTAAGAAACATTATTGATATTTTGATTGGGATTGTATTAAATCTATATAACAATTTTGGGAGTATAGCCATTTTAAATATACTGGTTCTACCTGTCCAAGAACAGGTGGATATCTTTCCATTTCTGATATCCTCTTCAGTCTTTTTCAGAGTACTGTAGTTTTCATTGTAAGGACCTTTCATTTTCTTAGGCTAATTCTTTTTTTTTTTTTTTTTTGGTACCGGGGATTGAACTTGGGTCCTTGCACTTGCAAGGCAGGTGGCGGAACCACTGAGCTAAATCCCTGGCCCTAAAATCTTAGGCTAATTCTTAAGTGTTTCATTTTTCTTGGTGCTAATGTGAAAGATACTATTTCCTTAATTTCTCTCTCAGTGAATTTGTTATTGGTACACAGGAACCCTATAGATTTTTTAGTATTGACTTTATATCTTACTACATTATTGAATTTGGTTATTAGTTCTAGGAGTCTTTTAGGATCTTTTATGTAGAGGATTATGTCATCTGCAAATAATTTAAATTCTCCTTTTCCTATCCATATCCCTTTTCTCTTGTCTAATTGCTCTAGCTAGTGTTTTGAGAACTATGGTGAACAAAAGTGATAGCAGACATCCTTGTCCTGTCTTTGATTTAAGAGGAAAACTTTCGGCTTCTTGCCATTAAATATTATGTTAGCCCTTCATCTGTCATACATGGCCCTTACCAGATTAAGGTAAGGACCCTCTATTCCTATTTTCTTAAGAGTTTTTAATCATGGATGCTGACTTTTATCAAATGCTTTTTCTGAACCTATTGAGATGATCATATAGTTTTTGTCCTTGCTTCTATTTATGTGGTAGATTATTGATTTATGTGTGTCAAACCATCCCTACATTCCTAGAATGAATTCTACTTGGTCATGATGCATGATTTTTCTGATGATTTGCTGCATTCTGTTTGGCAGTATCTTATTAAAGATTTCTGCTTCTATGTTCATTAAAGAGATCAGTTTGTAGTTCTTTTCTGATTGGATCTTTTTCTGGTTTTGGAATCAAGGTAATGTTTGATTCTAGGAATGACTTTGGAAGTACTGCTTCCCTTTCACTTCCATTAAAGAGTTTGAAGAGTATTGGTGTTAGATCTTTTCTAAAGTTCTTATAGAATTCAATAGTAAATTTATCAGGACCTGGGCTTTTCTTAGTTGGTAGTTTATTACTTCAATTTCACTGACTGATTTTGCTTATTTAAAATTTATTTTTCTTCTTGATTAAGCTTTGGTAGTTCACATGTATCCAGGAATTTATCTGAGTTTTCCATTTTACTGGAGTACAGTTTCTTAAAGTAGTTACCAATAATCTTCTGGATTTCCACAGAATCCATTGCGATTTCAGGTTGGTTGTTTTTGAGACAGGGTCTCACTCTGTAATTCAGGCTGGCCTTGAACTCACTATGTAGTCCAGGCTGGCCTCAAACTCAGTGATCCTTCTGCTTCAGTTCTCGAGTGCTGGGATTACAGGTTTGTGCCACCACACCCACCTTTCATTTCTAATTTCATGGATTTGGGTCTTTTCTTTCCTTTTTAAAAGTAAGATTAAGGGTTTTTCTATTTGGTTCAGTCTTTCAAAGAACCAACTCTTTGATATATTGATTCTTTGTACTACTTTTTAAGTCTCAGTTTTATTAATTTCTGCCCTGATCTTTATTTTCTTCATACTAGCTTTGGGTTTGAATTGTTCTTATTTTTCTAGGACCTTGAGGCACACCATTAGGTTATTTGAGTGCATTTTGTTTTCCTAATATGGGAATTCACTGCTATAAACTTGCCTCGCAGGCACTTCTTAGTCACTTTATTGTTGGATCTTGCTAATTTTAATCCATCAGCCAATCTATCCTTTGAGAATTTGGTCCATTTGCATTCAATGTTATTGATAGACATTTTCGTCGTTAGCTTTTCTTCTAGTTGTTTTGAATATTCTTTGATCTTACTCTCCTTTATCTTTGTTAAGATTGATTCTTTTCTATTTTGTGTATTCTTCAGAGGGATTTATACTTTCACATGCTTTTATGATTGTGATAGTTATCTTTCATTTCTGGATGAAAGCATCTTTTGTGACACTGGTATGGGTCATTAATTCCCTAAGTTTTTGCATTCTTGGAAGGTCTTACTTCTCCATTTCTGACAGGCTTGCTGCTCAGTCTTGGCTGGCTGTTATTTTAAGGACTTGGAATAGGTCATTCCCGTTCTCTGTTGCCCCATGGGGTTTCTGCTGAGAAATCGGCTAATCTAATGGGGATACCCTTATGTGACTTGGCACTTTTGCAGATTTTACAGTTCTTTCTCTTGTACTTCTGACTATAATATGCTATGGTGAAGATCTTTTCGGAAGTTGTCTATTGAGGGTCATACAAGCCTCCTGTACATGGATGTCTGTATCTTTTCCAGGTTTAGGGAAATTTTCTTTTGACTGAATGTGTTTTCTATGCCCTCAACATTTTTCTCCTCACCTTCAGGATTCTCAAGATGTGTTTCCTCATTTAATGATACCACAAAGGTCTTCAGTACTCCCTTCTATCTTGGATATTTCAAGTTCAGATAGTCTTTATTTGCTTGATTTAGTCTGTTGAGGATTTTAACTGTCTTTGTCATTGTTTCTGGTGCTGGGGATCAAACTCAGGGCCTTGCCCATGCTAGGCAAGTGTTCTATCCCTGAGCTGTATTCCAAGTCCTTTTAACTGTATTTTTATTTGAATTATTCAGCTCTTCATTTCCAAGGTTTGTTTGGTTCTTCAAAATTGTTCTTTGCTGAATTTCTCATTCAAATCCTGCACTGTCTTTGTAATTTCATTTAAATGTTTATCTGTATTCACTTGAATCTAAGCTTTTAAAATAATCATTCTTAAAAAAAAAAAAACAGGTCTTGAATATTAGTCAGAAGCCAGAAAAACTTTAAAGATCATTTCCAAATATATTTACTTCTAGGTCATGCTACATATAACAATGAAATTTGATGGCTGAATTGTACCTATGTTATGCTAAATTCTGTGTTTATGAACATACAAAAAAGCAGATGTAGGAGACCATGAACAAAAGCACATGTACCAGGGCTTTGCACTGAGCTATATTCTCAGTTCTGGTTTTTTGGGTTTTTTTGTTTTTGTTTTTGGTACCAGGGATCAAATTCCGGACCTTGCGCTTGTGAGGCAGGCGGTGGAACCACTGAGCTAAATCCCCAGCCCTCAGTCCTTATTTTTTGAGAGAGGATCTCACTAAATTGCCCAGGTTGTCCTCAAATTTAGAATTTTGGTGTCTCAGACTCCCAACTAGCTGAGATTACAAGCATGTGTCATGATGCCCAGCTTTCTCTTTTATTTTTCAGGGGTTTTTTTTGTCATTGAGAGTCTCACTGTGTAATTCAGCCTGGCCTTGAACTCACTATATAGCCCAGTCTGGTGTCGAACTTGTAGCAATCCTACCTCAGCCTCCCAAGCACTGGGATTACAGGTGTGCATCACCACTCCTGGTTCTTGGTCTCTTCTTAAAAACAGAAGGTCCATAATAATATGGAGGCCTATAAAAGAAGTGTTTACTACAGGCATATATATGCAACACACTACCTTAAGTCATAAGACTTCTTTGTATGTAATGCAATATGCAGGTAGAAAGCAGTGGTTTAGGTTTCCATTAAGTCTAATGTTAATTATTTATAGAAATCTTTTTTGGTTGATGTTTTCTTTAAGGAGTCTTTTCCTTTGACAATAACCACCAAGGAAAAATTACAACCCAAGACCAGGGATTTAGCTCAGTGTTTCTGCAGCCTGCTTCGCAAGCGCAAGGTCCTGAGTTCAATCCCTGGTACCAAAAAAAAAAAAAATTACAACCCAGGTGAGGAATGCAGTTAATAAAATTCATTTCTCATTTAACAACTATATTTCATCTTATTTTGTACATTTTTCTTAACCTAAGATTTGAGCAAAATTTATAAACCTACATGAATAAACTTTGCTGCTTCGAGTAGTCCTTTATCTGCAGTTCTCTGCAGTTCTGTCTTCCTTGGTTTGTTACTCTAGGTCAACTAATCTTAAAATACAGTACAGCATGGTGTAAGATATTTTGAGGCCACATTGTCTAATGACAGTACATTGCTATAATCACTTATTAATTTCTTAGCTTCCCTAACTTATAAACTTTCCATAGGTACAGGGAGCAAAAACAGTATATTTATATAGGGTTCAATGCTATCTTCAGCTTCAAAATCCACTGGGAGCCCTGGCACAGATTACCACTGATAGGGCCCACTACTGCACATCCATTTCTATTCAGAATAGCCTACCTTCAGGACAGATCGCTTACTTAAAAGTCCATGATCATTTTCTGCAGACTATGGATAGAAGACTCACTAGAGTAGCAATAACTTTGGTGATCTGAATAACAAGCTTTCATGTGAGAGGAACTGCTGCAGGAATTCTTTCCTTCATTTTGAAGAATTTCAGTGTTTAGGAGAAATTCTATAACCTCACATACCCTTGAAATACCATTCATGTACAAATAAATGATTTGTTTTCCATCCAGTTAATGGCAATATTTTATTTGGGAAATTGGCATAGAGACAGAATTACTCAACTCATAACTTTTGCCATTAATGTACACTTAAGCTGCCAAAAAACAACTTAAATTTCTTATCAAATGCACTATAGAAGCAAGCTGTGGTATTAAGGCAACAAAAAAATTGCATTTATATTTTACTATTGTAGTTTTTTTACTGATTAACCTGTAATTATAATATTTTATGCCACCTCATCCTAATAATATATCCTGTATACAAATAGTATGATTACACATTTTGTATGCTAGAAAAGTACACCATGAAGTGTACTTTTTTTTCTAGTACTGAGGATGGAATCTAGAATACTCACAAATGCTACCAAGTGCTCTACTGTGGAGCTATATGCCTAGTTCTTATAATTTCTTGTGACAGTCTTGCTAAATTCCACACACTGACCTTGAACTTGTAATCCTCCTTAGCCTTCCAACTAGCTGAGATTGCAGGCACATGTCACTGTGTCCCACTAAACGTGTACTTCAATTTATGGCAGAGATTGCAATACTTTTAGAGAGAACTTTTTCTAACCTAAGGCTTGATATTTTTTTTCCCCTCCAAAAACCAATTCTTTTTTTTATAAAAAGTTTACTGTTTTCTTGAAGACACCTAATAATCTTTTTTTTTTCTTTTTTGGAAAAACAGGTGCTGATCCATATTACATTTAGGTGATAATATCCCTTATTTGTGATTAATTTTTTACATCATTAGGTATCATTATGATCAGATCATTTGAAGAAGAGCTAATCTTTATTTAATCTTCTTAATTTCATTATACATTTGTTTTAGTCTAGTCAACTCATGTAAACTAGGGAAGCCTTAACTTTGACATTAAAATCCAGAGAAAAAGCTGAAGGCAGTTTGACTTGACCACTTCCAACCAGATGGCAGATTTTACCCTATTTCCTTTAATCCTCCCAGAAATGCTCTTAGGTTAGGTGTCGTCACTGGTGTGCTGGTGCTAGTGATATAAACAAGAACACCTCTGGCATCGTGTCTTGAAAGGTTTCTTAAACTGGTTTAAAAAAGGACAGAGGGGAAAAAAAAGACTAAAATAAATTACTCAGCTATGAAGGTAAAACCAGGAATGGCTTTCATTTTACTTAAAAACAGACAAATCTAAAGCTTAAGTAGATAAGATAGCATTACTATTTCTACAGGGAATTGGGAGCTACAGACTAACATGTATATAAATTTCACTGCTTAACACAAGAGTGACTAATATTCAGGACTACAATGTTAGGAAAGTAACCAGGCCAATGTGCATTCAATTGCATCTCTCACTTTGAACATTACTAATTTGTATTTGTTTTCTGAAGTAGTATTTAGCAGATCACACCAGTAGAATGGTACCTTCTGCTTTTGGCAGGTGGTCCCACTGTACAGAATTTATAAATGAATGTATAACTTCCCCTCCACCCCCTTCCTCATGAGCATTATGCACATTACAGTCATAGCAACATTTCTCTTTATATACATAAATACATTGAGACATTTAAGAATTCTATGAAATTTTATATTACATGATGTAGAAACATAAAGACTAAATGTTAAATACAGAGAAAATGCATGCAGAGCGACCCCAGTAAAGTAGGGAGCCTGTGGGATACATAATTTTATTTGACTTTATATTTCCTGCAGGATAATGACACACACATCTTTTCCTACCCAGGGGAAAAATATATTTTCAAAAATTTAGATATTGCCCACTGCATTAAATTTAAATTAATGTTCTCTATGTATACAGATAGTGAAAGCAAAAAAACTTACAACACATTTGTTTTTTAATATATCAAAAATGTTTCCAAGGCAACATTATCAAAATGATTATACCACAGTCCCTGACATAACATCAAGCTGTACGAGGGAGGTATGGAGAAGGCAGGAAAGCTCCATCCAGCTGAGGATCTAGGTGCTTTTCTTCTCTTCACCCAGTAAGTTCACTGTAGCTTTCTTGGCTATTAGAAGGAAAAGAAAATTTTTTCAAAACTTTTTGTAATACAAGCTCCGTGCCTAATTTGGCTAGCAAATAACAAAACTTAGATGACTCATGGGCAGATGAGAGCACGCTGAGGTTTGTGGTCAGGGCTGGGTGGGCTTCCACGAAATGGACAGAGAACCTTTGCAGCACACAAATGCTGTAGATTTGAGCAAAATTTAGCCCTGTTACGACAGTGTCACCTAAACTACTTGCCCTCTACTCTCCTGTAAGCATCAAAAGCAGAGATTCCACAGCAGTAGTGTTCCTTTATATAACCAGAATCTCACCTGCGTTCGGGTACTTTCCCTGTAAGATTTCTGTACTCCTCAATCTGAGAACTAAGTTGTCATATCTATCCTGTGGTGACAAAAATCAGAGAAAGGCTCATTCCAGCACTAGAAGTATTTCTCTTCCTCACTGTGAGCACCCCCTATGATGGGGAGAGGCTTTGAATGTGTTGTAAGAACCAGTGCGTGGGGTGACATGGTAGGGCACAGAGGCAAGGAGGCTGTCGGGAAGCCACAGTGAGTCCACAGACTGCAGCTGTTTCTGATGGAGCACAGATGAGCTCGGTGATGAGAGCCAAGGGGGCCCTCTTTGTCCACCAGCTGCCCGACAGCTGCTCCTCCTTTCCTCAATTAGAATTGTTGGACAAAGTTACAAAGAAGGAATTTCAGCCTCTCAACTAGCCCTATATATAAAATTCCTAGGGAATCCAGAAGTTCTGAGAAATGTTTTAAATGTGTCAACACCCAAGTTGCTCTTGATTTTTATGCCTGGTTCAGAATGCGTCATATCGAGTTAGACTGACTGCAGAGTGCTCATGAGTACGAGACCGAGAGCTATAAATACGGGTGCACAAGACAGAGACAACACCAGCACAGGCTGCCTGTCAGGCTATGGGCAAAGAGGAACAGAAAAGAAAGCTCTTGAACTAGAGCTCCTGAGGCAGGAGGAAGTGAAGGTTTTTAAAGTTACAGCAAAATGTCATGAAGCAGACTGGTGTTTATCCCCAGACACAGAAACCCAAAGGGAAATGAGCTCCAGGAGGGAGAAATGGGGGCATCACTCCTCCCAGCCTCAGTGCCGCTGGGCCCTGCCGCGGCAGATCTTACGTCCACAGTGGTCAGCCCACCTCTCATCTCCTGACCTAACTACCATGGAGCTCTAACAGATATCCCGTAAACAATGTCCACCACCCACTTCTCAATTTCTCCAGCCCTTGAGCCCCTCTGGAACTCAAAGCCGTCACCAGCAGACTCTCGATCCCCATTCTTTGAAAGTTTTCTTTACCTTCCTGCTGGCAGAGCATTGCTGTCCCCAAGGAAGTTCTTGCTCAAGTCGCAGCTGGCTTTTCTTCCCATGACCCAGTGCCCCTGGCTCTGGGGAGCTGGTAGGCACTGCCTGTCTTCACTGCCACTTTCAGAATCTCACACATCAGATTCTATCACCCATTCACCTTTCCCTAGTCCTCTGACTCTTAGCCTACTGTCTAACTTTTTTTTTTTCTGGTACTGGGAATCAAACTCTGGGCCTTGTGCTTGCCAGGCAGGCACAGCACCACTGAGCTACATCCCCAGCCCATACGGTCTCATTTCTTGACGATTTTAGCTCCTAAGTGAGTATCTCCAACACTTAATGTCAATCTATTTTAATATTCATGTAGACATAACTCTTCTAATATCTTGAACCTCTTAGTTCCTCCCCTACGATATCCGTTATATTCCATCCAGCCTACAGCACAGCACTCCTGCCATGACGCTTGTCATTACCAGTAGCTGTGGTGGCTCCAGAATCCCTCTCCACCATCGCCTTGTATCTCTGCCGCTCATTCCGTTATGCTTCGGAGTCCTTCTCTTACTCTTACTCTTCTGCCCTTACCCAACTTAAATTTCATCATCAAACATTAACCATTCCATAGTCCCACTCATGCCCCATCATTCTTGCTTAAAATCACAACCTTGACACAACTCTCCACTTACTCTGCGGCCACCCTGTAGTGAATGCAGCTGGAGAAAAACAAAGGTGAACATCCCACCTTGAGTTCATGAACACAGATCTCAAGTGAGTAAAGCTGCCTGGCAGTCCTCATGACAACATGCCAGTCCACTTCCTTTCCCACCGTCCGAGAGACCAGAAAACTACCACCATACGTCCCCACATAAGGTCTTGGGCTGCTTTAGGGCCACAATGGCAGAGCTGAGTAGTTGCAGAGACCTTGACAGCCCCAAGTCTGAAGTCTTGTTAATCTGGTCCTCTGCAGAACTTCTGCCGACCTCTATCCTATATGGCTGTTCATTCATATCTCCTCTTCCCACCGCCTCCTTCCCCAGCATCTCTCAGGTGGCCTGCCTTCCTCTTCTACGGAGGAGTCTGAAGCCATTAGAAAATTACTACTTGATGCTCCCACAGCCACTCATGCCTGCCTAACTAGCATCTCTCCCACAAACCCTGGTTTCCCTCCTGTTGTAAAATGTTCCAGGTCCTTTGCTCAGTCTCTGTGCACACCAGATTGTCTCTCTGACCCAGTCAAGGACAGAGCTCCAGCAGTTCACTCTCTCCTATCATTTATTTGTTGGTGGAGGTTTTTTTTTTTTTTGGAAGAGCTTCCCTCAGACCAACACCCTATCATCATTTTTTGCTAACCGATCATTCCTACTGGTTTTCAAACATGCCTTATTTCTCCTACCCTAAGAAAAAGTTTTAAAATTCTCAGGACCCTAGTTCCTCCTCCCCCTCATGGCCCCATTCTTCTGCTCTCCTTTGCAGGAGATTTCTATACTCTTCCATCCCTTTTCTCCTGCTCTCTGAAATCTCTTCCAGATAGGAGTTTGTTCTCACACTGCAAAAACATGTCTTCTCAATCACTAGTGTCCTCCTTATTGCTAAGTCTATCAGTGCTCAGTCTTCACTTACCCAGTCTTTACATGTGACAAGTGGGTCACTTCCTCCTCTTTGAAACACTTTCATCTGGCTCCAAGGACATTACACTCTCAAGACTTGCTTCAAGGGGCCCTTCCTTCCCTACTGGCCTGCTTGGCTGATGACTTCTCATCTCCCTAAATCCCCAATCCAGAGCTGTTTCTTCAACTCTTGACATCTACATCCAACTGGCTGTTGACTACTCCAGGCAATATCTAAGAAGCACTTTAAACATATGTCCCATACTGAATTCTGTATTTTCCTCCATCTAAATCTGTACTACCCAGTCTTCCCCAGCTGAATGCCAATTCCATCATCCTACCTATTAAGGCTGAAGAGCTGGGTGTTAGCCTTGACTTCTCTCTGATTCCAGGCCTGATTCCTGAGGAAATCCTATTGGCATTTTTTTTTTTTTGGTACTGGAGATTGAACTCAGGTCCTTGTGCTTTCGAGGCAGGCAGCGGAACCACTGAGCTAAATCCCTGACATTGGATTTCTTATCCCCCGCTACTGGCATTTCTTATCCCTTCCAAGAGACTCTCACCATCCCAGCCAGTTAGTGGGTAACCTTTTAACTAGTCTCCCAATTTCCACTTCTCTAAATCCATTCTTAGTGTAGTGACCATAGTGATCTTATCAAAACACAGGAAAGATAATGTTTCTCCTCTGCTCAAAATGCTCTAAAACCATTTTACTTCACATGAAAAATTAAAAGCCTATAAAGCATAATGTGACCTGCTGTCCAGCCTCTACCCCAACTTCTCTGACCTTGTCTCTTCCTCCTATCCCTCTAGATCACTTCCTTTGTACTCCTACCTCAAGGCTTTTGCATGTACAGCTCCTTCTGGAACATTCTTCCCCACTGTTCTTTTCTTTACTATGTTCAGTACAGCCTTCTTGGTAAGGATTTCCTAATTCCCCTGCTTAAAACTGTAACCATTCCTCTAGTCCCTGTTACTCAATATGCTTCTGTCTATTTCTTCTCATCTGATAAATACTTCATATAATACTTTAATCATTAAACTAGACTGTAGTCTCAACTAGACCATAAGCATAAAGGAGTATGGTCTCTTTGGTTGACTGCCAGTGCTAGGAACATGCTTGGGCCATATTAAATACCTCAATAATATTTGAATGAATCAATTAGAGGGGCTGAGAAAGAGTATTCTTTTGGCTCTGTAACAGAAACCATTCAAAACACTAAACAGATCACCCTGAACTGAATTAAAGAGACTATGTTTATAAGTAAATATATATGATTCTCTAATATCTCTGCCTCCAGTAGGGAAGTCATTTTTCTTAGTGTGCTGCACTAATGTGTCAGGAAGTAAGAACTAGGGAAAAGTGAGGGCAACCAGGCAAACTCTTGGTACAGAAATCCCTTTATATGGCCTGGCGTTTGGCTGAGGAAAGCTGAGAGGACAAGGTGGCCAGGAAGCCTTAATGGTATTTGAGCCAATGCTCCTATCTTCTCCACCTGTGAACCAACTTGTCCTTGGGTCTCACCTTCTTTAGTGATGACATCTGCAGTCTCTTTGGCTTTGTCTTTCAGGTCCTTCACCACACTGTCTACCTGGGACTCGTGCTTCAGGAAGAAAGGACGGATGATGCGCTTGTAGAGCAGCTCCGCTCCATTAGAAGGGCTCGGGGCCATACACCACAACAGGAAGCCGCACTGCAGGGAGGAAGAACAGGCTCAGTGAGGTGAGAGGGGCGGCGGTGCAGGGCGCTCTGTCCACTGCGACCTGGGAGGGAGGGCTATCCAGGGGCACCGCTGCCCATGTCTTCTGTAGGCTAATGGAGATGGACAGAAACATGACCAGTAATGAGCTAGGAAGGAAAAGCTGAGTGAAAAAGAAAAGATAAAGCATACTAGGTCCAGCAGTTTTTCAGATTATAGCTGTAAGAGGTACCTGACAAATACGAACTCCCAAGATGGCTTATATAGTAATATTAATAAACATAAGGCAAATATTCAAGATTAAAATTCCTGAACTTATACATTTCTTTCAAATATATAAATTGGTCTTATATAAGTCTGTAATTTTATCTTGTGATAATTATTTATCTTTGGAATATGTAAAATTTTTTAAATATTTAAAATTCAGAACTAAATCCATAATTATAAATTTTAATATTTCCATCAGAATTTGATCTCAAACTTGAAATTAATAAGAATGAACACATATTTCTCTAGCTAACAAACAAGTAATACAGATATACATACATTTTTTCGCCCCCAAGGAAGGGTCTGTTACCCAGACTGGCCTCAAACTCCTGGGTGCAAGTGACCCTCCTGTGCTACTGGGGCTAGCTACAAACAGGGACTCTGAATCAGGGTAGTACAGAGATAAGAGACAGGCTCAGAGACACTAGTATCCTGTTCATGCCATAATACCTGGGCAAACCTATGTAAATTACTTAACTGCTTAAGTATGTTTTCCCTTCTATAAAATAGGTATAAATTGAAATTTACCAATCTACCACTTGTAATTTTGTAAAATAATAAAAAGCACTTGAAATATTACTATTGAAATAGTAAGGGCTTTGTCTCTATTGCAAGAATACTATGTCTTAAAAAATACTGTGTCTTCTACCAATATTCAAAGATAGTAACAGGCTAATCTGTTAGCTTTACGTGGAGAATAGCAAATCCTAGAACCAAGAATATTTAAATATTTTGTAACTCTTTTACTACCTGAAATGAAATCCAAAGTAATGACATACAAAAATAATATATACATTTCAATATGTAAATGTGCAAACAAAATTAGGTGATAAAACACCATCAAATACTCATATGCAGAATGAGTGACTGTAACAGCTATAGGTAAAACCCCTGGTTATCCTGTGCATCCTCACGGGCTTTACTCTTCCTTCAAGGCCAGAATCACTCTTCTCCACGCCCAAGTGCAGGCCCCGACACTGCACAAGATGCAAGAGGCCCCTGGGAGGAATGCCCCAGTGCGGCAGCCTAGCAGTGCGGAGATGTTCCTCAATGTAGAGCGGACCGTGGAGGAGGTGCTGAGGCGGCTCTCAGAGAGGATCTCCTCGACAAGCAGCCCGAAAGTACGGAGGACCACAGACACCACTGAGGCTATGCTTGAGAAGATTTTCTCCACGGTGGGAGATACTAATAGGCGCGTTGCAGCCCTTGAGGGTAAAGTGGAAAGACTGCTTCTTCTGTCTTCACCTGCACCTACAAATGTAACTCCAGGGACGGCTGAATTTTGCCCCACGTTGATGACACCACAGCCGCTACCTGTGCCCAGCCAGAAGCCACAGCCTAGATAATGGGATTTTGAGTGAGGAAAGCAAAGGAAGGGAAAGTGGCCACAACAGAGAGGGAAGGGTAAAGATGAGACTACTACAAGTATACAGCAACACCACAAACGTGAACGGGCAAGCACAGACTCCAACCCGCCCTCACAGTGCCGACCCAGCTGTTAAGGGTCCCATGAAGCCAGTGCCTTCAACTACCCTCAGTATGCATGGGGAGTTCCATGTTTACTGTTAATTTTCCCAGCTACTTGGCTCCAGCCTCTCTGTCTGGCCAGCAAGCAGATCTCAGGAAACTAAAAGATGCTGCCAAAGGGAACCAGAGTGGCACATTTGCTTTAACACACAATGAGAACAAAGGGACTGCATTTATTACTGGCTGCACCTTTCCTTTCCTCTGCCTAGTGCCAGGTGAATTTCAGTGGACCCTGCAGACCATCTCCCTAGTTCCCTATGGAAGACTAAGTTTTCATACCCAAGCTTCCTGCTTTTCCACGATCGCTTTTATACAGGATATGCTTATACATACACACCCAAACTCAGCATAGTAAACAAAATGTTGAGGTAACAATTTTGACAAAACACCAGAACTCCTCATGGGCATTTTGAAGAGCACGAACAGTGCCAAGGGGTTGTAGTCACAAAGCAGTAGTATCCTACCAACGCTATTGACTATTTGACAGCAGTTAGTTTTAACATCTAACATCCCAATATATTTGCTACCTAAATATGTTTTTGCTATGCTTTATTATATAGGAAACTGGTTAGGAGTTTTAGGCCATAGAACACATTTAAATTTTTCTCACTTACAATGAAGGAGCCAGTGCAGTGGTATGTGCTCAGCTACTTGGGAGGCTGAGGCACCTGAGCCCAGGAGTTTCAGGCCAGGATGAGCAACATAGCAAGACCCCTTCTCAAAAAACTGGTATTCCTCCACAGAATGTCTGACTTGCAGGAATGGATTATTCATGGACAGACACCCACCCACATCAGAACCACGAGCATCAAAGTGAGGTGAAAATGGGCCAGGGACTTAGCTCAGTGGTTCCGCTGCCTGCCTCGCAAGCACAAGGTCCCAACTTCGATCCCTGGTACCAAAAAAAAAAGTGAAGTGAAAATGACTCAATGGATCAATAACTGGAAGCTGGGGTCTGTTTTGTGACTACTCAACTCAACCTAAGCGTTAATTTTCTCTTCCGTAGGGTTTTAGCAAAGTCACAATTCATGTATTTGAAGAAAGTCTATTAGCAGTAGTGTTACCCTTGAAACATCTGTCTATGTAGGTCCCCACCCTTCACCAATCCAGCCACACTGATTATCTTTTCTGGCTGAGCTGAGGCAAGACTTCCAAACAGGGCAGGGTCGGCATTTACATCTGTGAATCTCTTCAGTGTGGTTACTTGGTAGGCTACATGCCAGATAGTTAGCTTACTACTTTCTAGTACCTCTAGCTATTATCTTGAGACAGTTAAATAATTACTGTTCTCTACCGACATCCTTAGCACTTTCCAGTTCTCAAGTGAAATTACTTTCTTATATTAATAAAGTTAATTACTGTTCAATTCTCAAGGTTATATTCTGCCACCAGCTTTTACAACCCCCTCTTCCTAATCTAACTTATGCAGTTCAGGAGCACCCCAAGTTAATTAAAGTCACCCACACAGATTTGCTGTCCTCTTAATCAAGCTGTCCTCAAAGTGCCAGCTGACAATTCTCCCATGGGTCCCTACAACTTATCTGCCTGTCAGAGCGCATGCTTTCCCAACTGAACTCTTGTGACTATTAGTACTGACACAATGAATCCATAAATCACAATAGGTTAGACAATTCTGTGTTTCCAATCTTCTCACCGTCCAATTTTTCTCCTGA
The DNA here is from genome assembly GCF_000247695.1 of Heterocephalus glaber. Next base: position 30,700,434 of record NW_004624743.1, read on the forward strand.
AGAAATATTTCTAGGATAGAAATATGTTTGGCACACAGAGGGAACTATCCTGGTCAGAACTGAGTGTTAATGTCAGAAAAAAATTTACACACTAAGTATGCTCTAATAACTTGATCAGAAACCATACATCCTAGAAAGTATTTTCAAGAATAGTGATGGGATGGGGCCAGGGATTTAGCTCAGTGGTTTCGCCGCCTGCTGCGCAAGTGCAAGGACCCGAGTTCTATCCCCGGTACCAAAAAAAAAAAAAATACTGATGGGCTAAATTAAAAATTTGGTGTTCAAGCCAGGCAAGGTGGCATGCACCTGTAACCTTGGGCACTTGGGAGGCTGAGGCACGAGGACTGCTTGACCTTGGGAATTCAAGGCTAATCTGGGAATCAGTGAGACCCCATCTTATTGGAGAACAGGGGGAGTTGCTCTGCCTGCACAAATAAAAGCTCAAAAAGAACATATCAGAGAAGATTTCCCTATTTTCTGGCCACTTACAAAGGTGAAAAAGAGAAACCCCATGCTCTGGCAATGGGAGGAAATGCACAGTGATAATCTAGATCAGGACCTAAGCTTACCAGAGTCTAACTTGTTCTAGAAATCTAGAACACCACTTAAATGAGAGTAAACATAAGGTAGAGATGCTCCTTGCAACATAATAGTGAAACATGTGAACAGGGAAGTCGGTAAATTATAAGACTGAATAACTATGCCAAATATCTAGTAACATGAGAAAACATTCGTGCTAACCTGAAGATGCAGAATCACATATATTGAATGTGGCCTCAAGCACACACAAGTGCCTAAGGGAAATGTTTGTGTATCTTTATTTACACAGACCAATGTATTTGCACACAAAAAGGAAGACTACAAAATGGTCACCATAGTAGGATTACAAATGTTATTTTCTTCTCTATCTAAAACATGCCCCCCTACAGCATTTGTAAACAGCATGACATCAAGGACTTTATTTTAGTCACCAAAGCATTCCCTAAACCTAGAACTGAATCTGGCACATAGGGCTCTATATGTAAAAACTTAAATAATGAAACATACATAAATTTCACAGAGAAGAAAGGCTTTTAAAAGTATCTTCCAACACTTCTCAAGGATAGACCTCAAAGCAAAGGTCGGGACGTGTATGAACCAGTCTCTAGGTAAAGACATTGTATATTATCTCAAACATGCTTTGATGCCTGGCCATTGATTCCTCATACTTTCCTCCAATTCTATAGGCCACTTTATAAAAATGAAAAAAAAGCTAACAATATATATGATGGTTAATCTTGATATCCACTTGACTGGATTAAGAGCCTCCTGCAAAGACGACTGGGTCGTGGGGTACTCTACCCATCAATGAACTGGCCCACTGATGTTCACAGCTGAATGTGCTGTTTAGAGGTGGGGCCCAAAGAAGTTCACATCCATAGGGACGGAGATGCACTTGGAGGGTGCATCTCTCACTGGTGCTTGTCCCCTGCTCGGCTTCCCGGCCACCATGAAGCAAGCACCTTTATGCCACCACACCCTTCTGCCATGATGCTCCTGCCTTGGCTCCAGCCAAGCAGGGACTGAAGTCTCTGAAGCCGTGAGCCAAGTTAAACCTCTCCTTTAAGTTGTGGGTGTCAGCACTCAATCACCTTACCTTTGACAAAGGAGCCAAACACCTTCACTGGAAGAAAGCCTTTTCAATAAATGATGCTGGAAAAACTGGTTTTCCACATGCCAAAGATTGAAACTAGACCCGTATGTTTCACCGCACACTAACCTAAAATTGAAATAGATCAAAGATCTAAATATTAAAACAGAAACACTAAATCTGCTGGAAGAGAGAATAGGTAGATGCTTGAGGACATAGGAGTAGGCAAAGACTTCATGAACAAAACCCAGACCGCGGGGAAAATACTAAAAGAATCAACAACTGGGACCTCCTCGTCTTATTAAAAAGCTTTTGCACAGCAAGAGAAACCACCAACAGAATGAAGAGACAACCCACAGAGTGGGGAAAAAAAATTTTCTTGCTTAAATTCTTTTATTGGTACATTTTAGGTATACCTTACTTCTACATTTATCATTGGGTGCTTTGTACCTGTACATGATGAACACTGGTTCTTACTTTTTCCCCATTACCTGTGCACCCTTCACCTCCTCCACCCTTCCCTATTTACATAGACTTTGTTTCCATTTTTTTCTTAAATTCTTTTTTTTCGCTGCCCTGTACCGGGGATCAAACTCAGGACCTTGGCCTTGCAAGACAGGCAGTGGCGCCACTGAGCTAAATCCCCGGCCCTTGGAAAAAAATTTTTACCAGCTGTTCAGATAAAGGACTATTATCTAGAATATATAAAGAACTCAAAATCAGACCCCCCCAAATTTAAAGACCCATTGCAAAAATGGTCATCTGAAATGAAAAACACTTCTCAGGTAAAGAATTAGCAACAGCAATTACACAGAAAAATGTGCAACAGCACTGGTCATTTGAGAGATGCAAATTAAAACAACACTGAGACTCCATCTCCAGAAAGAATGGCTGCTATCAAGAAATCAACCAATAACAAATGCTGGAGGGGCTGTGAGCAAAGAGGAACTCTGCTCCACTATTGGTGAGAATGTAGATGGGTGCAATCAGTGCGGAGATTTCTCAAGAAACTAAAACTAGAGGTTCCATTTGACCTGGCTATACCTCTTCTTGGTATCTTCCTGAAAGACTTAAAAGTATCAGGGCCCGGGATTTAGCTCAGTGGTTCTGTCGCCTGCCTTGCAAGCGCAAGGACCCAAGTTCAATCCCTGGTACCAAAAAACAAAAAAAAAACAAAAAAAAGCAAAACAAAAAATGACTTAAACGTATCATACAACAGCAACATATGCACATCCATGTTTATAGCAGCACAGTTTGTAATAGCTAAACCTTGGAAACAGCCCAAGTGCCCATTAACTGGTGAGTGGATAAAGAAGATGTGGGGTTTTTTTATACAATGGAGTACTAGTCTGCCTTAACGAAGGATGAGCTTCAGACATTTATAGTTAAATGGATGGACCTTGAGACCATACTCTTAAGTGAAATAAATCGGACACATATGTTTGAATACCGAGTTGTTTCTCTTATGTGAGAAACCAAAAGTGGAAATAAGGACTGAAATGTATAATGGACGTTGGGAAATGGAAAAAAGTGTTTAAAAGTTGTGGGTGTTGGGCCGGGGATTTAGCTCAGTGGTTCTGCCGCCTGCCCCACAAGCACAAGACTGGTACCAAAAAAAAAACAGTTGTGTGTGTCAAGTGTTACGCCTCAGCAACAGGAAAGCTGGCTAATATAACAGTAATTCTGCAAAAGATAAACTACTAAGCTTCCAGCTCTCTTTCACACAATCTCATACAATCATTACGTGATTGCTGCACAGCACAGGTGAGATTTATGCTAGTCCTTAAAATGTGAAATTCTCCTCAACTTCCACAGACTCTGCAATTCAGAGACTCAGTCTGTTCACTGGAGCCACTCACAATGCCACTAATGCAGGAAGAAAGCATTCTGATGACCAGAATCAATTTTTAATTCACTCAAGTATTTTATCTATTTGGAACACACAGTGAATTCACTCTCGCCCACACCATGATTCTGTGAAGCTGGAGACTTCTAATGGATGCATTCATTTTACCTTTTAGAGAAGAAAATCTGCTACAACGCAATTTTTAAAATGTACTTCTAAACCAAACAGAAATGATTCAGTGTTTGTCTCTTCTTCTGGGCTCTCTCCCTATCTGTGGTCTCATTAGCAGAGTTGATCAAGAGAAGGCTAGAAGTCAGGCTGCTCATGCTCGAGAAGTGGAGGTCAGATACTGGCGGAAGCAGTTCTGCTGACGTGATACTGTTTACTGCAGACAGCAAGTGGGCCCAGGACAAAAGTTCTTTCCATTAGACACTGCACTAATGGTCAGTGCCATTGGACAGATCCTATTAAGGGCTTCAGAATTATCTGATGTTTAAAATGTTACACCCAAATTAAAGATTATAAAATATTTTATAAACACAAAGTCTTTGAATAACAAAACATACCAAAAATATCCAGCAATCTTTGAAATCTTAAATCTTTCTGCAGATCAATTTTCCTATATATTTTGAAAGGAAAATCCTTCAACTGTCTTAAAAGGCATTCTGTGGTGATGAAAGCAATCTATACTGAATATGTTTTCATCGATTTTTAAAATTTACCTCATCTTTTTTACCAAATAGTGTCACACTATCTGTGATCTATAATTTTTTATGATTAATGAATTATGCAAAAATATATATATATATATGGATCTGTTTCATTCCACTTAACTGTGTGGATGTACTGTACTATTCACTTATTCGTCTGTTGATGGAACTTTCAATTGTTCCTTTTACTTATAACAAAAATTGCTGCAGTGAATATCTTTGTGCCGCCTTTATGCACTGTGGATATTTCCTTAGGACAGAACTGTTAATGTGTTAATTTTCAGTTCAACAAGAAACTGTCAAATAGCCTAGGGAAAAGACTATTCTTTTTTTTTTTTTGGTACCAAGGATCGAACTTGGGTCCTTGTGCTTGTGCCGCAGGCGGTGAAACCACTGAGCTAAATCCCCGGCCCCAGAAAGGCTATTCTAACTTACGCCCCTACTCATTACCAGTACCACTACTACGGAAGCCACCTCCAAGCTGAAAGGTTTTTCTCCTTTTCTTCCTTCCTTTTCAATTTATACATGGTGACATTTTCTCCCTGCACATCTTCACAACTAACTACAGCTGGTTGACAGCACTAACACCCCCCTTCCAGGCTTCAGGAAAAGTCCTAATTCAAAGGAAGCTGTAAAAGTATAGAGCAGAGACCAGCTAGAAAGCAGGCACACAGACCTCTAAACAACTGTGTTCCCCTAGAGTCACAGGTCCAGGATGACTATGTGACTTTGGGCCCAGGAGAAGATGTGCACACATTCCAGAACTGGCCACTTCTCCACACTAGGGTCCCTGGACGCACTCCAGGACTGAGATCCCATTCCCACAGGAAAGCCCACCAAAGCCTTCTCACAGAGGCACTAGCTCCTTGCTCGAAAGCCCCTTCCCTTCCTCTCCCATCACTGTGTCTCTAAGCCACTGGCTCTCTCAGCAGCAACAGACCTTTCACAGTTACACACCACGAGTCCACTTCCGGGTACACATCTATACCAGGAATTTTCAATCTTCAAAATACCTACCAATATAATGAGCAAAATACAGGATTGCAGGGGCAGGGATTTAGCTCAGTGGTTCCACCGCCTGCCTCACAAGCACAAGGTCCCAAGTTCGATCCCCAGTACCAAAAAAAAAATACAAGCTTGCACTATTTGAATTCACATTTCCCAGATCATTAGTGAGATATTTTCTGGTCACTCATATTTTTTCTTTTCTATGAAATATCCATATAGGAGCTTCACCCGTTTTTCTTTTTACTTGGAAAAATTTCTACATATTCAGGGTATTAGTTTCTTATTTGGTATAAATATTGTAATTATATCTCTTAGTCTGTCATTTTAACTTTGTTTATACTGCTCACTGTCATACAGAAATTTAATTTTCAAAAATTTTATTTAGCCAAATTTATCAAATCTTTCTTCTTTGTATCTTTTGCATTTTTCTTCTATAGCTCAACATTGAAAAACTTTCTCATTTACGTTTTTCTAAATCAAAGATTTTAGGGGCCAGGGATTTAGCTCAGTGGTTCCGCTGCCTGCCTCAGAAGCGCAAGGTCCCGAGTTCAATCCCTGGTACCAAAAAAAAAAACCCAAAAAACAAAACAAAGATTTTGGCATAAAACTGTTGATCCTCTAAGGCGCTGAAGAAAAAAGCTGGGGACTAGTTACCACCCCCACTCCAAGCTGCCACATAGGCTTGTGAATTACAACCCAGGAGAGGGAGGGCAAAGCCTAGACCCAGGGAGTTGGGGGGTTGGAAGAAGAGTTATTAACTGGCTCCTCTGCAGCTCAGGGCCAAACTCTGAGTGGGGTTGCCATGAGCCCCACCTGCTACCCAAACTGAATATGCAAGACCAGGATGGCCTGGGTGTGGCTTCTTCCACTCTACACCCTGGCAGAGCATCTGAAAGCCCTGAAGGAAAGTGAGTTTGCAGGCCAAAACTGTAAGATATTTGATGAATACAACCATTCTAAAAGAAAAACAACATAATCAACTACAGATTCTGAGAGGAGTAAAAATATTAGAATTGACTGACCAAGAATTTTAAAATAGATTATTAACCATATGTTAAAAGTACACAGACATGCAGGTTATGCAAGACAAATACTAAGGATGCTACAAATATGTTTGAATATATAACAATTATTAGTTGCAGAGGAAATAACAACACTACACGTATACTATAGTCAAAATTCAGCATTTTCAAAGTCATAATTCAGTAAGCAGTGACTAAAGGTACACACATTAGTAGGATGGGGACAAGGAAAGGCTGCATACATGTGGCAAGGCCAATGGAAAAAAAGAGGCAAAATATATCTTTCAGGGGGAATCAAGAGCTAATGTATACAATAGAAAAAAGTCCTTAAACCAAGCCTATTTTTCAGCAACATAGAGGTAAATGACAATTACCATAAATGAAGTGACCAAGTGGCTGCATTTAAGAAGGTGCAGAACTGATGTAAAACCTTACAGAACTATTGAATCTTTAAACCATGGCATGTGTAGCTTTTACTAAAATGAATACTTATGAAAAGAAAGGGAAGGAAAAGGCCCTAGAATTCCTGAGTTGGGCACACCACACCATCCAGCTCCTTCAGTTTGCAAGTCAGAGCCTGAGGACGGGAGGCATCATTTACATCATACCAGCTACCTCAAAGCAGAGGCTGTATGTCCAAATGACCTGACAGATCCTCTCCAGACAGCTCATCCCAGTTCGTGAAAAGAACCACTCTACCCATTAAGAGTTGTGAACTTTTTCATTCTCACTTCTGGTACAAGTCCGGAGTCTATACAAGTTCCATTATGACTAAGTTTAAATTTCCTATCCCTTTCCCCCCGGGCCAGTTGCTAGTAACTACAGTTGTTCCTGCTGATCCCTGACTTTGTAATTATCAAAGTCACTAAACTGACTTTATCAGAGAGCTAACTGTACATCCTCTTTCTCTAAACCTATAAAAGAAATGAGCATTTTTCCTTCCAGAAATGACTCACTGCTCACCACTGAATAATTAATGACCTGCTGACATTTGCAATGCTTCCACATCAAAGTATACAAAGACAGCTCTAAGCAAACACATCTATATTTAGATTCTAGTATTTCCATCTTGAACATACAACTGCTCTGGCTATTTTCTAAGACAGTATACAAAGGAAGTTTGACATTGGATCCTGTCTTATTTATAATCTGAGACAACATCTACGATGTCTAACACTGAAGCATTTGTTCCCACACAGGTCCTGGGCTGGAATTTTAATGGTACAAAGCAAAGCAAATATATATAAGTGGAAGGAAAGAGCAGCTAGAAGCCAACATACCTTCAGCATGTAGTAGAAGGGGAACCATGACAGGAAGAGATCAGAGAAGAACTCGGCAATGCTGAACACACCATACACTACCCAATAGGTCAGCCACTGGGTATCGTCATCTTTGTTGGGACTCTCTATGGCTTTCATTCTGGAAGGAAATACAAAAGAAAGCACATCATTTGGGAAGATCTCAGTAAACATTTTCAAACATACTTTCATAGCCTGATCTCCAACACCACAGCGAAACCCAGGCAAATGTACTCAGTGTCAGCAGAAGTAGAGTACAAAGATAAAGACTCAAGCAATGTGGAGAGAGCAAAATAAATGTTGTCATAACTTGTCTCCAGCCTTCAGGCCGCCATAAAAACCACCCCAAGCTGTCACTCTGTGGATCTACAGCCTGCTAGAGCCTCCATCCCAGCCCCGCCGGTGCCACCAGTGACTGAACTACAGCAATCCCACTTCCCTAGCAAGCACTCAGGAAGAATTCAGGCTCCAGTGCACATTAATAAGTGAAGTGCAGCATGGGAGCGTAGAAGCTCCTCATAAGGAATTTCCAGAACACATGTCAGACATTGCCCAAACCCACAACATACTGCATAATGAAAGGTAAAAACCAGTGTCTCAGCGTCCATTTTGTTCAAACTGTCCTTGTGTGATCCCCGGGCTGTGAACCCTCCTCACCTCATCAGTTAATGACATTCCCAACCCTAACTCCTAGATAAAATTCATACTGCAAAGAGGTGGAAATAAATTTTAAATAATCTTTTACTTCTGAATCACGGAAATTTCCTTTATTTTAAACCTGAAGCTCTATAACTTCTTAACCTATCCTAACATGTATCTGTTATCATAACTGAATTGAATTAAAAACAAAACTAGATACATATCTGAATTTTGTTTAGCCTAAAAGATAGATTAACTAACTGTAAAAGTAGCTCCCCAAAAGGGCAGGCTGCTGAATCATGCTGAGTCATCCACTAAGAAAGCCTTGGAGGGTTCAACAGAAGCAGCCGTGTGTGTGTGTGTGTGTGTGTGTGTGTGTGTGTGTGTGTGTCTCTCTCTCTCTCTCTCTCTCTCTCTCTCTCTCTCTCTCTCTCTCTCTTTCAGATACCTGGGTTTTGAGAAAATAACCAAAGGGAGAAATAGCCAAAGAGGGAAGAGTTAGAGCTGAATGAGATAGTTGCTAATGAATTTGGAAGAGACAGAACAAAAAACTTCACGTTAACAAGAATCATATGAAATGAATTTAACAAAGCTGATCATAGAATAATGACTTGTAGCAAGTGAATCAGGTCTATGTTTTAGCTAACAATATGAATTCGAGTTTCCATGTTAATACACTAGAGCTATATAGTATCACTAAAAAGTAGAAATAAAAGACTCAAAATCAAACATACACATTAGTCACAACTTCGTAGTAAACCAAGGCACAGATAGAAGATAGCTAATGTAACAGAAGGAAAAAGGCAAATTTTAGCAAGCATCTTAGCCAAAGAATGAACACAGTACAGCCTTTATATGTAAAACTTTTTCCCTCTGCGCTTTACTTAGCTTAGTATAGCTGTATCTATTTTTAGGTAGGTTCTTCAAGTTATTAGTATAATAAAAACATCTTACATCTTCATCCTCAGCAGAGAGGATACGTAGCTATGTTTCATTTAAGGTCTTTTTTTTTTTTTTTTTTTTTGCTGGGAGGCGGGATATTGAACCTTCACAATGAGCTACATCTCCAGACCTTTTATTTATTTTTTATTTAATGTTGAGACAAGGTCTCATTAAGTCACTAAGTTGTCTAAGCTGGGCTTAAACTTCCAATCCTCCTGCCTCAGTCTTCCAGAGGGCAGAGATTACAGGCATGTGCCTCCGTGCCCAGATTCACTTAAGATCTTAAGACATTCCTTGACTAAACAAACTATCAACAATATGAAAATTCAAAAGTTTCCATTTTAATATACTGGAATACCGTATAGTAACACTAAAAAGTAGAAGTAAAAGAACTTAAAATGGCGTTCCAGCCTGGGCTGCATAGTGAGTTCTAGGCCAGCCTGAACTACACAGCAAGACCCAGTCTCAAAAAACCAACAAAACCAAACAAACCCTCAAAATCAAACACACATTAATCACAACTCTGTTGAAAACCAAAGTACATCTAAGAAGACAAGAAAAGACAAAAGAGACTCACTAAACTACACATATTGCTTCTTCTAGTTTTTATGTATTAGTGCATTTTATTTACCCAGAACAATGAGATTCACTGTGGCATGCGGATCTACAAATGTGGCATTTGTAGATACATCTAACATATTTTGATCATTTCTCCCCTATCATCCCTCTCTTCCATTTGTCCCTTTTCCTCTCCCCAACCTGTTCTCTAATCATCTCCCTTCTTTCATGTCACCTCCTTTAAAAGATTTTAATACAATTTCTCATATTATTGAAGCGTTTTAACTTAAAATAGTGCAATGTTAATATTTTTAAAAGATGATGGTGGCACAGGCCTACAATCCCAGCACTCTGGGAAACTGCAGCAGGACTGCAAGTTTGAGCCCAACATGGGCAACTCAGCAAATGAGACACAGTCTTAAAATATAAAAAAAAGAGGGGAGTGTCCTGGTGAGAAAAGAAAACGGCTTAAAACTGGGGTTTCCCACATGTTATTTACAATAGCTTCAGCACACACTTCCTTGTTCAACTGAGGGCACACGGGTCATTCTCCAGCAACGCACTCCCTTCCTTTTACTACAGGGAATGATATTACAACCAGGAAAGGACTCTAGATTAGTAAATGAATTCAAGATATCAACATTTCAACAAAATTATTCACTAAGATTTCAAGTACCTCATCTAGAAGCCTATATTTGCTCTGCTGACACAACAACCTCTCCGGGCCCTCAAAGTCCTGGAGCAGTTTGGCACTGTCCCAGCCACGGCAGCCAACAATGCCACACTCTCTCCTCAGGCCCGGGCTGCTGTCCTCCCATCCACCTCAGCCTCAAGCAGCCAGCACTAACCCTGAGCTGATAGTTCCTCAGGACAGACACCACAGTCTCAGGAGCCCATTGCTCCCTGTGGACCCACACTGCTGTATTCTTCCCTAAGACTCAAACCCTGACCACCCAGGCTCAGAGCTTTGGCTCCCTTGTTCTCTCCTGAGCCACCAACCATGATCCAGGGACAGAACTTGGCTTCCCTAAGCAGAGGGCAAGAGGCCAGCTGGACCGGAGAGACAGCAGAGATGGGGCTAGATGAGAAGACAGCCAGCCACTCTGCAGGGGCAGTGGACAGGTCTAAAAGTTCATGGAAAATGAGGAATCACAGACATCTCAGAGATGAACTAGCTCAAATGCTACATTTTATAGACAAAGAAGATGAAGTTCACTGAGGAAAGTTATGTCAAAATGAACTTTAACTCATTAAATTAAAAGATTATAGAAACCATGTACATATCTACATTTTTGTTGTTGTTGTTGCTTTGAGACAGAATCTCACTATGTAGGTCAGGCTGGCCTTGAACTCACTATGTAGCCCAGGCTGGCTTCCAACTCCTGGCAATCCTCCTGCCTCAGCCTCCTGAGTGCTGGGACTACAGGCACACGCCACCACGCCCTATTTACATATTTTTAAAGGACAATGAAATATTTAAATATCCTAAAGCTTTCAAAAAAGATAACAGAAATATATCCAAGATACAGTGTTGAATGTGAAAAGTAAAGTATAATTTTGTGACCAAGAAAAAAAAGACAAGTGTTTGAGCTGACAGACCAAGAATGGTATCCAGAAAGACACTGTATTTCAAATTGCATAAAGTTAACCCTAGGTATGGAATAACAGGATTTTACTTTAAGATCTTTGCAATAAGCATGTATTTTTCTTTTTTTAAAAATAGTAAAAGGGCAGAGAAGATTTGTATTTGTCTTGAGACAGTCCTGCTATCAAGATTGGCCTTGAATTTACAATCCTCCTTCCTCAGTCTCCTGAGTACTGGGATTACACCGCACCCTGCAAAAGGGAATACTTGTAACTGACTTTTTGTTGGTTTATTTTGTTTTGTTTTTTGAGACAGGATCTCTCTGTGTAGTTTAGGCTGGCCCTGAACTCACTATGGAGCCCAGGCTGGTCTCCAACTTGCAGTGATCGTCTTGCTTCATCCTCCCCAGTGCTGGGATTACAGTCGTGCACCACTATGCCGAGCCTGGGAATACTTGTATTTGAAAAAAAGGGGAGTGTCATCAGACTCTTTTTCTTTCCTTTTCCTTGTGTGTGTGTGTGTGGTACTAGGGATGGAACCCAGTGGGCACTGAAGTATCTTCTTAGCCATTTTCATTTTACTTTGAGACAGGGTCTTGCTAAATTGCGCAGGCTGGCCTTGAACTTGCAATACTCCTGATTCTCAGAGGGCAGAGAGCTGGGATTACAGGTGTGTGCCACTGGGCCCAGAACACCAAACTTTCTATAACTATTTCCTCCTATGAGACTAGTTCTCTCTTTAGGGCTTTGTTAAAAACAAACACTAAAGTGAACATCAGACATACTCATTTTCTCTCTTGAGAAAACAGCTAATGATTTTTTTATAAACAAACTTCTCTAACAATAGTCAGACATAACCTGTTGTGTTTTAGAGCTTTAAAAAGCTCTCCAAGGGTTGAGCCTACTTAGTGCCAGTTACTTAGGAGGCTGAAGCAGAGTATTCCTTACACCTAGAAGTTCAAGACCAACCTGGCACTATATAGTGAGACCTTGTCTCAAAAAAAAAAGCCTTTCTAAACAGAGAGTCATACAGCCCATCATGTGAAACTGACTCATTTAAACTTTCCATTTAAACAAACTATCCAAAAATGACTAATTACTATGGAATATCCTTCCCTTCCTCTCTTCTCAATGCCTGTTGGGCGTTGCATCATTTCACCACTCTCAGCTCGGCCTGGGCTCCACCACCCAGCGGTGTAATCTGTAATCGTAACCTTGGGCCGGTTATCCAGTCCCTCCAGGCTGCAGCCTGCTCATCTATCAAGGAGGATTATAAACCTCATGGTGCTACTGTGAAGATTAAAGTGCTTAACACATGGGAAGTACTGAAAGGCACAGAGTAAGCACTCAGTAAATACTTCCTTAGCAGGTAATAATAACAACAGTGTAGTAAGAATTTATTACTGAAAGGGAGGGAGAAAAGAATGCTTCAGTGCTTCTACCTAAGTAGAGCTGGCAGGGGGATTATTACCTGTTAATAAGGCTGAAAGGAGATTAGAGAGATTTAATTATACCCCAAATCCTAAATCCTCCAAATGTCAAATGCTATAACAGTAAAGAATTAACTGAGATCCCAAAAATCCTGTTTGCAAACTAGCAGGAAAAAATCGATGCTGGTGAAAACATTTTTCTGGCCCCCTGAAAGGCACATTGTCACTGACTGTACTGATACTGGAGTAACTCACTGCCCAGCAGTAACTTGTACCGGTGGACTCCACCCTCGCAAGCCAGGTTCACAGGTTGGCTGCTGTCTTCTGAAAGGACAAGAACCAAGGATGGCCCAGAGGATGGCATTAAACACACGCTGAAGGATTAGCAGAGAGAGAGAGAGAGAGAGATTGAGACAGAGAGAGAGAGAGAGAGAGATACACAAGTCAGCAGTTCGCTGTACTAGTAAATGTCTGGAAGCTAATGGCCACTACTTTGAACACCTCTTGTAACTACAGAGGCCAAAGGTAACTTGTATTAACTCATGTTGTCTCAATAAATTTAGTATTAAAATATTTATACAAGTTTTTCTTCTCCTGATGTATACATTTTTTGGCAGACTGTGTATATCCTGCTAGTAACTTCCAAATCTGTATCTGCAACTCCAATCTCCACTCTGCACACTGTCGGCACACAGGAGCTGCTGAATGATCACCACCATCATCAGACTACCACAGGAACACTGCTCCCTTAGAAATCCTGACAAAGCCCTGGATCACTGTCACTGGCTGTCCTTCCTCTTCCAGCTCATCCCCAGGGCCCTGGCTTTGTGCAGAGATGCCTCAACTCAGGGAAGCCCCCTTCCCCGGCCTGAGGGGATGATTCAAGGTTGCTCTGACCCAGTGGAGGTGAACCTATGGCACACGTGCCACAGTGGACTGTTTGTATTGCTGAAAGCGCTAAATGATTTGCCATCACTGGCCTAACCCATCACAGTATTCCTGTGCCTTTGCTTGAAATTACCTTTTGTTTCCTTCTGCAGCTAGAAGTGTCCATAAAGTTGGAAATATTCCTCTGCTGGCAAAATGACAGAGGCTTACAAGTAAAACATCTTTCTTGCTCTGGGCCTTCCAGGTCCTGCTCTTGAAAGCCTTGGGTTCCCTGCAGCACTCTCCTTAGACACTGAGCACCAACAGAAGGAAAAGAGCCTGCCCGCCAAGGCTGCTGGGAAAGAGCCTGGTCTGCTCCACCAGCCTGGGTGTCAACCTCCAGACAATTCCAGGCCACTACTGCTCAGACCACTGTTAACAGCTATACTGACCCACCCGGACGTATGGGGTGGACCATAGCCCCAAAAGCTTTCTGAACCAAGCTTCGGTCAGAAATACAGAAAATTCAGCCAGAAACAGTGCTTCTCTTGCTGAGATTTCATCTACCCACATATTTACAGCTGACGATCATGTGGGGGACAGGAAAGAGATGACCGTTTATCCTAGGTGAAGAGTTATTTCTGCAGGTAGAGCTCAGGTGTACAGCACTTGCCTAGCACACATACAAAAATTAAAAACCCGTGAAACAAAACTATTTCAGACATAACACAACCATCTGGGAAAATACCCACTTTTACATGCTTTTTTGTTTTTAGTAAGCAAAATAGGTAAAAATACTTTTTACAAGAGAACTATACAACCTACTTATATTTCTGTTTGGAAGGGGTTTTTGTGAGTGGTCTTGAGGACTGAACTCAGAGCCTCACTCATGCTAAGCAAGCACCCTACCACTGAACCATACCCCCACATTTTATCATTCTGAGGCAGGGTCTAAGTTGCTTAGGCCAGCTTTGAACTTGTGATCCTCCTGTCTCTGCCTCTGGAGCAGCTGGATTAAAGGTCCATGCCACCATGCCCCAGATATGTTTTGAATTATCTTTTTTATGATAAATTTTGTTTTTTTGTTTCTGTAGTGCTAGAGATTGAACCCAGTGCCTTCACAATGAACCATGTTGCCTGCCTATCTATCAATCTATCTATCTATCTACCTATCTATCTATCAATCATCTATTTACTTATGAGGCGTGGTCTCACTAAGTCACTTGTCCCGGCAGGGCTCAAACTTTAATTCTCCTGCTTCAGCCTCCCAAGGTGCAGGATTACAGGCAGGCACCACCACGCCTGGCCATGATGTTCCTGTTTCTTATGTGTAACACAACAGTATTCAAGTTTAAGCAGGGTCTGGGGGTCTGGCCCTGTGCTTCCCTAGGGTCCTTACCTAGCTGGTATGCACAAGTCCTGAGTTCAATCCACAGCAGAAACAAGAAAATTAAAAGACTTACAAATACAATAAATAATGTTATCCAACTTATATCTAATATTTATTATTGTGAATATTCTATTATTTATTATACCACTGAAAATTAAAACCAGCTAATAGGAAACGTAGATATAGGGAAATCATATTTATCTTTTAGGTATTTGTCATGGTTTCAATTATTCAGATTTTCTTCTTCCATCCTAACCAGCCAGCACGTGTGCTTGGGGAGGGTCCCGTGAAGGAGGGTGACAGGGGCAGAGTTACAGAGAAGTGCATATCTCAATGGAAACAAGCCAAGTAAAAAGGTGATTTATTATGAAAACACTGTTAGTCCAATTATGTCCAGTGCTTAGGAACATGCATTCCACCATGCCAAAACAGGAAAACCACTGGGCACTTACATACTTACAACTTCAGAGAAGAAAACTTTATTGTTTTATTGCTTTGAACAATATCTTAAAATGTTGATTTAAGTACAGAAAAAAAGCTGGATGTGGTGGTGCACACTTGTAATACCAGCACTCGGGAGACTGAGGCAGGAGGATTGCAGTGAGTTTGAGGCCAGCCTGAGCTACATAGCGAGACCCTGTCTCAAAAAAAGAAAAAGTACAGAGGTGTGGTGGTGCATGCCTGTAGTCCCAACACTCAAGAGGCTGAGGCTGAGGTTGAGCCAGGAGCTGCCTCAAGTTCGAGGCCATCCTGGGCTACAGAATGAGTTTGAGGCCAGCTTGAGACCCTCTTTCAAACCAGCCCCCCCAAAAAACACCAAAAAAATAAGACTAAGCACAACAACAAACAAACAAAATGTAAAGAGGGAAAAAGTGAAAGACAATATTATTAGGAGATTTTTCTAAAAATCTCAATGACATAAAGTTAGAAAACTATGATTAATTCCGTTTTCTTTTGGCTATTAATTAAGCACTTAAAAAATGCCTGGTTCTGTGCTGTTTGACATGTTATATTTCCATATTTTAGTTTTATAAATCTTAAGTTCCTTGCCCAGGTGGGCAAGGTGCTACAACTATCAGCTCCATATAAATATACTTCTGAATATTCACACCCAAGACACTTAGGAACATACTACCTCTACTGTACATGGTTCATAAGTGCTTCAGTCACTACAGCTCACATAAAATTAAGCAACAGTAGGTCTGCAAAGCAATGACTTTACCACTAAACCAACTGTACCCCTCAATAATGATTTTAATTTTAACATGTCAATTATATTATCAGAGACTGACAGTATTTCCAACAAAGAGGTTCATAAAAAAAAAAAAAAAAGCCAAGCATGGTGGTGCATGCCCATCATCCCAGCTACCCAGGAGGCTGAGGCAAGAGGATCACAAGTTCAAGGGCAGCCTAGGTGATTTAGTGAGACCCTCTCTCAAAAAAAAGAAGAAGAAGAAAGGGGCTAGGGATGTAGCTCAGTGGGTTCAATCCTCTGAACAAAAAGAAAGAAAGAAATCTGCTTCTGGTCCACGTGCTTTGTTTTATCTCTAATGTGATAAATAACGTTTAATCACAAATATTCCAGAGTTCAAGGTAGATTCTTTGAAGTCTGAATATGAATAATACAGACCCTAATGTTTATCATCCTTGTTACAGCAGACACATACCACAACCATCCACAACACCCACCATGCACAGTACTGCTTCTAGCTACTTATCAGACAGAATGATGTAAGAGCTCCTAAAAACTCAAGTGTTCTCCAATTATCTGTGTTTTACCTAACAAAGAAAAAATTATACATTTTAAAATATAAACACGTTAGTTTTCATGCCTATAAAGAAAATATTTTTCTTCTTCAAAGGGAAAAATAAAAGGTTGAAAACTGTGAATGATCTGAAGGTTAGACTTCTTTTTCCCTTGTAGAGTATGTATGTTTTCTAAGCAAGACACAATCAATGGAGCAAGAAAGACTGATGAAAGAATACAGATCATACAATACAACTAATTTGCTTATTTCCTGTTTATTATACAATGCATTCTCACGCCAAAAAACAAAAACACATGAGACAGCTTCCTGTTAATATGCTTCTTAAGTATGTAGAAACCTGTGCCAGGCTTATAGGCAAACATCTGTAATCCCAGCACTCTGGGAGGCTGAGGCAGGAGGACTGCAAGCTCAAGCACAGCCTGGGCAACTTAGTGACTCAACAAGACCCTGACTCAAAATAAAAAATAAGGGCCAGGGGGCCAAGGATTTAGCTCAGTGCTTCTGGTGCCCGCACAAGCACAATGTCCTGAGTTTGATCCCCAGTACCAAAAAAAAAATAAGGGCCAGGGATTTAGTTCAGTGGTGCCACCACCTGCCTCACAAGCGCAAGGACCCAAGTTCAATCCCCAGTACCAATAAATAAATAAATAAATAAAAGGGTTGGAAATGTAGCTCAGTGCAAAGACCCTGGGTTCGACCCCAGTAACACATAGATAGGTAGATAAATATCTTCCAAGATGAATATAGAAAAACAGAAAAAAAAAAAAAAAAGACCGCGCTCCTTCAGTCTTTAATATAACATTCTCCTATAGTATCAAATGACCAATTTAGGGCCGGGGATTTAGCACAGTGGTTCCGCTGCCTGCCTCGCAAGTGCAAGGTCCCAAGTTCAATCCCCGGTACCAAAACAAAAAAAAAAAATGACCAACTTAACACGCATGCTATACAGTAAGTTAAATTTGCTGTCCAATCATACTGGGATAACTGTTAATAAAACCAATGGCTCTATAAATATAATATCTATGTCAAGTGTGGTATCACAAAGTTAACTTAAGCTCAAGTGCCTCACCACTTAAATGGGGAACGACCTAAACTGCCCTTTCTTAGATAAAAGAGGCCACAAGAGGTAGTCAGGAGTCTAGAGTTACTTTGGATGCATAAATGATCCTCACTAGCTCGAAGGGCCCAACTATCAGAAGCTGCAGGATATATATATATATATATAGTGGCCACGTGACCCAGGGACTAGAGACAAGCTTGAGGCCCAGGAATCAGAGGAGCGAGCAAGAGACAGGATGAACTGAGCCTAGCTTCCTGCAGCCCCCACATACAGACCAACTGCTACAAAAAGTGATTTCATTAGCAATTTTGAAATTGTTTTTAAACTTCTGCCAGAATTCATTATTCCTCAAATTAATTAATGTTACCTATAGTCACTAAATACTTTAAGATGTAATACTTGAATCTATACTTGTTTTTAATACTGTATGAAAACTAAGTTCTCATTCAAAGTCAGTCCTGAAAAAAAGAGCTTTAAGACAAAAGGCAGATGAGAGCAGCAATATAGACAGACAGACCAAATCTCCAAGGCCTTTCACAGAGGGGGAAAGGTTCATAAGGAATATCCTAGAACACAGTATTAGGCATGAGAGCCCTTCCACAACCATCATAGAGCCCTGAAATCAGATGATGAATAATAAAATCATTCATTTTATATGCTTCTCAAAACTTTTTCTTTATGATACAGCGTAAGAGCGGGGGGTGGGGTGGGGGGGTTGTTGGCTATAATTACCCTATAAAATGTCATAAATTATAAGGCTATTCTATTACTTTTTAGTTTTCCCTAGACCTTCATCGTAAAATAGTCCAGCCAGCTGGGCGTGGTGGCGCATGCCTATAATCCCAGCACTCCGGAGCCTGAGGCAGGAGGATCATCAAGTTTGAGGCCAACCTGGGCTACACAGTGAGACCTCTCAAAGAAAAAAAATAAGTCCAGCAATATTAATAGTAATACTGGGCCGGGGATTTAGCTCAGTGGTTTCGCCGCCTGCTGCACAAGCACAAGGACCCGAGTTCGATCCCCGGTCCAAAAAACAAACAAAAAAAAATAGTAATACTAAGTGAAAACACAACCAGTACAAAGCTGACAGAAGTAAAATGTTTAAATGTTTAGCATTTTAGTGTTACTTCAGGTACCATTTATTTTTTGTTTTGTTTTTTGGTACCAGGAATCGAACTCAGGGCCTTGTGCTTGCCAGGCAGGCACTGTGCTGCTCAGCTACTTCCCTGGCCCACTTCAGGTACAATCTCCAGAATGCCTTTTTTTTGGGGGGGGGGCACTAGGGACACTAGGGGTTGAACTCAGACATCTGCACTGAGCTACGTCCCTACCCCTTTTTCATTTTTTATTTTAAGGATCTCACCAAGTTACTATGTTGCCCAGTCTAAATTCAAACACAGATCCTCCTGCCTCCACTTCCCAGTATGCTAGGATTACAGCACTGGCTCCAATTATATTCTTGATCAAAGTGCATAGTCATCCAGAGGGTCACATTTACTTGTGCTTTATAATATCCACAGAAGGCCAAGTGTGGCCATGCTCTGCTCTGCAGCACAGTAACAAAGAACACACAGAGAAAACTAGCTTAGTAAAAAATTTATCTTTTCCCAAGCTCTCCTCTGTGGAAAAGAAGAAAACATAAGAAGGATAATTACAGGTTCTCAGGAAAACATAGGAACACAAACACACCCCTTATTAATGAGTCAAGGAGGAAACCTACAGATACACATCCTCCAAGTACCATGGAGGAGGCGGAGCGGCTTCGGGTCACAGGCTGCAGAGCCCAGAGTTTGACTCACAGCTGTCACTCAGGCTGAGCCAACTGTCTCAAATTCTCTTCTGGGTGATGGACCTCTTTGGAGGCTGTCACTGCAAACCTTAAATGGGCAGACTGTAATTCCTTCTAACCTGGGTTCCCTAAAATATACTCTCACTTTATCTGTGGTGACTCATTAGCTAAGAAGACACTGTAGCTTGTACTTGTGGTTCATTGTATTGTAGCTCACTGATCTTCTAAGAGTTTTTTCTCAAATTAACACCTCACAACCCCTTTCTGATCCAACAAACATGTCCCCTTGAGATTCGTTGCCTCTTGACACAGAACTAAAGGCAAGGTGGCATCCTTTCAAGAAATTCCATTTAGTAAACCTTCTTCGTTTCCAATAGGCTGGGCATGGCCAGACAGAGCAAGTCTCTGCAACTATCTGTATAGACTGCTGCTGTCTCAAATCAAAGCTACCTAAGGGATAACAAGAGAAAGAAATCATTAATAATCTAGCTAATGTTAAAAAACAAAACAGCAAATGCCCATGTGTGCAGATCATGTTTGGGATGGCAGTATTTTATTTGACAGAAGAAAAATACACTGCACAAAGGTAATGTGTTGACAGAGTCATTTGATTAAAAAAACACAGCACCAACAGTTGGATTTCTTTTCCCCCGTAAGGTTACGGGACGTATCTTCGGGACACTCAGAGGGTCTGGAGCTAGGCTCCTTGAGTTCAAGTCCCAGTTTTACCACCTACTAATTCTGAGACCTGATCAAGTTGCTTAACTTCTCTATTTCCTCTTCTGTGAAGATGGGAATAATCATAGTACTTACATAACAGACTTGGTATGGCCCTTAAATAAACTAATTTGTAAAGCACTTAGGGATATATGTGTGCCTATTTATAAAATGCTGCATAGGTGTCTAGAGCCATGCAAAGGGTTAAAAGCAATAAAACCCTTCGTAGTAGTGCCTAAAGTTTAAAATGGGCTGGGCCAGAGATTTAGCTCAGTGGTGCCACCGCCTGCCTCATAAGCGCAAGGTCCCAAATTCGATCCCCAGTACCAAAAAAAAGGGCTGGTGAGGACACATGGAAAATAAAATAGCACATCACTGAAGTGGGTATGAAATTTCAAAAGTGTTGTCAAATATTAAATTAAATATAGATTCCAGTGTTACACTCTAAACATGCTTAGTCTTTCCAAGATTAGCATCAAAATATGCTTAAATGTTTTTTTACCCATCACTGGGTAGTAAGTGAAAATTCCAGACCAAGTTTGGCCTCTATGCGACCTTGGGAAACACACCCTCTTCCTGGATTGTTACCGCAAAACTAAAGGGGCCTGGAGTGTAGCTCAGTGGTACAGCACTTGTCTAGTGTGCACACATGCTGGGTTCTACCCCTGCCTTCTATCCCTAGTGCTGAAGAAAAAAACAAAATAAAAACTAAAGAAACAGTAAATATCAGACTTCTACAGCCCAACTCTGATAGTCCCAGAAAGGTGGCACCTTGATTCTCAAAAAAAAAAAAGAAATAAAAGAAATAGACATCTCAATAGAAGTTTAGACAAAAAGATTGCTGGGTAGGACAAAAAACAAACCTTCCTTTTTACTCATTTCAGGATAAAAGTCATCAAGTCATTAGATTTTGCCTCACCATTCCACTTGTAAGAAGGAGGGACAGGGTAGGGACACCTGGCTGAACCAGCACCTGCACTTGAGGGCCACACAGTGGGGATTGGGGGCACCTTAGGTTTCAGGCCATCGAAGTGGTGACTGTGCAGGAAGGTGGAGTGCATCACATTCTCCACGGGTCTCAGAGATACACTTTCATTTGAGCAATGCTATTAAAAGCTAGGCTGCACCAGACAGAAAAATGCATGGTTCCATTTATACAAAACATCTAGAACAGGCATATCCATAGAGACAGAAAGTAAATTAGGGATAGGAAAAGTGGGGATGACTGCTAACAATTCCCTTTTGTGGTGAATAAAATGTTTTGGACAGTGGAGAGGCCTGCACAACTCTGTGTACATCCTGGCCACAGAACCATACACTCTAAAAGGGTGGTAAGTGGATAATATCTCAGTGTAGGGGAAAGGGGTCTATCTTTAAAAAGTGGTTTATAGGGGCTGGGGATTTAGCTCAGTGGCACTGTGCCTGCCTCCCAAGTGCAAGGTTCTGAGTTCGATCCCCGGAACCCAAAAATAAAAAGAGGTTTCTAATATTTACTAGTAATTTGCCTTATCAGTCACCGAGGAAAGTAAGGGGATTAAGGTAATTCTGTCAACAGTTCTTGGTAACAAGAAGGCTGAAATTACATTTCAAATTGTCTATTCAGGGTGGAAGTCTGAAAATATAAGAGGCTATCAATTAAAGGCCCTGTTTTCAAGGAGCTCAAAAAGAAATTATGTACATAGACAATAATAACCAGTAAGAGCTGGGCATGGTAGTGCAAGCCTACTGTACTCCCAGTACCCTGGAAGCTGAAGCAGGAGGATACAAGTTTGAGCCCAGCCTGGGCAATTTAGGGAAAGCAAGACTCTTACCTCAAAATAAAAAACAAAAAGGGCTGGGGATATAGCTCATTATGAAGGCCCTGGCTTCAATCCTGGGACGAAACTAAATAACCAGCAGGAAGGGAATATAACGTAAGGCCTTGGTTGCCCCAGGGATAAGCACCCCTTTAGCTATCCACAGGCCCCAGCATTCAGTGAGGCCTGACCTGGAGCCAAGCATACCCAGTGTCTCCCATGGACATCCCCTGGGGTAAGTGATAAGAAAGCATAGAAACCAGATGTGCTTTTCAAAGCTTCATTTCTTCACCCTGCAGGCTCCAGGCCCAATACTGATCCTTACAGAAAAAATGAAAATGCCTTACAACTATCTGGAATTAAATGTATACATCCTCCCCATCCAGGCCCTGCCTACTGGCACCCTGAACCTCTCTCTCCAGGACGTCCCTCCCCTCTCCCCGCTGACACAGAGCCAAGCTGTGTGCTGCTCCTGGGCCTGGCCCTCACCTCCACCACCCTGCTCAGCTCCTGGCTGGCCAGTGCTCAGCTCAAACGGCATCTTAGATAAATATCCAGGGAGTCTTTCCAGATCCACTGCCACAGGGCTGTAACTCCAGCACTTGGGGAAGCTGAAGATCACAAGTTCGAGCCCAGCCTGGGCAACTTAGTGGCTTAATAAGACCCTGTCTCCCAATCAAAAATCAAAAAGGAGCTGGGAATGTAACTCTGTGCAAAGGCCCTGGGTTCAATCCCCAGTGCCACATACTCATTTTCCCTCTCTCTCTCTCTCTCTCTCTCTCTCTCTCACACACACACACACACACACACACACACACACACAGAATTACCAAAGAGAGTCTTTCCTATTATCCTCTACCACAAAGCTTCCTGTTTTTCTTCTAGGTGCTTCCCACACTATCACTACTTTAACTACTTCTTGCTTTCCAGGCAAATTTTCCATAAAGTGAGCAGGGACAAGTTCTCTACCTTATTCCTTGCCTTCTTTAAAAGGCTACTATAGCACCTGACAACTTTGGTATTTGCGAAACAGATGAATCTGTATTTTCAAAAATAACTCTGGCTACCAACTCCCCACAATGAATATAATCATTATGTACTACAAATAAGTACTAATACAAATTTTAAGTGTTTTAAAAATAAAGTGCCAGGCGTGGTGGTGGACACCTATAATCCCAGCACTTGGGAGGCTGAGGCAAGAGGATCGCTGCAAGTTAGAGGCTAGCCTGGGCTACACAGTGAGTTCAAGGCCAGCCTGCACTACATAGCAAGATCCTGTCGCAAAAAAAAAAATTCTCCAGCTGGGGACCATAAAGAGAATTACAAGAGGCATAGAGAATAAGTAAAGTTAATTGCTATGGTCTGAATGTTGGGCCCCCTGCCTGGTTCATGTTGGAACCTCATGCCCAATGTGATGGTAGGAACAGGTGGGGGCTCTTAGGAGGCGATTAGGCCATAAGGGCTCTTGAACTCTGAATGAGAGTAGTGCCTGTTATGGTTTGGGTTTAGATGTCCCCCAAAGCCTCATCCAGATGAGGCAGGACTTTCTTTTTCAGAGGTAGATGAATCTAGAATGTGTGATGCTGGGGTTAAGGGCCTGTGATTACTAAACCACCAAGCATGAGCGATTAGTTTGGTACCACCCTAATCCCAATAGTCTGAATAAGATAAAAGGGGCAGAAAGATGCATTAAACTCCCTTGTTACCTTTGCTAACTTCTGTTGTGTCATGTTGTTTCTGCTCTGCTATGCCTGTTTGTCATCCCTGCCTTGGAGTCCACCGATAATGGACTGAAACCTCTACAAACTCTAAGCCAAATAAACTCCTTCCCCTCTAACTTTGGATGTCAGGAATTTTGTCTCAGCAATGAGAGAAAAGTAACACAGTGCCCTTATGAGAGGCTTGAAACCAAGCATGGTGGCACATCCCTGAAACCCCAGGACTCTGGGAGGCTAAGGCAGGAAGGTAGCAAGTTTAAGCCCAGCATGGGCAACTTAGCAAGACCCTCTCTTAAAATTAAAAAAAAAAAATTAAAAAGGGCTGGAGATGTAGCTCAGTGTGAAAGCCCTGGATTCAATCTGTAGTGCTGCAAGCCAATAATAATAATAATAATAATAATAATAACAATAACAGGCTTGAAGAAGCCTGTTTGCCTCTTCTGCCATGGGGGGATACAGCAAGGTGGCATCTTTAAATCAGGAACAGCTGTCCCGGTCACCATATTGACAGGGGTGTGCTAATCTTAGACTTCTCAGCCCCTATAAGTGTAAGCAAAAACTGTGTTGTTCATTAATCACCCAGTCTAAGGTATTTTATTGTAATAACTGGACTGGACTAAGACAGTGACTACAGACCACTCTTTAAGCAACAATGATTTGAGTGCTAATAAAAACTACCATTTTCAAGGATTTTCTTTTGGGAATTATACAATCACATTGATTAACAAAGAAACAGACTTAATTAGACTAATGTTGACTGCTACATGTTGACTAAATGGGAGTCTGTGTGCTTCATACTGTGCACACAGTTTCATTTTTCCTTGAACCTCCTACACAAAGCAGAGCCCCAAGAACACCTCTGGACTGACTATTCCTGGGGTTAGCAGGCCATTTTTTCCTCCTCTCCCTCAGTCTTCAAATGCAAAAAGTACAGGTTACTACTGCTACTCTCTATCAAGAGCCCTCAATACTGACCACACTTTAGAATCCTTTAAAAATGATGAAAAGGCCAGGCATAGTGATACATGCCAATAATCCCAGTGGTCAGGAGGCTGAGGCAGGAGGATTCCCACACGTTTGAGGCCTGGGCTACATAATGGATTCAAGGCCAGCCTGAGCTACAAAATGAGACCTTGTCTCGAAAGAAAAGAAAAGAAGGAAAGAAAGAAGGAAAGAAAGAAAGGAAAGAAAGGAAAGAAAGGAAAGAAAGAAAGAAAGAAAGAAAGATGGATGAAACTTAAAAATCCCCCAAACCCAAACCTATTGTATCAGAATGTATGGTGTGGCACAGGTATTCTTTATAGCTCCTCAAATGATTCCCATGGACAGCGAAGTCTGAGAACCACCATTTTTGGGAAACGTCCAAGTATGTAGAGACCAGCCTTCACTTAACTTCCTTATGGTCACAGAATCCAAGATTGATTTTTTTTTTGGTGGAACCGGGGATCGAACTCAGGACCTTGAGCTTGCCAGGTAGGCGCAGCACCACTGAGCTACATCCCTGGCCCCTAAGACCGATTTTAAAGATAAGAGTTAGATCTACCAAAAGGAAGCACCCTATGAATAAATACTACTCTAGAGATGCTCATTATATATAATTCTCTGCATTATTGCTTAAATCAGTAAATGCTCTTTATTGGAATTTTAATAGTTTTCCAGCTCCTATTAAAGTGTACTACAAATGTCACTATGTTTCAGAATATTCAAAATCAAAAGAAACAAAGTGTATAGACTTGGTGAACATAATTCTAACATGTAAAATCTACCTCCTTGCCTACTCAGAAATATGATCAGCTGTTTCACAGAAATTTCCAGTAAGAGACAGAAACATTCAGCTTCTTGTAAGTAAAAATAGCCAGTAACATCCAGTTGATTTTGCCGAAAATAAATGAGTGACTACAGGCAAATATAAAGCTAAAATGGGTTGCCTTGAAAACACTTTAAAATATGACTAAAGGATTAGGAAAAGGGGACATTAAAAAGAACTAAGATGTGTCACGTACATGTGTACATGTACCAAATATCTACAATGAAAGTAGTCATTATGTATTGCAAACATGTACTAATACTTTTTTTTGATACCAGGGATCAAACTCAGGACCTTGCGCTTGCAAGACAGGTTCGGGTGCCACTGAGCCAAATCCCCAGCCCCAATAAACACATTTTTAAAAATATGACTAAAATTGGCCCCTGCTAGAATTAATCTGCTTTTTTTTTTTTTTTTTGGTACAGGGGATGGAACTCAGATCCTTGCACTTGCACAGCAGGCGGCGAAACCACTGAGCTAAATTCCCGGCCCAATCTGCTTTTGATCAAGAGAAACATCTTGTAGTTCTGTCCCTATCTCCAGTCACATCTGCTTTCACATATATACAAATCCACAAGTCCCATCTAGAAAGAGATTTTTAACTTTCTTACAGCCCATACAGATAATCTAATCACACCAGCAGAGGTTATGTTTCTCTTGTGATTCGATACCAAATGGCTCTGATGTAGAAAAAGTTCATGATGTTTGTTTTTTTTTTAATTTGTGTCCTTTAAATGGGGAAAATATATCATGTAATGGTACAAATTCCCAATTATGAGTGTCATCATATTATATACCTAAAATGTACCAATAAACTTAATGAATAAAAAAAATTTATGTCCTTTGCTGGTTTAATATTAAGTCACAAAGCACTTATGAAACTGCCACTCAAGATTTGTTCTATACGTGATCAATACAATAGAAATCACACACCTGAAAAATGCTTCAGAACTCTTCTTTTTAAAGAAGTGCCAGTAGAACACATGAACAGAAGGAGGAAAGTAAGGGAGTACATGCTGGATTATTTTGTTATTGCAGATGCTGGTGTTTTTTTTTTGGTACCAGGGATCGAACTCGGGACCTTGCACTTGCAAGGCAGGCGGCAAAACCACTGAGCTAGATCCCCGGCCTGCAGACGCTGTTTACTTTGAAAACATTCTACAGTTTTCAAAGTTTTTGAATTAGGGTTGTATATAAACTTCAATACCCCATCTATCAATAGATTAAGTTTCTGTGGAAAGCTACTATTCTTGTACCTTTCGCTGGCTGCCTTCTGGATCTCTGGTTTACAGGTAAAACCCAGATGGTGCGTGAGTAGGTAATCTGGGGAGGGTGAGAGCTCTGCCCAACCTGAAGGTGAGGAAGGATGTTTCACAAGCAAGCAAGGTCCTATACCTTCTGCAGTCTAAGTATCTGTGCCAGGTCAGTAAAGTAACAGCTACTTATGCAATTGCAATTTAACTGTTCAAATCATAACATCTTCCAAAATGTTTCCTTCCTTCTAGTCATATATTAAATTCTAGCCTGACCAAGGATACAAGGTGTAATGATATGTTGTCTTAGCCTCCCAACTAAAATTGTTTTATTTTTATTCCAAAGGTTGAAGAAACACACAGATAGCAACTG
The DNA here is from genome assembly GCF_000247695.1 of Heterocephalus glaber. Next base: position 30,727,640 of record NW_004624743.1, read on the forward strand.
AATGAGGGTAAATCCCAACAGTTTTCTTGGAGAATAAAACAAAACTCACTTGTGGAGAAGAATAACTACTATTTGAACAAATGTAAATAAGAAACTGTAGAATATTTTCAAAATACACTATAAAAAAAACCCTCATCCTAATCTTGTAAGATTCATTTTTAATTTAGTTTAACTATATAGATAAATCACATATAACCAAAAGGCTTTATTACTGATACATTTTATAAGATCTGTTAGAGTTAGCATGTCTCAAATTTGCCAACAGTAACCAGCTTTTTTATTTTTTAATAAAAAAGACAAAATTCTCTCTCTTACCAGTTGTAGTTGGCACCTGTAATCTCAGCACTCTGGGAAGCTGCAGCAGGAGGATCACAAGTTCAAGCTCAGCATAGGCAACTTACCCACTTAGCAAGACATTGTCTCAAAATTTAAAAAAAAAATTTTTTTTTAAGAAGCCAAAGATGTAGATCAGTGTGAAGGGTTCAATCCCTAATATTGGAAGAGGAGTTCTCTGAATTACGGAAATCCTAGGTGATGAGGTTTTTACTGTCTGCATGCACCAACATATGGTGAACTATCCATGGGAATAATTGTTAGGGAGAAGCAATCAGCTCCCTGGACCTTTGAGATTTCCCCAAGAACAGAGCAAGGATGACAAGCTGGAAGTCTCCCATATGTCCATCCAAGAGAAGGTGCACACTGGACAGTAAAACCTGATGAAGAACACCTTTTGGCTAGTCATCAGGTCAGGAGTCAAATGTACAACCTTAGGCGGCCGGTACCGCCCTCAGGTGCTGCTCCTACTCTCGGGTAAGTGGGGAGACGCAGCCCTGGACTGGCAGAGGAGGGCAGAGAGGGGAAGGGGCGATCTCGGGTGAGCCACTTACGAGATGTAGGCTGGGTAGCCAAATCCTATCAGGTTGCAGAGGAGAGAGGCTCCATAACCAAACACCAGGTACAAGGCCAACAGCCCGATGACACCTGGAGACAAGAGAGCAGAAGTGGGTCGGGGGCCCGAGGGGCTTGCGGGAGCCCCGCCCACCCGCGGGCTCGGCCTGTCCGGGCGTTTTCCTCCCCACTCGACTAAAGAGAAAAACAAACCACTGGGAGGCTGGGCCTGCGCCTCCGCGGGGCGTCGCCGCGGTTCTGGGGAGACCACAGTCTCCACCTTGTGCCTTCTCCGGGGAGTCCGGGGCGCCCGGGACCCCGGCACGGCCCGCAGCCCCCTCCCGGAAGCTCCGGGTAACGGACAGACAGACACGTCAGCGCCGCCCGCCGTGCCCCGGGCCCGGTCCCCGCCCGCCCCAGTCCTCTCCCGCGTCCTCCCCGGCAGCTGGCGCTGTGGCGCCCTCGGTCCCGGCCACGCACCGAGCGCGATGAAGCTCCGGTTCACACCGGTCTTGGCCTCGAGCTTGGCCAGGACGTCAGTCATGCAGTTCTTCTCGTGCAAGAACCGGTCGAACCTCTCCCTCATGGCTGCAGACATGGCGAGGACACCGCGCCGAGAGCTGCCTGGACGCGGAACTCGAGGACTAAAGCGAGGACCGCAAGGCTGCTACTCGACTCTCCGAGCGCCCTCCACCCCGCCAGGCCACGCCTCTCCCTCGAGCCCCGCCCCCTCCCCTGCGGGGCCTGCGCCTCTGTCGGACGGCTGCCGGGTAGCCTGGCTCTTAGTATCCCTAAACCTTTGAGAGGTAAAAAAGGGAGAAGCTTATATTTTGTGTCTTTTGTCGATACCTGTCTTAACTCAACAGGTAGGAAAAGACACGGAGGAAGGCGTGCTTATTGCTCCCGCTAGCAATTTAGTGGGACTGGTTTGGTGACCTACACTGCTGTGCCAAACCTGCTAAGGCGTTTTTAATCTAAAAATGGAAATGTATGACCATCCTAAAAGGACTCTGTGGAAGCAGGCCTGCCTTGTCTCGGTGCAGGGCTTGACATCGCCTTTCTGGCCTACAGATAGTGGGCTGCTTGTGAACCCACACACACACACACACAGCCTCCCCTGGGGTCGTCCTTTGCACGCCCAGCTCTCCTGCACCTCCTGCGGGCTTGCCTTGGGCTGAGCTGACTCCGATCTCGTGGAAATGTTTCCAAAGTCTCTTAGTACAGTCGAGAGCTCGCACATCCTACACACAAAAGCACCCTGAAAAAGAGAGGGATGGGGCCGGGGATTTAGCTCAGTGGTTTCACCGCCTGCTGCACAAGCGCAAGGACCTAAATTCGATCCCCGGTACCAAAAAGGAAAAAAAAAAAGAGAGAGAGAGAGGGATTGGAAGGCCCAAGCTCAGGCCTTAGGCTTAGGGCCCGACCTCCCTCTGCTTCCAGCACCTACGCTCAAGCTCTTGTGGCCTCGCATCCGTGTTATTTCAGGACAGGCCTTGGAATCACTCTGCCTCCTGTTCTGCACACTGCTGCTGACTTTTCCTCATTGCACAAGGCTCAAGACTCCCCAGTGCTCACGGCCAGAGCTCCAGTTTCTAAACAGCACATTCAAGACTTTATGAACAAACTGGCCCCATTATTCCCTCCATGTCCTCCACAACCCCTCGCTGTCAAACTGATTTAATTACTGCACTGTCTTCCATTTCTGAAAAATAAGTAAAATAATCTTGCCCACTCATAGCTTTTTTTTTCTTTATGCAAATCATCCTTCCTTCCTCCCTTCTTCCCCAGAGCATCTTAGGTCAGCCTTCTCAGTTACCCCCACCAACACCCAGGCAAACCAGTGAACGAGTGAGACCATGTAGAAAATGAATGGCATTATTGGTGCACCCTCCCAGCTTCACAGTCTGTTTCTGTCTTTTCACCTACAGTTAATTCTGTTTTTTTTTTTTTTTGGTATGGGGTATCAAACTCAGGACCTTGTACTTATGAGGCAGGTGTGGCTCCACTGAGCTAAATCTCCGGACCTCAATAAGTTTTTAAATGAATGTTTCTCATGTATGTGACTGCATCAGGGGGTGCATGATAACTGGATTAGCACCTAATTGGATTAGAGTGGTTCTGGTTACTGAAGACAGAAACCCCTGCTGGGGCTGGTAGCCTGCATGGAATAAAAAGGGAATGAAAGAAGAAAGGCTGCTGCTTGATGCTTCCTATCTGCCCTTTCAGGAACTGTTACTCCTCTGCAATGCCCCTCTGCCTGCCTTCCTGCCTAGGAACCAGCCAAGTATGGGCTGAAACCTCTAAAATATGTGACCTAAAATAAACCTTTCCTCCTTTAACTTGGGGGTATTGGGTATTTCATCGTAGCAAAGAGAAAAGTAACCAAGAGAATATCCTTATGAAAATGAGAAATCTAAACTGGGAGACAGACATGCACTGATGGAAGATGATGTGGAGACACAGGGAGAAGGTGATCCTCCACAAGCCAAGGAGAAAGCCTGGAACAGATCCTTCCTGCATAGGCCTCAAGAAGGTGCCAACCTTGCTGACACCTTGATCTTTTGTTTGTTTGTTTTGTTTTGACACAGGGTCTTGCTACGTAGGTTCAGGCTGGCCTTGAACTCATGGCAACCATGCTGCGTCAGCCTCCCAAGTGCTGGGATTACAGGCCTGTGCCATCATGCCTGGCTTGACACTTTGATCTTGGACTTTAGCATCCAGAACTGAGACAATATGTATGTATGCATGTATGTATGTATATACTAGGGATTGAACCTGGGGTTTTGCACTGAGCTATGGCCCCAGTCAGTTTTCAAAAAAAAATTTTTTGAGACAGGGTCTTGCTAAATCTCTAAATTGCCCAAGCTGAGTTTAAACTTTTGATACTCCTGCCTCAGCTTCCCAGAGTACTAGAATTATAGGCATCCACCACCACACCTGACCTACATATCTATTATTTAAACCATGTGTGCTGTTTGTGGTACTTTGTTACAGCAGCTCTAGCAAACTAACATAATTTTCTAGCAAAATAACTGAATTTTGAACTTCAACCAGTTGTGAGTTTACATAATTTCTTACTGAGTGCAGTAATTATTCACATCTGGAATTTGAGATTATTTTGGGTACTTTAAATGATTTCCAGTTTGATAGTCTTATTTATTTTGAGCTCAGAAGCAATATCCTATTAAGTATCCAGATCAGGTTTTAAAAACTGGGTGGTTGAACTAAGGGCCTTCACACTGAGATATATCCCCCAGTCTTTTTTTTTCCCCCCTCCTAGACAAGGTCTCACTAAGTTGCTCAGGTTGGAACTTTCAATCCTTCTGTCTCAGCCTCCCAGAGGGCTGGGATACAGGTACACATCAAGCTCAGCCTAGATTTTTTTTTTAATTTTTATTTATTTATTTATTTTTTGGTACCGGGGATCAAACTCAGGACCTTGCACTTGGGAGGCAGGTGGTGGTACCACTGAGCTAAATCCCCAGCCCAATCAGCCTAGATTTTAATCACCTCCTGACATTTGTCCTACATCAACTATATAAGGAATGTCTGGAAGAATACTACTCATTTGGATTTCTTTTAAGTTTTCTTCCTCCCCAATTTTCTCCTCACTTAGATTCTAAGTATCTTCTTTCCGCCATCATTCAACAAAACACCGGTGAGGTACAGCAGCACAGTAAGGCAGAGCATGGGCGGCTCCATCTGTCCAGTCTGTATGAACTGAAGCCCAGCTTTGCCCTTTAGCTGTGTGACTTTGGGCAACTTATGTGAGCTCTCGTGTCTCTGTCCTGTCATCTGTGAAACAGGAATTATACTGGGACCTGTTTCACGGGGTTCTAATGATGATTAAATGAGTTACATTTGTAAAGTTTTTAGATGAGTACCTGGCACAAAGTGTTTGCTAAATAATCTAAGGAAAGAAAAGAAAAAAACCAGCCAGGTGCTAGCTGTCGAGAAAGAAAAATACTACATAATTCTTGCCATCAGGAAATTACAATCAGATTGAAGGAATGTGGAACCCCTTAGGCTCATGAATTCTCACTGCAAATCTTAGACACTTTCACAGATGAGAAGAGATGCTGACTATACAAACCCAGCCTTATGCCTCAGATTATTTGCCCACTCCTCCTTACTGAGCATATCCCACACCCTAGACAGACTCGGGAACCAGACAGACCAGGTCTGTGGGAAGCCATGGAGAACGTGGCCTGGAGCAGGAGGAGGTTGACTTTGGCAGTTCCTAAGAAAGCAGTCGAACCAGCATCGGGCCACACAGTACTATTTCTCCAACTTCCCTCAGAGAACGGAGATTCCGCTGGAGAACCACGATCAGGTCATTTCTTAGTTATCTGAAGTCATAGCACACTTTTGTTTTGACCTCATCATCTATATCAGGAAGAAGCAGAGCATAATTTGCTGGATAATCTCATTACCTTCTTCCACCTTCGCCTTTGTAGGCCCCCCAGGTTTAGGCGTACAACAGCACCAAGCAGCCTCCCATGTGCCCCAGGAGACCCTCGGCCCCTAAGACCCAGCCCCGCGGGCGCCCTCTGCTGGGGGACGTGTCCGGGACATGCCTTCTAAAACAGGAAAAGAGGAAGGAAAGCCTGAGCTCAGACTTGCCAGACAATAAAAGAAAAACGTGAAGGTGAGTATATAATTTAAGAAATAAAATGTGAAAATTATTGTGCTTCGTTGAATACACTTGAATTATATTTTGTTTGCCTCCTTTTAAAAAATTTTCTACTAAAAATATGGATAAAGCATTTTATTGTATTTCATTTATTAAATAGGAAGTTTTTAGAAATTACTGCTCACAATTGAGAATAAACCAATAGGGAACAGTCTTTAATTTAGTAAAAGTATTTTTGTTCTGAAATGAAATTCCATACGTCATTGCTACTGCACATATATCTGGAGATTTTTCAACAGGCATAAAAACACCCTTTCAAGGGCCGGGGATTTAGCTCAGCAGCACCGTGCCTGCCTCGCAAGCGCAAGTCCTGAGTTGGATCCCCAGTACTGGAAAAAAAAATACACTGAGACAAAACACCCTTTCTTTCACTCTTTCATTTCTCTAATGGCACCCACACAAGGGGACAAAGTAGAAAAACAAATCATTGACAGGTTATTTCTCTACGCTCACAACCAGTTAGTCCAGTTTGGGAGAAACCTGGGGGAGGAGGGATGGAGTCCATCCTGGGCTGTTCACTGGACCTAGGGTACAGGTCGAGGCATGGAGAACAATCTGGATTCACCTCACAGCCTACAGGGTTCATGCCATTTTGCTTTTCTTTTTTTTTTTTTTTTTTCCCAATTTTGCTTTTCTACGTCAAAGAGGACCATTTCCTTTCATGACTAGGCATCAAGGAAATTTAGTTAATTTAAATAAGAAAAATAGAACAAAAAAGGAAAAGAAAAAATATGAGAAAAGGAAAAAAATAGAAACAAAGTCTTTGCAAATAGGGAGGGGTGGAGGGGGTAAAGGGAGGGCAGGGGAATGGGGAAAAAATAAGAACCAAGATGCATCATGTAAAGGTACAAGCACCCAATGATGAATGTAACTGTATTTTATACCTAAAATGTACCAATAAAGTTAATGGGGAAAAAATATTTTATAACAAAACTGGAACAAAACTTTAATTCTCTTATGGGAAAAAAAAAGAAAAGAAAAATAGAATAACTGTGAGTATTCTGTTACTACTGTACCACATTACCACAAATTTAGTGGGTTAAAACAACATAAATTTAGCTTGGTGTGGTGATGTGCCCCCGTAATCCCAGCGCTATGGGAAGCTGAGGCAGGAGAATTGCAAGTTGGAGCCTGGCTAGGGCAATTTAGAGAGGCCCTGTCTATAAATAAGTAAACAGGGCTTGGGATGTAGCTCAGTGCAGAGGGCCTAGGTTCAATCCCCAGTCCTGCAAAAAGAAGTAAATAAATTTATCATCGTAGAGATCTCTGTCAGAATTCCAACAAAAGTCTCACAGGGCTAAAGTCAGTGTTGAGTTTGTTCCTTTCTGGCGGATCAAAGAATAATCAGTTTCTTTACTCATTTTGAGTGGTTGGCAGAACTCAGTTCTTGTGGTTGTAAGACTGAAATCCCCATTTCCTTCATTTTCACAACCAGAGCAAGTTGGATCCCTTACACACTTCAAATCTTTCTTCATTTTTTCTTGTCTCATCTCTCTGACCCATCTACTTTCCACTTCCGCTGTTAATGACTCATATGATTAGATTGGGCTCACTCACATAATCTAGGATAATCTCTCCCCTTTAAAGATCTGAAACCTTAATCATATGGGCAAAGTCCCTGGGCTATGCATTATGGTTTGGATCTAGAATGCTCCCAAAGGTCCATGTGTTAAAGACTTGGTCCCAAGCTGGTACTATTGGAAGTGGCAGAAACATTAAGAGGTGGGACCTACTGAGAGATTTTAGGTCCCTGGGGGCTGCTCTTGAAGGGACTGTGGAATCTTGGTCTCTTCCTCTCTTTTACTTGGCCTCCCTGACGGGCTCTTCTCCACCATGATGTGTTGCCCCATCACGGGCCCAAAAGCAATGGGACCAATCAACCATGGGCTGAGCCCTCCAAAACTATGAGCCAAAATAGGCCTTTCCCCTCTGTAAGATTATCTCTGGTGTTTGTTACAGTGATAAGAAGCTTGCTGACACAACATGAGGTAACATGAAGCTCTGGATAGGATGGTGACACTGGGGTTGGGAGGAAGGTTCATTATTCTGCCTACCACAATGGCCTTACATGGAGGACCTGTATCTAGCCTCAAGGTCCCTGGAACAAATGAAATGTTGGGGTCAGACATGTCCTGGAGTTCTTTCATCACATCAAGGGCCGAGCCAGGACATGACACAGGGTAAAGGTACAGGCCCTGGAGCAGATGCCCCGGCCCCAATACTTACTAGCTGTGCACTCTTGAGAGTGTTCTCAACCTCCAAGAGTCTCATTTTTCTTAGCCTATACAAGGAGGATAATGTCAGCATTTATCTCATAGATTGTTGGGATAAATGATACTGCATGCATCTATTTTATTGAGGGCCTAGCTTCAAGGAATGCTGAAGAAGTGTCAGCTAATCCAAGAGACTCACACAAAATGAAACAGAAGCCAGGTATGTGGCATATGCCTGTAACTCCAGGAGTGAGGGAGGCTGGGGCAGAAGGATTGCAAGGTAAGAGTCCCACCTTGGCAACTCAGCAAGACCTTGTCTCAAAACTAACAAATAAAAAGGACTGGTAGTAGAGTGCCCTGGTACAGGACAAAAGGAGGAAGAGAAGGAAGAAGAAGAAAACAGTTATAAGAGCTAGGGATTTAGTTCAGTGGTGCCGCTGCCTGCCTCGCAAGTGCAAGGTCCCGAGTTTGATCCCCGGTACCAAAAAAAAAAGAAAGAAAGAAAAAAGTTATGAGTTTATACCTAAAATTCCAACATTTTGTCTAATTACTTTGATTCAGGGATTTATCTGTGAAAGTCAAAATACTCTAGAAGTTAGTCCATGTCACTGATAATTTGACTATGGTAAAGAGAGAGAGAAAAAGAAAATATATATTGAGCACCTACTTTGTGTTAGTTTGTGTGATGACATTTGGGGGAGCTCATTATTCTGCCTCCTGTGTGTGACGGATCTGAGAGCATATTTTGGGTGGGGAGGGGCAGGTGCCTGGGGACTAAAGCAGGCGGCTTTTCCATGGTTACAAAGAAGTGGAACTAGATTGTTTAATTTTTCTCTATGGCCAAGGGAAATGGACCACCCAGGCTTGCACAGATGAGGACACCCATCAGGGAGCCCAAAGCCAAGCTGTTCCCTGGATGCAGCCCTCTGCCACTTAGTCTGCAAGTGCTTCCTGTCTCTCCTTGGTCTCTGACTTGCAGCCTGCTTTGGAAATGACTTGGCCCACACTCCTCCAGCTCTTGCGCATCAATCAACCCATGACTGTACGGGCTGACTCAAGGACGTGCTTCTTCCTTTCAATACATAAAGAACTTTTGTCTACGATGAGCTCTGCCATGCAGTTACTTGATTACATAGGCTTTTGTTTTTTGCCCAGGATGGTCTTTCTAAAAATTGATGCTAAAAAAAAAAAACCCTGAATGCCACTGATTTCATACTTCAAAATGATTCAAATGGCAAATTTCATGTTATATGTATTTTACAATAGAAAATAATCAGGCAATTAATTTTTAAAGATATGGTACAACTCCAAGATATTCCACAGTAAAAATATTTTTGATTAAAGTATACTCATCAAAAAAATTAAAATAAATAAGTAATAAAATTGATAGTAAGGTTAATTTATAACCAGGTAGTATGGGGGGGTGCGTGGAGTAAGGTTTAGAGAAAAATAGACAGGCTTTTCTTCCCACACCTTTTTTCCTAACAACTCTTTATCTGTCTGCACCATAACAAAACACCCTGCTGAAATGGGAATTCATTGGTCTAAAAAAAAAATCATAGTATACTGTCTAAACACCACCACCCACTGTGCATATCATCACAAGCTTCATAAGATTTACTGAATATCACAAATTGAGCCTTTGATTTGATAAATTTGATAACTTTTTTTGTTTAGTACTAAGGGTTGAACCCAGGTCCTTGCACTGAGCTACATCCCCAGCACTTTTTAAATTTTTTCCTTTCAATACAGGGTCTTGCTAAGTTGCCCAGGCTGGCCTTGAAGTTACGATTCTCGTGCCTCAACCTCCTGAGTAGCTGGGATTATAGGTGTCCATGGCCCCACCAGGCTAATTTGATACTTTTGATGATCATTCTTATACAATAGTTTGGATTTGGAAAGATCAATAGCTAAAATTGTAACTTTTAGCTTTGTACAATAGTAACTGAATTGATAAATTTAACACAGTATAACCAACCAGTCTATATCACATACATATTTGGTGTGTTCATAACCCAATACACTGGCATATGAAGCAGATCAATGGGAGGAGGGGTTGCCATTTCTGGATTTTGGGGAATGTATTACATCCGACTTGTGTCTTTAACATGCAGGAAGACCATGAGACTATTTCATGCCAAGTTCACAGCTTTTATTTAATATTAAACAATGCCATAAATTGGAATAAATGCAAATATGCTAAATAAATCATAAAAGACTTAAGGGTAAATTGAAGTGCAAGATAAACAGTTGTCTTAACAAAATAAAACAAACTGGGTCAATTTTGGAGTGATATTTTTATTTTTCCAGGGGTTTTTTGGGGGGGGTACATGTTTGCAATACATGATTACACTCCTTGTGGGGAATTGGTACATGTGCATATCAATTCTTTTTTCATCCTCTTTCCCTCCCTTCCATCACTTGATCCCCTTCCCATCTGAAAAAGATCTGTCTCCCTATTTCCTATTATCTCTTTATTTGCTCTTTATTTATATCTTGGGTTTCTTTTATAAAAGATACTACGCAATATTTAAGCTTGTGTGTCTGATTTACTTCACTTAACATGGTCTCAAGGTGCATCCATTGTCCTATAAATGACTCAGGTTTATCCTTCTGTAAGGTAGAGTAGTACTCCATTGTGCATAATTGCCACATTTTCTTTATTCATTCATCTGTTGATGGGTATATAGCCCACTTCCAAGATTTAGCCATTATGAATTGTGCTGCAATAAACATGGGTATGCATGTATCACTGTAATATGATGTCTTTAACTCTTTTGGGAAGATAAGCAGAAGGAGAATTTCTATTTTTAGTTTTCTGAGGAATATCCATACCAATTTTCACAGTGGTTGTACTAGTTTACATTGCCACCAACAATGTAGAAGCATTCCTTTTTCCCCCAAAGCCTCACCAGCATTTGTTATTATTTGACTTCTTGATGATGGCCATTCTTTCTGGGACAAGATGGAATCTCAGTGTTGTTTTAATCAGAATAATATTTTTTAAATAAATCACTTTTAAAGATTCTTCAAACCACTTTTTCAATTTGTATTAATTCAGAGGAAAACTTTTAGAAAATCACCCTGCAAAGCTTTTGTACATAGAGAGGGGAAGGGGCTTGGAGGGAAGGAGAAAGGGGAAAAAAGAGGCAGGATGTATCGTGTACAGGTGCAAATTCCCTATGACGAGTGTTATCATTATGTATGCCAAAAATGTACCAATAAATGTTTTTCTATAAAAAAAAAAGGGCTGGAGATATAGCTTGTATGAAGGTCCTGAGTTTAATCCCCAGTAAAAAAAAAAAGTCACCTTGGGCTGAAGATCAGCATCAGTTTATATAGTGTGATTTCTTTTCATTTGCCTTACATTATATCTACACCAAGAGAGGAAGGTGGAGACTTATGCAATTATCTTAGAATTTTTCTAATAAAAACTTTATTAATAATTACTTGCCATAGACAGCCCAAGCCATGACCTTTCAACAGAAGATAATTGGACACATCTAGATTTTTCAGGGCAACTTAGTTTGAGACCAAGGAATAATCAGGGCTGTTTTTTGTCAAGTACAAAATCAATTTCATAATGCACTCCTCCACACTGGAAGTCCCTTCTCATCAATATTGGATCTAATTACTTAGATTTACTATGTTAAAGATTTTACAATATTGTATTTCCAGAAGGCTAATGAGTCACAAGTGTTTAATATCCATCCATTCATTTAACTGCTATTTACTGAGCACCTACTATGGTACCTGCAAGGCACTCAAGATACACCAGGAACCACGATATTAACACCTGATCTCTATCATTGAGAGTTTGAAAGAAACTTTAATACCTCAACCTAGTATTTTTTTTGTCTCCCAACTTATTTTTGGTACCAGGGATCAAACTTGGGACCTTGCGCTTGCAAGGCAGGCAGTGGAACCACTGAGCTAAATCCCTGGCCCCTCTCAACCTTTTTTTAAAATGAATTTTATTTTATCCCATTCCCGCCCTCAAGCCCCTCCCCTCCCTATGTAAAAAAGCTTTGTTTCCATTTTTTTCCTTCTATTTTCACTTTTTTCTTTTCCCTTCCTTCCTTTCTCCCTCCCTCCTCCCTTGCTCTCCTTCCCATTTGAACACTCTCTTCCCATTTCCCAATATCTATTATACATCTCAGTTCTTATTTTTGCATTCAGTTTCTCACACCAGAGAAACAATGCTCAACCTATTATTTATATTTGTCTCATCACTAAGGGAAATCAATTCTTAAATCCCTCAATTTGACCCTTTTTTAAAACATCAGATGTAATTTATTCTCTTTATCACTGTATTCTGCTACCAGAAAATCTTTTTAAATGCCTCTGCTTTTCTTTTCCCCTTTTCCCAAGCCTGGGAAGAGTTGAGAGAACAGAGGCTGCTTCCTGGTTGAGTCATCATTTGCTACATTATATAATAAATTCATAAATACTAACAGTGGAAAAAATTAAACAGTGGGGGGAAAAATCCACTGTTCATCTTCTAGTCCTACAAGTTTTCCCTAGCAATGTCAACTGGGAAATGGTCAGACCTGTGAAGACCAGGAGAGAGCTAATCAGTGGCCTGACCAAGCATCTCATAATGATCTCTTTTTATTCTATAGGGAGACACTTAAAACTGTATACACAGACACCTCAGTATTTTACTTTAGTGCAAAACGTGTCAGCAGTTAGCAACTGTTTGTTACACCACAGATGTAATATCTGTTAACAATGAGATTGCGGCATCCGATCCCATGTAATTCTCCCATGTTGGGCTACTTCGCTCCCTTAAGAAAACGCACTGGACCAATATGCTATTTTCTGACAGAGGCATTAGTTTTTGTCCATTTTTATGAACTGAGGAGAGGAAGGGTGGAAGTTTATCCCTGAGTATGAGGAAGCTTGGACAGTTTATCTCTAAAAAATACCAACTTTTTAAAGCACAATTTTACCCTCTTATTTACATTAGTATAATTAGACCAAAATCTAAATGCTAGTCACACTGTTAAAAGTAAACAGTCCTCAGGGCTGGGGATTTAGCTCAGTGGTTCCGCAAGGTCCCGAGTTCAGTCCCTGGTAGCACAAAAAAAAAAAAAGTAAACAGTTCTAGTGCCATTAATAATAAAACATAAATTTGACAAGACAAATGATGGACATATTTAAAGAAAACTGAAGACATAATAGACTTAAGACATATTCAATATTATAAATGTTAATTCTCCCCAAATATATCTGAAAGTTTACCACAATTTAAACATTTGAGATTTGCTAAAAATGATTCTAAATGTCACCAGTAAGAAGTTTTTTTGTTTTGGGGGTTTTTTTTCTTGGTACTGGGGATTGAATACTAGTAGGAAATTTGTAATAGGGCCAGGGATTTAGCTCAGTGGCACCCCATACCTGCCTGGCAAGCGCAAGGTCCTGAGTTTGATTTCTTGTACCACCCCCCCAAAAAAGAAAGAAATTTATAACATACTGAAGTAGTGGTAGGAACATCTCAAAAAACGAAAATGAGGAGAGCTTACCTTGTCACATATATAGCTACAGTAATTAAAACCACAGGTCCTGCTGCAAAGATGAACAAATCAGAGAAATAACAAATCAGAGAAATAGAACAGACTAGTACATACATGAAACTAGCATGTGCTGTTGTTTACATGCGTTCCCTCCAAATTTCAGATGCTTCATATGATGGTAAGAAAAGGTGGGGTCTCTACAAAGTGATTAGGCCCTGAGGGCTCCTTTTTCATGAATGGGACTGGGTAATGGGTCTGACAGAGGAGTGAGTCCCATTTAACCCCCTCCATCTTCTGCCATGTGAGATCACCACACTTCTCCTGTGGAAGACACAGGATCCCAGGCACCATCTTGGAAGCAGAGAGCAGCTCTTACCAGACATGAAACCTGCTGGCATCTTGATCTTGAACTTCTCATCCTTTAGGTCTGTGAGAAAATAAGTATGTCTGTCTATCTGTCTTCTTTCCTTTCTCTTTCTTTTTTTAAAAAAATTTTTCTCTTTCCTTCTTTATTTCCCTTTTTTCTTCCTTCCTTCTTTCTTTTTTTCTTTTTTGGTGCTGGGGATTGAACCCAGGGCTTTAAACATGCTCAGCATTTGCTGTACCTCTAATTCACATCCTCAATCTGTATTACCCAACCTCAGGTGTTTTGTTATAGCGGCACCAAAGGACTAAGACAGTATGTGAAAAAAAAAAAAAAAGTGGAAGACCCTGGCAGGGAAAGAAAGAAAACAAACACAAATCAAAAAGTCAAAAAACAAACCTGGAAAAATACCTTATATACATATCACAGACATAACTTCATAATGTAAACAGTTATGTAAGAAAAATATGAAAATCCTAGAAAAGTAAATAAACTACACGAATAGGACAAGTCACAAAATAAGAAAATATAGAACAAGCATGGGAAACATGTTCCATGTCACTTGCAATAAAAAAACTGCTGATGAAAATAATGAAATAACTGGACTTCGTGGCTCACACCTGTAATACCAGCACTTGGAAGGCTGAGGCAGAGGACTGCCACGAGTTTGAGGCCAGCCTGGGCTACATAGTGAGTTCAAGGCTGGCCTAAACAATAGCAAGACCTGTCTCAAAAAAGCGGGAAAAAAAGAGAAAAAAATCATGTATCTGTGAGTCTAGATATGGATCTATATCTGTATCTATAAACACAGGATTTGTGAACAAAATATGGGTATATCTATTATTCAGTAATTTCTTTTTTCATTCTATAACATATAAAGAATATCTATGATTATTATTTAAAAAAATAAGGTTATAAAACAACATATATAAAGGGACTCTCCTTTTGTAAAGTGTATACAGGCAAAGAAAAAAGTTTGGGTCCCTCAGTGGAGAGAGTACACATGATTTTTATTCTTTTCTATGTTTATCTTCCTGTTTTTAAAACTTTTTAAAATAGTGAGTTGTTTTAATAATGAATTGCTAAAGTTTAAAAAAGATAACTATACCTTTATTATTATTGTTACTTTTCCATATTATTTTTATAACTAGAAGGAAATGTTTTCATTACCAAGAAAAAAAAAACAGTATTAGGGGAAAACATGAGACAGCATATTGCTCCTATAACCTCCTGTCTCCGGCCTGCAAGTATTTTTTATCTCTGTTAATCAAAATATGAGCTACATAAACTATAAACTTAAGGTGATTTGTGAGTACATTTAGGACTTCTAAATGAAGCTGCAGCTTATTTTTGTGATTTTATTGATTCGATTATTTTTAAGAAATCCAGCAATAACAGGACAAACTGAAATAGCCGCAAGGGGAAGAAACGAACCACAATTTTTTTGTCATTTTTTTTTGTTGTTGTTATTAGTATCAGTGGTGAGATTGATTTCCTTCTCGCATGCAAGAAAGTGAACTGTAAATCAAACCTGCCAGGAGGCAGCGCCGCAGAGCCCAGTCCCTTTCAGCGAACAGCACGCGCGCCTCAGGGTCCTCTTCCGACTCTTCTAGTCTCCTACACCGCCCCAGGAGCAGAGGGCTCGCGCAGGCGCACGAGCTAGGTAGGGCGCGCCGCGGAACTATTGCGCAGGCGCGGCAGGCTTGCCGTCGAGCCAGCGGTGTAGTCAGGGTTCGCCATGGTCGAGGCGTCTCGCGGTTACCGAGGCGGTGAGAACAGTCCTCTTGAGGAATAGTGAGGCAGGGCCTATCTGGCTTTCCAGATACCCAGAAAGGAGGTCTTTGGCCGCACTTCTCCACTCCTGTGAGGCATAATGACCGCCGGTACTTTGGCCCACACTACCACCGTGGAGAAGCCAAAAGAGACAGAATCCCCTTTCCCAGAGAGGGAAAATGAAGTCTCGAAGAAGACGCGGCGCTCTCACTGTGCCCGAGGCTCCCCGAGGCGCTTGAACGCAGTGCAGTGACTGTCGCTGGGCGGGTCCGCCAGGTCCTCTCCAGACCTGGGAGTTGCGCCTTTGACCGAGCCCGCCCGGGGCCTCCTCCCTTAGGCGCCTTCAGAGTCCGAGAGGAAAACGATTAGGGACGCAGGAGGGGGTTATTTATTTGTATTTTACTCTGAAGACTGACTGGTGGGGAGACATCCATGTTATAGAGCCTGTTGGTATATGTAGCCATAAAATGATTGCCCACTTACCCCTTGGGAAAATTGAGTAGTATCATGAAAGGGAGAAAAAATACCGAGGAGCCCCTGGAGCTTTCTTTTGCACCGTGACCCAAAATCGGCTGTGTTTTTCCATCGTTGTTGTTTATATATATTATAAATTACATAATGCGCAGTAATTTTTCTTTTAAATCTCACAGGGCCTTCGAAACATAAGCTGCATTACATAAAGGAAGTAGAAATTAGAACCACCCTTAAAGAGTTGTTACTCTACTTAATTTTTCTAATAAACCAGTGTATATGTAAGTACACAAATATAAAGACGCTGATTAAACTAGGAGTTAAAATGTAGAAATGAGAAAATAAAACATGAGTTTTACAGTCAGGCTGTCAGATTACAGCCTATGACACATTTAAAACAATGATACATTTTAAACATCATTATCCAAAGACTGACACTATTTCCAGTTTTTAAAGGGTTAAAATTTAGCTAGGCATAGTTTCCCATATCTGTAATCTCAGCTGCTTGGGAGGCTGAAGCAAGAGGATCTTAGAAGTTCATTCACGGTCTCCTCCCTGGGCAATTTAGAAAGACCCTATCTCAAAATAAGATTCAGAAAAGCTGAGGATGTAAGCAAGTATGCATGAGGCTCTGGGTTCAATTCTCAGTACCACACTCATAAAGAACAAAACTTCAGGTCATAAATAATGATGAAAAGCTTCCATAATCACATTGATTGAATATAATTATTCCTTTTGCTTGGCACATCTATTTCAAACATAATCCCTTGGGCTGGCAGTTGTTTGTAGTGTGACTGAAAACCACAATGAATGTTTAAATTTTTAAAAATGTTTACAATAAAAGACACATTGCTATTAATCACCCTCAAAATACTCCCTCTTTTTTCAAACACTTATCCCATCATTCTTAAGACTTTCTGAAGCAATTCTGTAAGTCTTCTTTTGTGACTGTCTTTAGTTATGCTGTTGTGGCTGCCTCAGTGTCTTGAACTGATTTAAAACATTTACTTTTCATAGTCATTTTGACTGGGGAGGAGCCAAAAGTTGCATTGTGCCAGATCTGATGAATAAAATGGGTAAGGACACACTGCATTTCGGCTCAGTGGCAATCAGCAGCAGCATACACTGTAGTGTTTGTGAACTTACCTCATAAAAACACAAAAGAGGACTTCCAGAACTACTTCAGAAAGTGGCAAGAGAGGCTGGGGATTTAGCTCAGTGGTTCTGTCGCCTGGCTCAAAAGCGCAAGGTCCTGAGTTCAATCCCCAGTACCAAAACAACAACAACAAAAACACTGAGAAAGAATGATGTGATAAGCATGTTCAAAGAAAGCAGGAGTATTTTGAGGGCAATTAATGACAGTGTGTCTTTTACTGTAATAAATATTTTAAAATTTAAAAATTCAAGGCCAGGGGTTTAGCTCAGTGGCATTGTGCCTGCCTGGCAAGTACAAGGTCCTGAGTTCAATCCCCGGTACCAGAAGAAAAAAAAATTAAACATTCACTGTATATTTTGATCACCCCTTATAATTTTATTCTTTCAGAGCCATACAAAGTATTAGTTCAGTTTCACAGATCAAAGTACAAATTCATCCAAACAGAAGTTGATCTTGGTGTTGCAGTTCATAGTTACACATACTTGTGATGAATCAGTGTGAGTTCTTAAGGAGGACAGGGAAAACTCCAACTGCAATCCCTCTAACTAGGGTGTCAACAGTATTGATTTCATATGCAAAGGGAATATTAAAGAGCATTTTTATATTTACATCACCCAGCAAAAGTTCACTTGTCTGATTTATCTCATGTTGGCTTATACTACACACTGGCAGTTATACACCAACTGTCTAATTAATTGCTGTTGCAACAGTAAATTTGAGTGAGAGCTTAATTAAAGACAACTGTAAGCCTGGCATGGTGGCATATGCCTATAAGCCCAGCACTTTGGGAGGCTGAGGCAAGAGGGTCACAAGTTAGAGTCCCACCTGGGCAACTTAGTGACACGTCTCAAAATAAAACGAAAAACCAAGCTCGGGATGTAGCTCAGTGCAAAGGCCCCAGCTTCGATCCATAGCAAAAAATAAAAAATAAACTGTAGCCAACTTTATAAATTAAGATGTCTTACACTGGCTTATAAAAGCTTAGTACAAAAATAATAAATGCTTATAGAATATTTAGAAAATAGAAAATTATAAGTAAAAAGATTATTCATAGTTCCACTATTTTTTTTTTTTTGGTACCAGGGATCAAACTCGGGTCCTTGCACTTGCTAGGCAGGCGCCGGAACCACTGAGCTAAATTCCCGGCCCAGTTCCACTATTTTTAAGACTTTTCTTATAATAAATAAGAATTGGAAACAGCCTCTCAACACTGTAGTGTATAGACAGTGTAACAGATACAACTATTAAAGTGGCATAAACTCATGCATGCCATGGAATGAGGTTGAAGATACATGGTTTTGAATAATTAAGGGCTTCTGGCAAAAAGCCCTATTTGGTCTAAACTAAACTCACTGACCCCCAAGAAAAGAGAAAAGAATACCGGTTAATATTTTTTAAAACTTTTACTATATGCCAAAGCATACTTTTAAAAGTTCTAAGGATTTAACTCAGTGGTTTCGGCACCTGCCTTGCAAGCACAAAGTTCCGAGTTCAATCCCTGGTACCAAAAAAAAAAAAAAAAGTTCTATATGCATCATCTCACCTTCCACAATAAAACTAGCATGTAAATGATACTATCCCTGACATCAGATTCAAACCCTTAAATAGCTGAATTCAAAGTCCACAGCCTTTAAAAAATTTTTATTTTTATTAGTCCATGTTTGCAGTACATAATGATTACATTCATCATGGGGAGTTGGTACACGTACATAACACATCTTAGTTCTTTTTATATCTCCTTCCCCTCCTCTCACTTCCCCCGCCCTTGAAAGTCTTCAGCTTTAACCACTTATCTTATTCTATTGCCTATTCAAAACATGGAGAAAAAGCCAATTAAAGAAATAATAGACATAACATGACCTCATTTTTTATAAAGATGAAATAATTTTCTTTATAACAGTATATTCATAAAACCTGAAGAATCTTCTCCAATTGACCTCTAGCAGTGGGATTACAAGAAGCATCTTCCCACTTTGGGTAATTCTATTTTAGATTTTTATTGTTGTTTATATATGTACTGCTGAAGCGAGCACTCTTTTAGATTTTTTTTAGTTATCACTTTTATACTTAGACAAAACAAAGTTGAATTTTCAAAACTGGGAACTAATAGTAACTTTTTTTATCCTGATAAACTAAGTTTTTAAACAAAAACAATTCTTCTCCTTAGTGACTTTTGGGATGGTAAATCCACATATGTATTACTTTAACAAAGTTATATCATCTCTGTTTTTGAAGGTTCTGTACCTGGTGATGACAGAACCAACTTTAAGTCTATTCACAGCATAACTGATTTTTGGAAGGTAAGATATATAACTGTGGATTAAGTAGCTTTAGGTATTCCATAAACCCTTGGCATACATAATAAGCAGGGAATATTTGTTGAAGGAATGAGTAAAAATGAGTATCATTTCTTTAAGCTATTATAATCAACCAACCCTTAGTGTTTACTGAGAATGTATATGCATAGTGTGATACTGTTCTTATAACTTTAAAAAAGTGTATTTTTTCCACACTCCTATGTCATTTGGAAAGTACAAGACTTGTTTCTTACAGAGGGTTAGGGCCTAAAGTCAGTCTATAAAGGACTGGAATACATACTAGTAACAATTACTCTTAACTATGCAGAAAGTATAATAGACATGATTTGGATATGCAACCTTTTGTGTGTGTGTATTATAGTAATGTACAGCCTAGAGAGAGAATATAACGTTATAGTTGTATTAGTCATTTTTCCACTGCTGGGACAAAGTACCTGACATACACAACTTAAAGGCTAAAAGGTTTATTTTGGCTGACTGTTTTTGGAGATTTCAGTGTGTGGTTGGCTGGATCCAAGACAGAAGGGCAAAAAGGAAGGGCAACCAGAAGCAGAAAGCAGGGGAAGAGCCAGAGAGGAAGGGGCCTGGGATTAGATATAGTCCCCAAAGTCACATCCCTAGGACTCATTTCCTAATAGCCCATGCAACTGTGAGCTCATCAAAGGGTTAGCTACTGATGAGGTGAGTGTGCTACAATCCAGTCACCTCTCCAGGAGTCTCTTAATCCAGTGAAGCTCACAAGATTAACTGGCAAATAGCATTTGTAATTACATAAAAAAATCATTGCTTCAGCATTGGAATAGACTTGGTTTTTCCATTACACTTGACATAGCAAGAAGCTCATGAAGAAAGAACAATTAAGAGAATAGCAATTTCAAGTATCCTATGTCACAAACATTTGGGTATAAAGGATGAGGCAGTTAAAGGAAGCTTTCAGAAGTGATGATAATGCTGTTCAGTTTTATAGGATGAATAAGGAAAGGGCATTCTAGGAATAAGAGACAATATGTGCAATAAGTTATTCTAGATGTAGAACTGTTTGGCACTGTGGGCATATGGAAGATGAAGTGGAAAAGGCCAAATGCTAATTGGACGAGGTCAGCATGAAAGCCACGCTAGAAATTTAAAATTTACCAGGGAGACAAGGAGAGTGAGAGAACAAGTATGAGATAAGGACCAAGTGATCATAAGTCATTGTTTTAAACTTGGTGAAACATGAAAGATAGGAAAGGAAGTGAAGCTCATCTTGCCTCATTTACTGTGTGATCTTGAGACATGTATATGGCCAATGGGAAAGAAGACGAAGGGCAAAAAAAATGACCTCTGGGCTTGGGATCTCTCAAAATGAGCAGATAGGTTCAGAGCCAGCATAACAGTCAACACAAACAAAGTTGTGGAGGGAATTTGAAGGATGGGAAGTACGGACAATTATAAGGTGAAATCATGATGTGTGGCTATAACCAGGTCTGAAGTTTACCTTTTGGAGGGCAAGTTTTAATGGACTCAAATACAAGAGTTAAAGGATTAAGAGTTAATATTTGTAAAGTACTCAGAGCAATACCTTTTACACAGTGAGCCCTGGTAAGTGTTAACTACAAGAAGACCATATCATTACCATTAATACTAACGGTTATTTGGTTGATAATTTTCATACTCAAAATTTCTCATATATAAAATGCATAAAAATATTTCTTGTTGTGAAAATATTTTTCTAAAGATATTTCTCTTTTTATATAAAGTTTATGGAAGGACCCCTTTTGGAAGGTTTGTACTGGGATTCATGGTACAATAACCAAAAGCTGTATAATTTAAAAAACAGCAGTCGCATCTACTATGAGAACATTCTTCTTGGAGTCCCCAGAGTTCGGCAACTAAAAGTTTGCAATAATACATGCACGGTCTGTTCATCCTTTCAGTCTTTGATGAGTGAATGTTATGGCAAGTATACTTCTGAAAATGAAGACTTGTCTGATTTTGGCATCAAAAGTGGTACTAAGTAAGTAGTGTAAAATTATACAGTAATTTTTTCTAGCAGATAACCTTTGTATCTTTAAAAAATTGTAAAAATAAGGCCGGGGATTTAGCTCAGTGGTTCTGCCACCTGCCTCACAAGCACAAGGTCCTGAGTTTGATCCCCGGTACCAAAAAAAAAAAAAATTGTGAAAATATATGTATTTCCCAAGCAATACAGGCTGGGGCCTGGTTGGTAAGGTAACTGTTTCAACAACAGTATCAAATGAAGATGTGGAGATAGCAGTGCTTACAAAAGAAATAGCAAAAACTATTTGGGTTTTAGGAGGTTTTGTGGGTTTTTTTGCTTACCTTAGAGTACAAAGTATTTTGTTGTTGTTGTTGTTGTTGTTGTTTTTTCTTATATGAAATCCTTAGACATAGTGAATGCAGGGCAAAACATCAATTTTTGCTTCTGCAGTAGTCAGCTTCTCTGGCCTGACTACTCTTCCTCAAACACACACACACACACTGCCAAACTGTGAGACTCTTAGGAATGTCTTAGGTGTGCTCTGCCACTTTCCTCCTCCTTCATCCTGGCTTACTGCAGTGCTATCTTTTGTGGCTGCTAGTACTAAAAACGGTCAGGTGTGCTCTGCAGGCGCTGTCTGATGATGGCTGCCAAACATACTATGGCCATTGTTCCCCAAAGTGGCTGAGGCCAATGCTGGTACACATTCACGTCTTTGGTTTACATTAGAAATGTGAAAGCCCAAAGCCCTGGCACCACCTGCCTGGACACAGAGGCTTCTGGTATCAATGTTGTTTGTACTTTGTACTTTTATAATCCTATGAAAATCATAGCAAGGAGAGACTAAACCTTTTTTGTATACAGTATTTATGAAAAAGTGATACAAATGTTTACAAAGGTCTACCCTTTCCTACTAATAATTCCCACTCTCTAGAAATAGCTACTATGCTCTTCTAGTACATACTTCCTGCCTCTAAATTCATACTTATTCTGCTAATACTTGATTTTATAGTTTATATATCTGTTGTTTTTATATTTTATATATCCATTCCATCATGGAAGATGATCTGTCATGTAGATCTTATGCCAATTCCTCTGTTCCTCTTAAACCTTTCAATATCATTATGCCATGATTAGTATTATCAGTTTATATTATAAAAATTTCAATTATATTTTCTTTCTCAAACAACCTCCCCTAACTCCCAGTACTAATAATTGCTTTGTGGTTTGGGTTGACTTATTTTTTAATTTGTATGAATTTTGGACATTCTTGAGGGCTTGCATAATTCTAATCTAATAAATTCATAAGTATTATGACACATTCTTATAAATATTACAATAATATTAACTCCATTTCAATGCAAAATTATAGGATAAATCAATTATTTAATTACACATTTTAACTTAGAATTCCAAAACCAATCTTTTATTTTAATATTCTAAATTCTGATAACTATACTTTATATATTAATATTGACACTATGGATTAGGGTTACTTTACCATCTGTATAATTTATTGAAATTATGAGTTAATACCTGTCATTCCTCCACACCAAAATAAGAAACAACCTGTGCTTGTTTATCTTATCTAAAATGTAAAATTCATTAATTAAAAACATTACTTATTAAAAATTGGAAGCCAGGACAGAGTGGGTTTAATAAATTTTCCTGTTTATCAGTCATATGCAGAAAACCCTCAAAAACACAACTATGAAATTTTGGCTAGGGCCGGGGATTTAGCTCAGTGGTTCCGGTGCATGCCTTGCAAATGCAAGGTCCCGAGTTTGAGTTCCCTGGTATTAAAAAAAAAACTTTTGACTAAAGTATAAATAGGGGTGTGCCATGCCTGTAATAGCAGCTACTCTAGAGGCTGAGACAGAAGAATTGAAAGTTCAAGGCTAATTAGTGAGATTCTGACTCAAAATGAAATCTAAAAGGAAAAGGGGTACAGGGAATGATGGTGTGTGTGTGTGTGTGTGTGTGTGTGTGTGTGCAAAAATGATCAAAGCATGTTATGTGCATATACAAGTCTGCAAAAATGAAACCTATTAATCTTCTCTGTTTCCTCTCTACCATGCCCTGAGCAGTGCTGCTCTACCATGCCCCTCTGCCATTTTCTGCCTTGGAGTCAGGGACTGAACTGAAGCATGAGCTAAAATAAACCTCTCTTCCTTTAAGTTATGGGTTCCAGGTGTTTTGTCCCAGCAGTGAAGGAAATGACTAAAACAGTTCTCCAGGACAGACCTTAGGCTAAGTCCTACAGCTAGGTTCAGCACCTTCAAAAGGACTAAAATAATACAGGATGGCTCTTTGGTTACAATGGAGTTAAATTAGAAATCAGTAGCAGAAGAAAACTTAGGAAATCCACAAATAAGTGGAAATTAAAGAAGACACTCCTAGGGTCATGGATTTAGCTCAGTGGTTTTGCTGCCTGCTGCACAAGCACAAGGACACAAGTTCGATCCCCGGTACAAAAAAAAAAAAAAGACACTCATAAAGAACCACTGGATCAAAAGGAAAATCACCAGGGCAATTAGAAACTGCTTTAAGATCCACAGAAATGAAACACAATGCAAACACTTTGGTGTGTGGTAAACACTGTGCTCATGGGAGGTTCATTCCTGCACATGTCCATGTCATGAAAGAAGATTGCAATGTGATAAACTAACCTTCCCCTTAGAGAAGCAGAAAAAGAGCAAACTAAAGCCAAAGTAGGCAGAAGGAAGGAAATAATAAAGATTAGTACAAAAATATGTAAAATAAAAAATAGCAAAACCTAAAATAGGTTCTTTGAAAAGATCAACAAAATTGACAAACCTTTAGGACAAGAAAGACCAGAGGACTCAATCAAATGGGAAATGAAAGAGGGGGTGTTTAAGGAAGTCAGAGAGGTGGCCGGGGATTTAGCTCAGTGGTTCCAGCACGTGCCTCACAAGTGCAAGGTCCTAAGTTCGATCCCCAGTACCAAAAAAAAATCAGAGAGGTGGCAGGAAAGGCCACAAATAACTGCACACCAACAAATCAGACACAAAATGGACAAACTCCCAGAAAGACACAAATCTCTAAAACTGGATGAAGATGAAATATTAACTAGAACAAAAAGATATTGAAGTAGTCCTTTAAAAACGCCCACAAAGGGCCCAGGGAGGCAGCTCAGTGGCATAGTGCCTGCCTGGCAAGCATGAGGGTTTTTAGTTCAATCCCTGGTACAAAAACAAAACAAAAAAAACCACGAAGAATTCCCATGCCCGCCACTAGTGGGTTCCTCCAAACATTCAAAAAAGTGATACCAATTCTTCACCAACTTCCAAAACATACAACAGTAGGAGATGTTCCAATTTATTCAATGCAAAATTATAAGAAAACTGCTGGCCAGTATCTCTTCTCAATATAGACACTTATATTCTCAGCAAACAGCAAACCAAGTGCATCAACACTAAGAAAAAATCAGATGCCATGATCAGAGGATTATCCCAGGAATGCAAAGTTGGTTTAGCACTCCAAATTGATTCATTTATGAAGCATAGTAAGAGAATAAAACAATATAAAAAACATTTATATAATTAATATATACTAATCAAAAAAGATGTGGAAAAAAAATTTAAAAGGTCTGGGTCTGGGTCTCAGCATCAGAGTGGTTCCCTAGCATACTTCAGGCCCTGGGTTCAATCACTGATAATATAATTGTAATAGTAATCGTAGGGCAGGGGATTTAGCTCAGTGATTCTGCCGCCTGGCTCACAAGCACAAGGACCGGAGTTCAATCCCCGGTACCAAAAAAAAAAATATATAGTAATCATAATCATAATATTTATAAGTACTTTTTCCTAGTGGTTTCAGCACACACATTCCCTACCCTGATGAAAACATAGTATTAATAGAAAAAAATTAAGCAATAATCTTTGAGTAACCTTTCAAATATATATTGGGGAAATTGAATAAGGAGACTAAAATGAGGAATCAAAGCTTTCTTTTGATTATCTCATAATTAAAAGTAAAAAGAATGAGAAAATAAGTTACATATATTTTACTTTGATTTATGTACTTTAGTTAAAATAAAATAGCTACGTTACACACAGACACTGCAACACAGTTTTAATGATACATGACTTTTACAAGTCAAACTATGAAGCACTTTACCCTCTTACTGATATTTCCGAATCAAAACCTGATATTCTTTTTTTTTCTCTTTTTTCCCCCAGTACCAGAGATTGAACTCAGGACCTACTGCTTGCCGAGCAGGCACCAACACCACTGAGCTACATGCCCAGCCCTAAAAATCCTGATATTCTTGCCCCACTCAAAAACTAAATATCTCATAAGACACAAGAGACAATATGTTAAAGAAAAAAACCTCATAATTTCTAGATTCTAAGCTCTCATTTTTCCTGTAACAGTTTGCAGTTTGTCCAGTGTGTTACCCAAAGTAAGCCCTAAAAAGTAAAAAAAAAAAAAAAAAAAAAAATACCATCGGTCCTTTTAGCTTAATCTTTAACTCATTCTCTTGGTTCAAAATTACAATAACACTTATAAACTTGTTAGTAAAACTTTTTTAAAACTACTACTTTGGAACCAAAGTTTAGTTTAAATTCTTAGACTACTTTTCAACTGGGCTTTCACATATCTCCGCCATTACTTTTTTATGTCTAACAGATGGAAGTACTCTAACACCAACTCACCTTGGCACTGGGGATTCGTTGGTGCTTACCAAAATGGGGGATACATTTTCACCTTATCAAAATCAAAACCTGAAACCAAAAACAAGTTTATTGACCTTCGACTGAACAGCTGGATCACAAGAGGGACCAGGGTTATTTTTATTGACTTTTCATTATACAATGCTAATGTAAATCTGTTTTGCATTGTTAGGTAAGTGACTCAGAACCTCTGTATTGGTATATTGTTTTTGGTTTTTGTTTTGGTACCAGGGATCAAACTCGGGTCCTTGCGCTTGTGCAGCAGGCGGTGAAACCACTGAGCTAAATCCCCAGCCCTGTATTAGTATATTGAATTTAAAACTCATCCAGAGACCTTACTGAGGTTTCCAATTTGTGCATGGCTGTGCTGATATTAAAAGCATAAACTTTAAAATAAATATAATGAAAAAAATAAAATAAATATAACGTAGCTCTTAAATATAATGTAGTTCTGTCAATAATGAAAAAGGGGCTGGGGATGGAGCTCAGTGGCCACAGACATCAGTGGCTGTGCCTACCATGCACAGGCCCTGGGTTCAATCTCCAGTATCACAAATAATAATGATGATGATGAAAAAGAAGGTAAAGCAACATCACATTCATTGTTTAATTAATTCAGAATATATTTAGGAACATAGAGAATTACAGTGTTAATTTTATATTACTTATTTGTGTGTGTGTGTGTGTGTGTGTGTGTGGTACTGGGGATCAAACTCAGGACGTTGCCCTTATGAGGCAGGCGCAGTGCCACTGGGCTAAATCCCCAACCTAGTCCTTTTTTTCTTATGGTACTAGGGATTGAACCCAGGACTTTCACACTGAGCTGTATCCTCAGCCACCCTTCCCCCCACCTTTTGGTACCAGGGATTGAACTCAGGACCTTGTGCTTTCGAGGCAGGCGTTGGAACCACTGAGCTAAATCCCCAGCCCCCCTCAGCCCTTTTTTATTTTTTATTTTGAAACAGGATCTTTCTAAGTTGCCACCCATGCTGGGTTCAAGCTTGTGATATCCTCAATATCCCAGAGTTCTTGGATTACATGTGTGCACCGCTGTTCTTAGTCTAACAGTTCTTTTATTTTTTTTATTCCAGTACCAATAAATCTTTAGGTAGGAATAACTGCATTGTAATATTGCAATAGAAATGCTGGTTTCTTAAATTACCACCAATTCTTTAATAGTTCACATTACAGAGAACACCAAAAATACAGTGAACAACTTCAAAATCTTTTTATATTTAGTGTTGGAATTAATTTTTATACCCCTTGCTGGGCTCGATGGCACACACCTGTAATCCTAGCACTCAAAGGCTGAGGCAGGAGGACCACTGTGAATTTGAGGCCAGCCTTGGCCTTCAAGACCAACCTGGACTACATAGTGAGATCCTGTCTCAAAAAAACCTTATACTTCCATTTGCATGGATCATTGTATACAACATTTAATACCTAAAATAAACAGAAAATATTGATTTTAGTAGAATATGTAACCTTGATATATAGAAGCAAGAAGTATCTCTGATAAGATAATGGTGGAGAATGTAATTATCTCCTTTGAAATATTCAAAAATAATGTATTTTGAAGACAGACCAAATTAATAACAGCAACTGCTACAGTATAGCATTTTCCTGAACAACACCTCATTCTCCTATGAAGATAAATTAGTGTTTCCATTTCTGAATGAGTAATCTGAACAAAAAATAGAATGAATATCTGGCTAACATCACATCTTTCTCATTTATGTTGCTTCACCTCTGAATATTCTAAGTATAGAAAAAGGAGCAAATAAAAAATAAGCACATCTACTTGAAAATTTTTTAATTGAACCTGTGATCCAAGGAAACATATTTTGTACAAAATAATTTTTTTGTTTCTTTACTTTTTTCTACAAAATAAATTGTCATTAAAGTATACATTGTCATTAATTAGAAATTTCACATTGAATTAAATCCTAAAGTATAAATACATGAGATGCAAAGATATTTTCACAAATCTAATTTTACAGATTGGTAGCAGAATTCCCTGCAACTGGAGGAATACTTACTTCATGGCAGTTTAACTCTCTGAAACTCCTCAGATATGTTAGTTACTATGATTATTTTATTGCTTCCTGTGAAATCACATTTTGTATTTTTCTTGTTGTCTTCACAATACAAGAACTCAAAAAAGTAAAAGAATTTAAGTTCGCCTATTTCAAAAGTATTTGGAACTGGTTAGAATTACTACTTCTGCTGGTGAGTATACATTCATGTGTATAGGTGAAGGGGATCACATCTGAACCCACCAATGAGGGAAGTGTAAAAAACAGAATTTTCTATTCATCCTACCCTTATTTTGAAAGCTACAAACATATGAAACATAAAACGAACTGTCATTGTACACACTAATGATGTTATGCTACAATGGAGAAATCTGTTTTTTTCTGATTGAGTCCTTGGCAAGGCTAGCGTAGACCTAGAGGAATATGTGATTACATAAATATTGTGACAATACACACATCATGTCTCCTTACCACATTCGGTAAAAGGTATTCCTGCCAGACTCTGATGAGCGCTTGTAGTCCCAGCTACTTTGGAACCCTGGGGCAGGAAGATTGCTTAAGTCCAGGACTGGGCAACATAGAAAGAGATGGAGAGGAGGTGGGGCGAGTGAGGGTGGGGTGATGGTGGGAGAAGAGAGGGATTGGGGAGAGAGAGAATGAGAGAAAGAAACAGCAAAATGAAAAAAAAAATGTATTCCTCACAGGGTCTCATATTTCACCAATCATGAATCTTTCTGAACAAGTTTCTTAAAAATGTACTCTTCAGTGTTGCCTAAATGCTCTTTCCTCCTCACACCAATTGGGAAACAGGCAAAAGACAAGAATAATCAAAAACTGAAGGTGGGGAGGGGGCTTGAACACCCAGAGGGTACCTCGGGAGGACAGAGCACCAGGATTAGGGAAATAGCTCCTGAAAGAAACACCAAAGACTGCCAGTTCTAGTTCCTGGAATGTCTAAAACATGGAGATGTGGGCAGGGCAAGCCAAATGTTGTAAGCTTGGTCTTAGAAATAGTCAAGGAACAAATGTTTCTGGCTTATACAAATTTATCTTTCACTTTCATTGGCCCTTAGTTATAACTAACCCAGTACTTAATCCTTGTTTCCCAAAAGCAGATTGACAGTTTCTCAGAGTCCAAAAGTTTGTCACCTACCTCTCCAGGATCCCTAATAATGCCTAAATGTTCTATGAATGCTCTAGGTAAGGAAACTCAAAAATTTGTTGACAGTTATGAAGCTCTGATACCTAAAATAACCTGGGTTATTTAAAAGATATTTCTAAAAGGATTTATATTTTATAATTTTTTTCTTACATTGTTACCTGGTAGAAAATATTAAACTTTTAAGTATCATGTAGAGCAGAAACTCTTACAGCCTAGGCAATGTGACATAAACATTTTATGTGTTTTCACTTTATGACTCAAGGAGGTAAACAGATAATTAGGATAGCCACAGAATTAATGTCTCCACCTTTATGAGAATTATGTTACTTTAAGCTTCTGTAAGTTGAGGGCTACTTCTATTTGTCCTATCTTTCCCTCCCTCTTTATTAAACTTTTAATGAATGTTTTCTTGTGTTTCTTTACAGGCTGCAAGAGATTTAGAGGTAGAAATAGTTTCTAATTTAACCCTTCTTGTTTTCCCATTTAGTTGTGTTTTGTGACTGTTTTCTTCTACACATACTGTAATATACAAAATTTTCTCCTACTTGGACAGCTGTTAAAAAGTACTGAAAAATATTCAGACTTCTATTTTCTTGCATACTGGCACATTTATTACAATAATATAATTGCTATTACTATCTTCTTTGCATGGATAAAGGTATTTATGTCTTCTTATATCACACGTTAACAATAGCCTACAAGTATAATAGGAATTTAAAGTTATGGTTTAAAAAACTTCTCAACTGTTGAGTAATTTTAAAAGTAGTTTGGCTTTGTAATGATTGCTTCTAAATCCTCAAACATCCTTGGTTATCATTAGATTCCTCCTTTAATTTGAAACAGGATTTTTCTGAAATTAACTTATTCTAAGTAATTCTAATCTTTGATATAAGCAACTATAATCTTTGATATTCTATTTCATTATTTAAATTTGTTCTTTTTCAGATATTCAAATTCATAAGCTTTAATAAGACAGTGTCTCAGCTGTCATCAACCTTGTCCTGCTGTATCAAAGACATAATAGAATTTGCCATCATGTTTTTTATAATATTCTTTGCTTATGCCCAGTTAGGATTTCTTGTTTTTGGATCGCAAGTTGATGACTTTTCCACTTTTCAAAATGCCATGTAAGCTCTTAGTATAAGTAATTAGTGTAATTATATTTTCTAACAAAAAAAATCATGAAAGGGCTACAATAAGTGGTAATGTAAGTTTTAATTAAGCTAGTTTCTATATTTTCATTAAAGACAAAATATATCATACTCAAAGTAAGATTTGGCACTAATGGATCCAAAAGGATGGTGGTAAACACCCCCACCTCCAACTTTGGTACTGGGGATTGAACCCAGAGCTTCTGTACTGAGCTATATCCTCAGCCCTTTGTATTTTATTATTATTATTAAATTTTGAGACAGGATCTTACTAACTGCCTGGGCTTGAACTTTTAATACTCCTGCCTCAGCCTTCCAGCGTGCTGGGATTACAGGTGTGCACCACTACACCTGGTTGCTGGTATTCATTTTTTAAAGCGTTATTAGGTGAAGTTAGAGAAAAATATATTTTTATTTTGGATTAGCTGATTTTTTGTTTTGTTTTGTTTTGTTTTTGTTTTGTACCAGGGATTGAACTCCGGTCCTTGTGGCGAAACCACTGAGCTAAATCCCTGGCATGGATTAGCTGATTTTTTAAAAATTATTGGTCGAGGTAGTTTTTAGTTTTTCAGTTTTGTTTTGGGTTTTTTTTCCCTTTTAGCACTTCGGACATTCTGGCCTCCAAAGTTTCGGTTGAGAAAAATGCTGATAATCTTATTATTTCATGTATGTGATGAGTTGCTTCTCTGTTGCTGTCAAGATTGTCTTCATTGTTCCACAGTTCGTCTGTAATGTGTTTTGGTGTGGGTCTCTTTGAGTTGGATGTTTCGTCTTTCATCAGACTTGGGGAGATTTTTTTTCCCCTCTTTCCCAGAGTCCCTCTATTTACTAAGGATTTATTAGAGAAGCCCCACATGGGGTTTAGTTCCCAGGAGGCCATCTTTGCTCTCCTTGGCCCCACTCGCCCCACAATGAACCAAGGGAATGTTGGGAACACAGGCGTGCATACCCGGAAGAGGCCAGGTAAACTATGCCTTGTTTAATGTATCCATTATACATAAGGGCATCCTGCCGCAGAGCGCTTTCACACTCAATCCTACATTAGGTCCTGAGCAGACTTCTAACTTGCAGCACCAGAGCTCTGACAAACCAGGAGACATTGAGAAAGGCAGGATTTTGACGTGCCGGGTAAATCATTTCATCCGAAACAGTCACATGTCATCCCCCAGCAAGTCCTCAGGGGCCTGCAGCTGTTTGCTTTGTGGAGTGGAAGTTTGGGCTTTTTCCCTCCTTGGATTTCTCCTCGCTGCTGCCACCACTTCGCTCGTGTGTGTGTGTGTGTGTGTGTGTGTGTGTGTGTGTGTGTGTGTGTAAACTTGGGAAGATTTTAGTCATTATTCAAATAATCTTTATCCTTTTCTTTTTCTTCCTTTGGAACCCCTACTGTGTATCTTTTTCTTTGTTTCTCAGACTCAATAATTTCAATCATCCTGTTTTCAAGTTCATTGATTTCTTCTGCTTGCTCAAACCTGCCTTTGAATCCTTCAAATGAATTTTTCATTTTTTACTGTATTTTTCAGCTCTAGAATTTCTTTCTTTTTAGGTTTTTCTCATTGGTATTTCCTTTTTTTAACTTTATCAACATCTTCCTTCAGTTCTTCAAACATCTTTAAGATAGTTACTTTAGGGCCAGGGATTTAGCTCAGTGGTTTCCCCACCTGCTGCACAAGCGCAAGGACCCAAGTTTGGTCCCAGGTACCCCTCACCAAAAAAATTTCTTCCTGGCTTTGCCTTTAATATGAGCATAATAGAATATGAGCATACATACATACATATTGATATTCCTGGATTATCTGGTAATGCCATTGCAAATTGAGAAAATGAGATTTCAAGTTAGGAAAACCTAATTCTATTTCTGCTACCATTATGCTATTTAAAGCCTTAATGTAATATCTTCATTTTCATCTTAAAATTAGAAAAACAAATGTTTGTAATGGTATTTAATATCAAAGCTAAGCTTTTCTAGTTATTAAGGCAGTCAAAATAAAACTCAGACCCATGGTGAGAATCATTATCAGCACTTGAGACTATAGAGTGAAAAACTGTTGGAATCTTTAACAGAAATTGAAATCATTAGGACCAAAATTAAACACATCATCAACATTAAAAAGTTTAGGGCTCTTGGGTCTAGGTATAAGTTGAAAAAAATCACTTCTTGGACGAAGTCGAATTGTTTGAAGTTTTAGAAGAGTACTAGAACGGCCAAGGAATGCAATGCTAAAAATAGCT
Source organism: Heterocephalus glaber (assembly GCF_000247695.1). The sequence continues at coordinate 30,760,288 of NW_004624743.1, forward strand.
TGTAAACAGATATCTCAAGGTTTAAATCTTACAGGTGAACAATGAATTCATATTGGTGAAATAAATTGAAGCCTATCATCTCCTAAAATACCTGTTTAACTATTGAGGTATCTCAAGTCTTGCCTTTAGGAGAATTCTCTACATTCAGCTTTACAAAACTCTGGAGTAATGTAACTCCAGCCAGAGAGTATATGGCATATGCAACTAGACACTATCCTGGAGATGCTAGTAACCCCCTTCAATTGTCATGAATGTGCATGAAAGGATTTAATATTTACTAATGTGTTTTCTTCTCATCAAAGATTTGCACAATTTCAAATTGTTCTTGGAGATTTTAATTTTGCTGGTATTCACCAAGCCAGTTGGAACTTGGGACCCATTTACTTCATCACTTTTACCTTTTTTGTGTTCTTTGTCTTGCTGGTAAGAATAACCATTTATTTTCTTCCCCTTTTTGCTTACAATTTTTAGAAAAATGAAATTAGAAGAAATTGCAGCATCACTGCTTTCCTAATAGGACATTTGACATCAAGAATGTCATCGATTCCTAATAATCATATTCTCCAGTCCAGTGACCACTGTTTTCAAGTTGTCCAATGGGGAATGTGGTCATATTTAACATCGAGGTATTTATTTTAGCCAGGATAAATCCTTTACACTAATAACTTGAATGTCCTAGTTATCTCTAGGCTGGGATTACTTGTAATAGGAAGATTCCGCTATTAAAATATTCTGCCCAGCTGGGCATAGTGGCACATGCCTGCATTACTAGCACTCAGGAGGTTGAGGCAGGAGGACCACTGCGAGTTTGAGGCCAGCCTGCACTATATAGTGAGTACAAGACCCTGTTTCAAAAAAAAAAACACTCCAAAAAAACAACAAAAAACTGGCCATTTTGTAATGACTTTGGGGCCCTATGACTAAAAACTCACTTCTTTGTGATTTTTAGGAATCACTAGATGGGTCTCTCAGAAGTGCTCAGAACAAGTTTGTTTGGGGGGGGGGGTCCTTTTGAGACAGGGTCTCCATATGTATTTCACAGTGCCCTTGAACTATGTAGCCCAGTCTCCTGAGTGCTGGAATTATAGGCATGCCCCACCACGTTCAGTTTATTTGGGCTTTCTAATCAAGGTACTGTTATTGCCCTCCATGAAAAACACTTAGTGATGTACAGTCCTCTCCCCCTGATAGCCAAGAGTCTACAGGGTAACAGAGTGCTCTAGCCTTTAAGGCAGAAAGGTGGGCTGGGAGCAAGAATATTGTCTCTACATTTGTGTCATCTGGGGATTAGTAGTTGTAGGTACCTTAGTACAGTTTTACTTCATAGAACTAAAAAACTTCCCAAGAGATGGAGGGAGGCAGGAAGGAGACATAAAAAGAATTAATATGTGTTATGTATCCATACCAACTCGTGATGAATGTAATCATGTACTGCAAACATGTACCAATAAAAATAAAAATTTTTAAAAACTCTTCATAGATCTTACCCTTATGAGCCTATAGTTATTTTTTCTGATACATGATATTGATAAATGTATTAGTAACCAGTTAATATACATTATAGCACATTCTGCCTTTCTCATTTACCATAAACATATTTGCCCATATGCATGCACTTTACATTTTCCATTCTACTCTGTTGTATCTGCATGGCCATTTACCTATGACTGAACATAGGGATTACTTTTTAAATTTAAATCGTATTTTACAAATCCCAACACTTTTTAAAGTCACTAACCTTTTTGTTTTTAAGATGGGAATCTCACTACATTACCCAAGCTGACCTGGAACTCCTGGGCTCAAGTAATCTTCCCACCTCAGCCCCCACGTAGCTGGGACTTTGGCACACATCACCGCTCCCAACTTGAAGATCAGTAACACCTAAACTAACTTCTAATTAAAATATTTGAGTATTTCTCCACAGAACATGTTCTTGACAATAATTAACAATACCTATTCTGAAGTGAAAGCTGATTATGCAATAAGAAAAAGGCCAGATTTTGAAATTGGTAAAATGATTAAGATGGTATGTAAAATTATCTTCCAAACTGTAATTCTAAGACAAAACTTACTCAGTTTTTACTCTTGTAGGTCAAATAACACTTAAACCCCAAGTGGTGGTTTTTTCACCCCAAGGGTTTGTTTTTTGGCCCAGTATTACTCATATTTATATTATTTTATTACTAGGTAAGTGAAGTATGCTCTCTGGCTTTAAAAATGTAGCTGAAATTATTTAAGTCCCATATATCAAACAGTATTGATTTATTAAATGCAAAGCATTGTTGGGACTATTCATCCCTCCCCAAATTTTCAGCTTAGATGCTGGTGTCTGTAACAGTGTGAACTGAGAACTCCGCGTACCTTGTCTTCTTCACTTTCCTGTTTTTGTTAAAGACAGTATTCTCCTCAGTCACTACTGGCTCAAAAGCCCTGCAAAGACTTTATTCCTTTGTCTCAACAGACTGTTGTCAAGGCTTGTGTGTAGTTTCTCTCTCCAGATCTTGTTCACACTTGTAGAATCTGAGGTCCCTTTGAATTCTGCCACCAATAGCTTAGGGTTTTCAGTGCTTCCCCCAGCCTTCTGTGTGGTAACTTCTGTGCCAGCCTCTTCCCCAGGCCATTCCAACTCATCCTGTCAGTTTCCCTGGGCCGGTCAAAATAAGTCCAAATTCTCTATTCAAATATTCCAAGCCCTCTTCAGGTCTCTCAGTCCCAAGCCACCTTTATTAACTATTCTTTAACTATAGTGTTTCTACCCTTTCTGCATTTATTGTACCATATGCCCCAGATTACGTTTTGAACAGTTTGTATACAATTTTACAATGCTTAGGCCTTTGCTCATTGTCATTACCCAAACCCTTAATTTTTTATTTTTAAATTATTATTTTTTAAATTATTTTTTTGGTGGTACTAGGGATTGGACCCAGGGCTTTTGCACTGAGTTACATCTTTAGCCCTTTTTTATTATTTTGAGACACAGTCTCACTACATTGTCCAGGCTGGGCTCAAATATGTGATCCTCCCACCTTATCCTCCTGGAGTGCTAGGATTACAGGTGGCACTAACACAACTGGCTTAAAAGTATTGACATCCTTAAAACAGTACATGTTAATACTTTTTTTTTTATAACCATCTAGTTTATTTTATTATTATTATCATTATTATTATTTTTGTACCGGGGATCAAACTCAGGGCCTTGTGCTTGCCAGGCAGGCAGCAGCACCACTGAGCTAAATCCCCGGCCCCACATGTTAATACTTTTTAAAGATCTTGGTTTTTTCACAAGTTCAATTGTGATGCCCCCAGAGAATTCCTTTAGCTTTTCCTCTAAGGAAGAAACCAAGGGTGGTGGCAAGGAGAAGGGAAAATCATGGCATTTTTGCCTCCATATTTTAGTACAGCAGTCCCTAGAGACAAATATTTCATATTTCATTTTATCTTAATGAAACAATATGGGATATATTTTTGATAAATTTTCAAACTTTTAAATTATGCCTAGACTTGCCATAATACTCTTGAGAAACTCAAACTGAAGAAAACTAAAAAAGACAAGAAAATGTAAGATGACTTTTAAAACTTTTTAAACTTAAAGATCTATACAGCTACTTCTCAACTTATGATGGGTTATGTCCTGCTGAACCCAATATAAATTGAAAAGTGTTAAGTTGAAAATATTTTAAGTCAAAAATAAATTCAGTACACCTACCAAACATCCGTTTAGCCTAAGCTACATTAAACAGGTTCAGTTGGACAAAAATAATTTAACACAAAGTTTTAAGTACTGAACATTTCACCCAATTTTTAAAATACCTGTTGCCGGGGATTTAGCTCAGTGGTTTCACTACCTGCTGCGCAAGCACAAGGACCCAAGTTCGATCCCCAGTACCAAAAAAAACCCAAATAAAATACCTGTAGCCAAAAGCCAGGGCAACATGGCACACTGTAGAGTAGCAGTTGGTTCCCTTCATGATCTCATGGCTGGCTGGGAGCTGCTGCTGCTCATCATGGAGTATCTTGCCACATGCAGTGAGCCGGGGAAAAGATCAAAATTCAAAATTGGAAGTATGGTTTCTACTGGGAGCGTATCACTTTTGCATCATCAATTTTAAAAAATCTGAAGTAGAACCAGGGTTAAGTCAGGAACTGTCAGAAACTGACAGTAAGAGTCAGGCTTCTTGCTGGGGATTTAGCTCAGTGGTTCCGCTGCCTGCCTCGCAAGCGCAAGGTCCTGAGTTTGATTCCCGGTACCAAGAAAAAAAAAAGTCAGGCTTCTGGTTACAAAACAGCCACCACCCAATGTGGTGATTCTGAATCCCCTGCCATTGTACCCAATATTGCCTCCTAATTCTGAGGATATCTTGAAACTCTAAGCTAACTTAAAATTAATGTGAGACTAGGATATGGCTCGCCGGCAGAACACTAGCCTAGTATGCGTGAGGCCCTGGGTTTGATCCTTAGTACTACTAAAAAAATTACTAATACAATCTATGCCATGCTACTCAGAAAAAAGCTTTAAAGGAAGCTGGGTGAAAAAAAGAACACAACTTTAGCCTTTTTAATGATTCATAATTTCAATTTAATTTTTATTTTATTTGCTTGAGATAGGGTCTCACTATGTAGTTCAGTCTGGCCATGAACTCACTATGTAATCCAGGGTGGCCTTGAACTCAGAGCAATCCTCCAGCCTCAGCCTCCTGAGTGCTGGGATCACAGGCGTGTACCACCACACCTGGCCAACAACTTTACTCTTCATTAAGTGCATTTATTTAGCTATCAAAATATCTTACACACAATACTTACATTTAATATTTACACTTACACTTAGCATTATACTTACATTTATTGAATAATTTGTCAAAATACTTTCCAAACTCAAACCTCTTGTAAAAATGTAGGGTTTTTTTCTTGAGACAGGGTGTCACTATGCTGTAGTTCAGGCTGGCCTTCAACTCACTAGATAGCCCAGGCTGGCCTCAAACTCAGATGATCATCCTGCCTCAGCCTCCCTACTGCTGGGATTACAGGTGTGCACCACCACACCAGCAAAAAATGTAAAATTTTTTGAGCTAAAGATATATGATGCTTTGAACCTACTAATGATCACCTTTTCCAAATAATTGGCATTTATTAACAGAGAATGGAAATATAATTTAGAACCTTGCTAGAGATCAGACTGTATTTTATGGTGGCACTTCCCTTTTTTACTTTCCTATTCCTCTGATTTTTATATTTCAGCAGCAAAAGCAACAGACATTTGGTTGAACAAACCAGAAGAGGAGGCTTTGATGAAAATGTAAGACTTTAACTTTTTCATAAACCCAAGTGGTAGTTTTAGTAGAAATCTGCTTTTTAAAGGTTTTGATCAAAAATTAAAGTAATTTGCTTTATTCAGAGTACTCTGCTTGGGCACTTCCACAGACATCTCCCAGATCTGAGTCTCTTCCTCATGTAGAAGGAAGCATCTGGATTCCAGGGGCTTCCCTGCTCCCTTGGGTGCTCTCAGGCAGACCCTGGTCCTTGCAGGCACCCTCACATGGTTGGACTCCCACAGTGGAGCTGGGCTCTACTGAGAGGATCACATCATTTTTCTCTCATATTCAATGTGATGAATTTTTATATTTCAAAAGTTATATATATTCAGCATAAAATTTAAGGAATACACATGTGGAATGTAAGAAATGGATACCCCAACACTCAATTCAAAAGAAAAAACAACACTGCTTTGGTTTTTGGTCACCTCTCTAATTAAAAAAAAATGCTCAGCCAGACAGTAGAGTTGGGAGCCTGCAATAAGCAAGCAAATAAATACTGTAATGAGGTTTTGACTGCAAAGTTACAAAAATGGGAGGCTGAAGATTAAAAATCAACTTTGTGGTGTTAGATGAGAACAGTGTATGTGTGTTCCAGGCCTCCTTGAAGATGTTGATAATTCCAGGATACGTACAAGGTGAGTCTGGGCATCTTGTTGAACCAGACAAACTATTCAAAGAAAGATGGAAACCTGTTAAAGGACACAAGAGTCCACTAGAGGGGCTCCAACTAGCCACATTTGAGATTTCTAACCTACTGAATAAGATTTCGCGAACTTGTACTGATTTAAACATACAAATGAGTAGTAGAAGTCTAGGAGGAATGAGATATTTACTTACATCTCCACAAAATAGTTAATTACAAAAAGAAAATCAGTAATGTTAGGGTAAAGTCAGACTGCCAGCACCTTAACTACTGAAAGTGAGTACATGAGGACTAGAACAAATTTAAATCCTATGCCCCCTGAGAACACACCGTGGAGTCAACAGACCTTCTGTGACATCCCTAAGACACAAAACTAAACAGAAGGACATTCTACAAAATAACCAGTCTGTATTCTTTAAAACTGTCAATGTCATAAAAGCAAAGTAAAACAGAAGAACTATTCCAGATTGAAATTAAAATGACAAGTAAATACAATACACAATCCTTAACTAGATGCTTTCCTTTAACGGCATCATTGGGACAACCAGAAAACTTGAGACACTGTGGATTATATGGAAATAATCTATTAGTATTAATTTTCTGATTGTGATTATAAAACAATGTGTAGGAAATATATATTGCAGTATTCAGGAATGATGGAGCATTCATATTGGCAACTTACTCTAAAAAACTTCAGGGAAAAGCAGTTGTTCTGGCAACTTTTCCCTTAGTCTGAGAGTCTCTTTTTGGCGGGGGG
>NW_004624743.1:30767099-30785793 GCF_000247695.1 Heterocephalus glaber
GGGACGGGGACGGGGGACAGGGGATCAAACTCAGGACCTTGCACTTTCGAGGCTGGTGGCAGCACCACTGAGCTAAATCCCCGGCACCTGAGAGTCTCTTTTTAAAAATCTGTAATTTGATAAACCATTCCTGAAATACAACATGATGTGAAAGACATACTACCATGTATGACAATTTTACCTAGTGATCAACATGAGGCTTATCCAAGTAAAATTTGGATTTACTTAAGGGAAAATGACATTCAACACCAAATATAAACAAAATAACATCTAAGAGAAAATGTAATCCAAGAATTTCTACATCCACCAAAACTGTGCTTCAAATTAAAAGGCTCACCAGGCATGGGGGCACACACCACAATCCAGCATTTAGCAGGCTGAGGCAGGAGGATCAACATGAGTTCAAGGGCAACCTAGACTACATAGTAAGCTATGTAGTGAGACCCTATCTCAAAACACTTAAAAAAAATAAAGAAAAAAGGCTAAACATGCATAAACTAAAAGCATTTTTTTTCTAAAGATTCTGCTACAGCATGAGCTTGAGCCAACCAACTAACTAAAGAAACTTTAGAAAGGATGGATGAGGCAGGAAGGTTTAAAGTAGGAGGCTGACTGGTTCATATGTTATAACTAAAATATCGTTTAGAGTTAATAAACCAAAAAGAAACAGCATATCTAAGAGCACAATGATAAATAAGAAAGATACCTTGTTTTCTTTTTTTTTTTTTTTTGGTACCGGGGATCGAACTCGGGACCTTGCACTTGCGCGGCAGGTGCTGGAACCACTGAGCTAAATCCCTGGCCCAATACCTTGTTTTGTTTTGTAGTGCTGGGGATTGACCCCAGGACCTTCCAACTGAGCAGCATCGCTAACCCTGACCCTCTTTGTCTTCAAATCCATGAACGTGAGATATGTTTCCATGTACTTAGGTCTTTTTAAATCTCTCATAGAATTTTTTTTTGAGATGGGGTCTTATTATGTAGTTGAGGCTGCCCTTGAACTAACTCATATAATCCAGGCTGGCCTCAAATTCGCAGCAATCCTCCTGCCTCAGCCTCCCAAGTGCTGGGATTACAGGCATGCACCACCATGCCTGGCTGTTTTACTCATTTTAAAACACATTTCTTTTTCAGATTATAATAATTCTGAAGTCAGAACATCTCTTTAGCTAATGATGTACTACAGTTTGATAGAATTTTTCCCTACATGGTACATTTAAAAATGGTGTGTTTGGCCGGGGATTTAGCTCAGTGGTTCCGCCGCCTGCCTTGCAAGCACAAGGTCCTGAGTTTGATCCCCAGTACCCCACTACCACCACCACCACCACCAAATGGTGTGCTTTGGGCCAGGGATTTAGCTCATGCCACTGCCTGCTTTGCAAGCGAAAGGTCCTGAGTTCAATGCCTGGTACCAAAACAAACAAAAAAACCCCAAAATGGTATACTTTCCAATAGATACTATCTCTCAGATACAAATAAATATGAAGTACGATAGGGCTGGGGATGTGGCTTAGTGGCACCATGCCTGCCTGGCAAGCACAAGGTGTCCTGAGTTCAATCCCTGATACTAGAAAAAAAAAGTATGATAATATTATTACGATAATTTAGTAGTAGAGAATAGGAAAATGCGAAGGAAGAATTAGAAGCTATTGCTTGTTGATCATAGGAGGAAACCAAAGCAAGAAGGAGAAGACCAAGGGTATAGAAGATGAATAAAGCTGGGCATGGTAGCACACGCCTCTGATCCTAGCACTCAGGGAGGATGAGGATCTCAAGTTGTAGGCCAGCCTGGGCAACTTGTGAGTGAAACCCTGTCTCAAATTAAAAAAAAAAAAAATTTGGCCAGGGATTTAGCTCAGTGATTTCGTGGCCTGCTGTGCAAACGCAGGGACCTGAGCTCAATCCCTGGTACCAAAAAAAAAAAAAAATTTAAAGGCTGAGGATGTAGCTCAGTACAAAGGCCCTGGATGTAATCCCCAGCATAAACACATACAAACAAAAATATATATATATTCCTAAACAGTAGAAGTAGCAGAGAACAGAAAACAAAATACATGGTAAAAGACTTAAAAATATAACAAGAGATACAATACATGTAAATAAACTTAATTTACTCTAAAAAAAATATTTCCCAGGTTGAATCACAAAGCAAATCCAGTTCTGTGCTATATTTTAAAATACATCCTTAAGGGGATTCAGAAATGTTAAATACAAAAGGATGTTAGGGGCTGTAACTTAAGTTGAAGTGGAAACTGAGACAAAAATCTGAATTATATGAAGGGAACTTTATTATACAAGGTAAGGTGGATTTTATTTAGTTTTTGTTTTATTGAGACAGGGTCTCCCTATTCCAGGCTGGCCTTGAACTCACACCATCCTGCCCCAGCCTCCTGAGTGCTGGGATTACAGGTATGAGCCATCATGCCCTCAAAGGCATGATTTTAACAGTTATAAACATTTATGCACAAATAATGAGGAAAACACAAAAGAAAACAGATGAAGAAAAATAAGAGGATAAAGTAAACCAAAACAACATAATGGATAAAGTGATATTACGGCTATATATTACATTTTGTACTCTCAGAAGATAAACTTCATTTACAAAACTTACTAATGTAAGTTGATCTATTAGGCCATAAAACCTCAATAAATTCTAAGAAACAAAAATAAATTTAAACATAATAAAAATATAAAGTAATAATAAAATTTAAAAATGAGAAAATTATGGCTGGATGTGGTGGTATATTTCGGCAATCTTAGCATTCTAGAAGTAGAGTCAAGAGGATCACAAATTCAAGCCCAGACTGGACAACTCAGTGAGACCTTGTCTCTAAATAAATAAAGGGGGATGCTTTGATCACAAAACTTAAAACCCTATTAAATAATCTTTTTTTTTTTTGGTACCGGGGATCGAACTCAGGTCCTTGCGCTTGCACTTGTGCAGCAGGTGGCAAAACCACTGAGCTAAATCCCCGGCCCCACCTATTAAATAATCTTTGAATGAAAGAGGATATACAAAACGAAATCACAGGATTCCTGGAGAACAAAATAACAATAACATTATAAAACATTATCTATGACATAAAGTCAAAGAATACTAAGACAGAAATTGAGAAGTTGTCTTAAATTTGTCAATAAAAAGAAAAATAATAAGTTTATATTATGGTAAATAGAAAGAGAACAGAAAAGAAATGAATAAAGATAAAAGTAGAATGAGATAAAAAATAAAGAAATAAATGAGTTATAAAAGATATATAAAATAAAAAGGCTGGTTCTCTGGAAAGATCACTAGAACTAGTGGAATAAAGGATAAAAGCATAAACATACAACATAAATTACAATGGGAAAAATAATCAAAAGGATTAAAAGATATCACTAAGACTTGTATAACTCTACAAATAACATTTTAAAAACCAAATGAAATGGATACTGTTTTATGAAAATAAAATTTGTCAAAACTGAGCCAAATGGGATTAAAAAGTCTAAACTCACTCTGTAGAAAAATTTTGTCATCAAAGAGCCATCTCCAAAATCTGAGTTTCACAAGGGAATTCTACAAGATTTATAAGGAACAAATACTTTCAAGCTTTGTAAGCTGCATATTTGTCCCCTAAACAGGAGATTCAAAGAGCTGAAAAAATGGAAAGAAAAGCTTGAGAGAAAGTATTATTCTACAGAAATGCAAGATGACTACCAGCCTGTCACTCAACAAGAATTTTGCAGGTAAGCGTTTATTGTAACCAGCATACTGAAACACCGTGAAACAGGGATTGAGGATACCTGTTATACATTATTTATTGAACCTAGACCCTTACTATGTTGAGATGTCATTTCTTTTTTTGTTCCACTTTCTATCTAAAATTAAACCACATTGCTCCATTTGCTTAAAAAGACTAAATGTTTTTAACCCTATACTTCTAAATGATAGAAACTTTCATTTGTATTTGATATGTATAGCAGATACTGTTCTCCACATAGTTTTAGAATGTTAGAGCTACAACCAGCCATATAAAAACACATTTTAGGAGCTTACCATACTATCTTCCCTTAAAAGCACTAATAATCTTGTCTTTATATACTAAACTAAAGATTCATTCTTTAACAACTTCTAAATTATCTTCTAGACTCTTTTTATATGCTGTGGAACTGGAGAAGGAATTACATCAGTTTAAAACTAAACCGAGTGATGAAGTTTTCAGCTCTACAATATTAAGACAAGTGGAGGTAAGGATCATGTCCGACAAAGATTTATTCATGTTATTACCTAGACCTTTCCTTATTTTAGCCTCACTTGAAAAGCATTAAACCAGCCAGGCTGGTGGCTTAATGTCTGTAATCCCAGCACTTGAGAGGCTAAGGCAGGAGGACTGCCGTGAGTTCAAGGCCAGCGTGAACTACATATCAAGACCCTGTCTCCAAAAGAGGGGGGAAGGTGGGGATGTAGCGCAGTGCAAAGGCCCTGGATTGAATTCCCAGTACTGCAAAAGAAAGAATAACAAAACATTAAACCACCTATCATCAAAGTATTGTCAGGGTCCATATCAGATGATTTCCAAGAGTAAAGTACCACTGAATGGAACCCACACTCTATGAATGTAGGGAAGGTACCTCAGTGGTAGAGCACTTGCCAAGCATGCACAAAGCTCTAGGTTCAATCCCCAGCACCAAACAAAAAACAAAAGTCCCCAAGCTCCCCTACAGAAATCCCCCAATTCACACATGTTACAATATGCCCTGCTGTATACACACACTAGTACACACATAGTACTTTTGAGGTCTACTACTAGATTCTAGGAATGTGAGGGTATAAAATAATGCTTATATTCCAAAGAACAGATCTCTTAATAGTTCAATAATTATGTGGAAAAGCTTTCTCAGAGTATATAAAATGTTGTTTTCAAATACCATGAATAAAGGCTTAGTATAAACATTATATGGGGCCGGGGATTTAGCTCAGTGGTTCCAGCGCCTGCCTCATAAGCGCAAGGTCCAGAGTTCAATCCCGGTACCAAAAAAAAACCAAAAAAACATTATATATAACCCAAGTAAAAGAATCTCCCTCCATTCTTCAGAATTTGAAGTCTCCTGGAAAAAACCAAAGTGTAAAAGACAGGAAGAAGTACATATAGAAGTTTCACTAATATTTTCAAACTGGAAATTCATCTACTTTCTCAAATAGCACATTTAGTTTCCCAAAATAAAGAGCAGAGCAGACATAACCAGGCTCATAAGAAGTTGCATTTGGAAACTGTCAATGAGGGTGATGCAAGAGCCCTGTCTAGATGGTGGGAAAGCTGTTTCATGACTGGTATTTGGAAACTTAATTTTTCTAGGCTACATAAGCCCCCTTAAAATACCTATGTGTTCTTTTAGCTCAAGCAGTATCATTTGACTGGAGCACTCAGCTTACACGAGTGACCTGGATTTTAAAATTTGATTAAGTGAATTCTTACATTTTGTTCTTGAAACAGGGTTGCCCGTGTTGCCCAGGATAGGCTGGCCTCCAGTTCCTGGCCTCAAGGAATCCACCTGCCTCAGTCTCTAGAGTAGCAGTATGCAGCAAATAAAAGAATTTTTAAATTACTACAGTCTTCATCAGGCCAGGCTATTCTCTCAGAAACTATGGATCAAGTTTTCTTAATAGGATAATTCATTACAACAATAAATGCTGACTCTTCTCTCTGCAGCTTATCTCTAATATTTACAAGATAAGCAATCAGTGGCTTCTCCCTGCCTTACTGTCCCAGCCAAGTCACTCAGTAACACTGGTGTACCTGAGTGGGGTAATTTCTGCAAGCCTAAAATTAAGAAAAGGAAACATGTAAGATCTCAACTTTTTTAACACCTACTGGAAAAACATACATTTACATGACTTAGAACACTTAAGTTCTTTTATTACAAAGGACTATATACAATGAAGTGCCAGACACAGCAATGCAATTATATTAGTGGACATATATATCTATATAATATTGGTATATAGATATACAGTTTTTATTTGTACCAAAGTAAAACTACCATAATCTCCCTAATTCTACCACCTACTCAACTATAACATAATACTGTCACATAGCATAAGTGCTGGCATGCCCCATTTACCTACTCTACTACAGCTAAACATTAACATTGAATAACCAACATCACAAAGTAGCTGTTAATTCTAAAATGAAACCAATGACTTATAAAAATATGGTACTCAAATAGATTTAGCACTATAAAGAAGGAATATATTATTTAAAACACTTAAATAGTGCATATGGACACTTTTGCATGTGGTATATAAAACATTCATAAAAAACAATAACAGTGCACATAAAATTAGATGTTAAACTCCTATTTGGAGACCGAAAGAAATTAAATGTACACCACATGACAGAGTCAAATCAAAGTGATACATCTTTTGGCATTTTCAATTTTACTTTTTTAGGAATACCCTATGAATAACCTAGTTGTATCAAAACGAAACACACAAAAAAGGCTGGATTTAGTGCTTTTTAAATTTTCCCATTACACATTCACTACCATTGGATTGCCTCCCCCCCTAAAAAAAGGCACTGCATACACCAGTGAAATGTGAAGTACTAGAAACACTTATTTATTATCAAGCTACTTCATGTGCTTACTTATGTAATAGTGCCAGAAGTTTGAGGTTCATGCTTCCCTCACCTTACTAAATAATGTTGCAAAATTCCATTTTTGTATGAAACAAACTTTTAATATTAGCTAGTTAAGAAAACCATGCATGAGTCGCTGCATGCAAAACATGGGCACAAAGTGAGGCACTCATCAACCCAAAAGCACCAGGGAAAAAAAAAATTAACACTTAGATTAAGCCTATTGTATTGTTAACACAAATGAAGTCACCATTTCATAAAAGTGATTAGCTGAATGATACCAAGAGTACCTGAAGAAAAGCCATGCAAAGCCAAGGAAAAAAAGATGCTAAGAGTGTATGACAAGGGGCATACCACTACACATACTGTAAATGGCTGCTTTAACAGAATGTGATTAAGCAAAAGGTGGTCTCTTTTAGAGGGTTTCATTGTACAGATTTTACTGATTTAAAGAGGAAAAGAAAAAAAAAAGATGTAGCCCCCTGAAGTTCATGTAAAAATGCAGTGGTATAGCCCTTGTTACAAGATTTACTTAGGTATAATGATTACCTTGCCAATTTAGGCCCATTTGATTAAACATAATAATCTGAGCACCATCAAGTTCCTACATACTGGCATGGCTGTTTTCTCACATTATCTGGAGGTGGGTAGGGGGAACAGCCCAGAACCCATTCCAGACAAATGTATCATCAGCTGATAAATTGTAACTAAGGAACAAACAGTAACTTAAGTCCCATAGGCAGCATGTGGTATGATTCAGTTCTGTGTGTGTTGTGTGATATATGTTTTCAATAGGCTAAACAAGGTCACTTTTTGGTGTACCTACTGTTATCTTCATCCAAGCTATGTGACCACTGAATTGCAAAATTTTGTTAATATTTTACCTGTGAGGAGGTGTCACTTTGAGAATTAAACAGAAAAGTGTTTCACAGGAGGACTTGTAATCTCAGTTTGATTTTGGTTTTCTAAGAAAACAGAACACGGTTGCATATGTGCACTTCTATAGGTTTTTCTTTCAAATTTTCAGTCATTCTGTAAGAAAAAGGCAACTGAAGAGTTGAATATGAAGCTTTCCTTTCAATTTTCTTCAGTAATGGAAAAAAAAAGGTAATTAACAAAAAGCTTTGTATTTCCAAAGTTCTTGAAGTTGAAAGGATAAAATTCTAGTCTTTTGGTAATAGGATGTGTTGGTAGTACAAAACAATGAAGGAGAATGCATGTTTGCTAAAGGCAAAGAGGACAGTCTGTGGTCAACATGGAACATCGCTTACGCTCCCCGAGAGGGCCAACTTACCCTCCCCTCACACTTCCTTAGTGGCACCACAACCAAGTACAAAATGAGAATCTCTGAATGCCTGACAAAATGAACTCAAGGACCAGTCAAGTACACATGATGATAACGTCACGGAATACAACTGATTTTATGATGTGAATTTTCAAGGAGCATATTTTATATGGATTTCGAAGAATCTTGTTTGCTGATAAGAACTTCAAGAAGCCTAAGCTTAGCTTTAATTTTCTTGTACTCTCTGTATTCCTCAAGCACTGGAACACGATCCTCTTTCTGGGCATTCCTAAGGGAGAAAATAAAATCTGTAATACTCTCTAGAGACTACCTGGAAAACAGCCTCAGAAACTGTTCTAATATGAGATACAGTGTTACTAATTATAAATTCAAATAAAAAATTGTCAGAATAATTTTCTTATCCCCAAAGAATATTTCTACTAATAAGATTAATGCTAGGGCCGGGGATTTAGCTCAGTGGTTCTGCCACCTGCCTCGAACGCTGAAGGTCCTCAGTTCAATCCCCGGTACCAAAAAAAAAAAAGATTAATGTTATACTTCCTTTATTAGTGATCAGAGTGGACAATCAGAAGCAATTATTTGTTTTTGGGGGGTTTTTTTGGTACCAGGGATCGAACTCGGGACCTTGCACTTGCACGGCAGGCACCAGAACCACTGAGCTAAATCCCCAGCCCAAAAGCAATTATTTTAATAAAACATTACTGCTAAACTCTGCTAAGTCTGTTATCTCTTAAGTGCCAGAAAGCCACACTGAATCACTACAATTAGTTAACTGTGGCTCCAGTGAATTAAGATAAGAGAGTAAACCATCTTTTCTGCAACACAAGAGTAGTTTACTTTTATTAAATGACCGATGCTACTCAGTTTAATCACTAGCCAAAGCAATAAATCTTTCTGAGCATAATTATAAATGAAATTTTCTTCCAGTAATATAAAGAATGCTGGGTATGGTGGAGCACATCTGTATCCCAGAGCTTGGGAGGCTGAGGCAGAAGGACTGCTAGAGTTGAAGGCCAGCCTGAACTACTCTGTTTCAAAAAAAAAAAAACCCCAAGGGCTGGAGATGTAGCTCAGCAGCACAGTACCTGCCAGGCAATCGCAAGGTTCTAAGTTTGATCCCTAGTACACAAAAAACCCCCAAAACCAATAATATAAAGAAATTGAAGGCACTCAGAAAATGCATTTTTGCGTTTCAGATTTTAATTGTATATGCAAACCTATACAGGAGACTCTCAAAGCAGAGGGAATGAATTTAAAGTAAACACATTTTAGAATTGTAATGGGGCTACTGGTTTGGTAAAACCACCTAGTTAATACTTGGAAAGCCTTCCTGAGGCTTAAGATAATTTAACTCATTTTTGCCATCATATGAATTATAAGGTATTTTTCTTATTTTAATTAATAAATAGATTAATTATTTTGGTACCAGGGATCAAACTCAGGATCTTGTGCTTGCCAGGCAGACAGTGCACCACTGAGCTACATCCCCGGCCCTATTTTTCTTAAGAGTTTCTCCCATGCAGTGGTACATTTTTTGTAATCCTGGCTACTTGGGAGGCTGAAACAGGAAGAGTACAAGTTCAAGGGCATCCTGCATTACATAGTGAGATCCTATCTGAAAAATAAATCAACAAATAAAAGAGTTCCCCAGGGTCAACTATGCATACCAGTAAGATAAAGGCACACGCCATAGTGTTTTACTGGTGCCAAACATAGTGGTACCTCAGTTCATTTGGTTCGCAAACAGAAGTAGTTGGCAAAATTTTGTTTTTGTTTGCAAACTCCCCATCAGGTGACAAACATGACCACAGCCATCTTTCCCACAAACATAGCCATCTTTTCCAAAATTGTAGAACAAGTTAAGTATGTGAACTAAGGTACCAATTGTATTGTCTCACTGTTACACATCTTCAAAATGGGCAGCCTGGAATGACCCAACATGCAGCCAAAGTAGAGTGGTCTCACTATAAAAATTAAGAATCTAAACTAGTACTGCGACCTTTCCTAAAAAGAAAAACATCTCATTTCACAAGGACTTCCTCATGGATGACAATGTAGAGTGGAGATACAAAATCACTGTGGGATGCAGATGAGTGGCAGAGTGCTTGTCTAGCATGAGTGAGGCCCTGAGTTCAACACCCAGCAAGGGTGTAGGAAATGGGTGGGTGGCCCAATGCAACTCAACCAAGACTCTCTAGGGGAGTGGTGACGAACCTATGGCATGCGTACTGCAGTGAGCTATTATTTTCTTCTTGCTGTTGTTGTTTTGGTACTGGGGATCAAACTCAGGCCCTTGCACTTGCAAAAGAGGCTGAGGCACCACTGAGCTAAATCACCAGCCCTGTTTATTACTGAAAGCTCTAAAAGGTTTGCCATCATGCCCCTAGGACAACACTGAAATTATTCTTATGGCAGTACTGGGATTGAACCCAGGAGGAGTCCTCCACTGAGTCCTCCCTTTCTATGTTTTATTTTGAAACAGGTTCTCACTGAGTTGCACAAGTCAGCTTTGAACTTACAATGCTCCTGCCTCAGCCTCCTGAGCCACCATGCTTGATCAACTTTGAAATATTTTATTCGATGTTGTTTACTTCAACTATGACTTTTTATTGCCATTAATAGTAGCTGGAATTCTTAACATAAAGGAATGTCATAAAATTTTATTTTCAATGCTAATTTTTTTGAATGCCATAACTTATTTCTAATCCAATGCATTCCACTATTTTAACTTATAAGCATTTTGTGAGCTAACAGAGATAGATGACTATTTTGTGATGCTCAACAAACCTTCCATTTTGTTGATAAAATGCTTCTTCAAATTCCCGTAATGTTTTACGTAGTTTCTTTTTTTCAGCTCTAGCTTTCCAAAGTTGTTCCAGTAATTCAGGCCTAAAATTCAAATGGAAGGAAATATTACTGAAAGGACAAACTTGATAGGATATATTCTTGGTTTGTTTTTTTTTGGTACTGGGGATCGAACTCAGAACCTTGCACTTGTGAGGCAGGCACTGTGCCACTGAGCTAAATCCCTTGATTAAGTTCTTATACTAATCTCTCCAAGTGCTCAATTACTTAACATAGAATTTTTTGGCATTTAAATTTTGTTATACAATTTGGCTAAAATTACAAACCAGCATACATACATAGAAGCTGCTCGAGTACTTGACAATCGGAGATCCAGAGCCAGTTTTTGATTTTCTTCAATATCAGATTCTGAGTTTTCCAATGAAGACTGTGCCTGTATAGCTGTTTTCAAGATATCATTTAATTCGGAGGACAGACTAATACCATCTTCTTCTTCTTCCTAAAATGATACCCAAATAGAAAATCAAACAACCCTGACTTGCAACTTTTCCTTTAGGAAAGAGATTAGAGAATGTGTTCTCCAAAGGATTACCTTGATTTCTTCAAAAAAATGGGCAGTTTCTCCTTCTATGATTGGTTGTAACATCTGACCTCTTCTTTTGGTGGAGGGAGATCCCTGTTAATCAATAATACATTTTACATTAAAGTATTGCTTAAGCTTCACTTCTTTGTATTAGGAGAACTTTATTTTCAAAATCTTAAACTTAAAAAAAACAAAAATGGGGCCAGGGATTTAGCTCAGTAGTGCCACACCTGCCTAGCAAGTGCAAGGTCCTGAGTTCAATTCCCAGTACAAAAACAAAACAAAAAAACAAATTCAAAATCTTAAACATATGTTTTTAATTATTTTAAAAGTTCCTTGGGCCGGGGATTTAGCTCAGTGGTTTTGCCACCTGCCTCGCAAGCACAAGGACCCGAGTTTGATCCCCTGTACCAAAAAAAACAAAAACAAAAACAAAGTTCCTTAATAAATGTATTTGCTTTATTTCTTATATTTATGTATAAGTGATAAATAATTTATATCTAGAAAAGCCTAAAATATAATGAAAGAAAAGGGAGGGAAGGGGAAATAAAAAGAATTAAGATGTGTTATGTACATGTACCAACTCCTCACAGTGAATGTAAATCACTATATACTACAAACATATAGTAATAAATTTTTTTTTAAATGTACAATACTATCTAACTCTAGACTATTTCATCACTCCAAAAGAAACCCTGTGCTCCTGGGTGTGATCGTTCATATCTATAATCCCAGCATTCTGGGAGGCTGGGGGCAAAAGGATTATAAATTTGAGTTCAGTATGGGCAACTTAGCAAAATCCCATCTCAGAAAAAAATAAATTTAAAAGGGTGCTGAGGATATAGCTCAATGTGAAAGCTTTAGGTTCAATCCAGAACTGAAAATAAAACAAGGCAAAACAAAATACTTGTGTCCACTAGCTGCCCTTTGTTTGCGTTTTCCACCATCCCTCAGTAAACACTAATCTATATTTTGCCTTTATGGGACTTGCCTATCCTTAATATTTCATATAAAATTACACTATGAGGTCTTTTGTATCTAGCTTCTTTCACTCAGCATAATGTTTTCTAGGTATATTAATACCTTAGCATATATGTATCCATATGTCATTCCTCGTTGCTGAATAATATTTCAGTGTATGGCTATATCATTTTATTTATCCATTCATCAGCTGACAGACATTTGAGTTGTTTCCTCTTCCTAGCTATTATGAATAATACTGCTGTAAACACTTGTGTACAAATTTTTGTGGGGACATATGTTTCCACCTTTCTTGGGTATTTACCTGGGACAGGAGCTACCGGGGCACACAGTAACTCTAAACTCAACTTTTTGAAGAACTGCTCAACAATGGCTATACCACTTTACATTCCCACCAACAATGTATGAGGATTCCAATGTATCCACATCCTCACCAACATTATTATTTGTCTTATTTAATACAGTCATACTGGTGGGTAAGAAATAGTATTTCAAGGTGGCTTTTATTTGCATTTTCCTAGTTGACTACTGATGCTGAACATCTTTTCATGTGCTTATTGACCATTTATAAATCTGTTCTCACCTATAAATGTCTGTTCAAATCTATCTCTGAGTTGTAAATTTTTTATGTATTCTGGATACAAATCCTTAATCCAATAAATCACTTGCAAATATTTTCTTGCATCCTGTGGGTTGTCTTTTCACATGTGTCCTTTGTTATACATGTGTTTAATTTTCATGAAGTCCAATTTATTTTTTCTTTTGTTGCTTATGTTTCTGATGTCACATCTTTATAATACTGCCCAACCCAACATCATAAAAATTCACTCCGTTTTCTAAGAGTGTTATAATTTTAGCTCTTATATTTAGATTTATTTCCCTTTTGAGTTAGCTTTTATCTGTAGTATGAGATAAGACCCCAGCCTATTCTTTTGCATGTGGATATCCAGTTGTCCTAGTACCACATGTTGAAAAGCTGTTCTAGCCAGGCATGGTGGCATACACCTATAATCCCAGCATTTAGCAGGCTGAGGCAAGAGGATTGCAACAAGTTCAAGGCCAGTCTGAACTACACAGCGAGACCCTGTCTCAAAAAAAAAATAACTGGGTTAAAGAATTAAAAGAATCATACCACAGTGATATATGTGCACCCATGTTCACAGCAGCACAGTCTGTAATAGCTAAAACTTGGAAACAGCCCAAATGCCCATCAAGTGGAGACTGGATAAAGAAAATGTGGTTTTTTAATAAAATGGAGTACTACTCAGCCATAAAAAATGAGAAATTAGAGACATTTATAGCTAAGTGGATGCACATTGAGGCAGTACTCTTAAGTGAAATAAATAGGACACAGATGTGTAAATACCGAATAGTTTCTCCGGTGTGAGAAACTGAAAGTGTAAATAAGGACTAAATGTATAATAGGTCATGTGAAATAGGAAGAAAAGGGGCAAAGGGAAAGGAAGTGGGAGGGCTAAGGGAAAGGATAGAAGGGAATGGGATTAATATGAGAAAATGGAAAAATAGTAACAAAATTTTTGTAAATAGGGAGGGCTGGAGGGGTTGAAGGGAGGGCTGGGCAAGGGTGAAAAACAAGAACCAAGAGAGACTATGTAAAGGTGCAAATTTCCAATGATGAATGTCATTATATTGTATACCTAAAATGTACCAATGATTAGAATGAATAATCGATAATGTAAAATAGGAAGAAAAGGTCCAAAGGGGTAGGGGTAGTGGGAGGCACACGGGAAAGGAAAGAAGGGAAAGGAAAAAATGATGAGAAATGGAAAAAATGGAAATAAAGTCTTTGTAAATAGGGAAGGTGGAGGGTGTGAAGGGAGGGCTAGGAATGGGGAAAAAATAAGAACCAAGGTGCATTATATAAAGGTACAATTCCCAATGAGAAATGTAATTGTGTTGTATACCTACAATGTACCAATAAAAGAATTTAATACAAAAAAAAAATAACTGGGTTGATTAAAAAAAATGAGTTATATAATAGCTAATTAAAAAGTGCTCAGAAGGTGAATGTAAGTCTAGTACTGAGTAATAAGGGAAAAAGAAGCCTTCCTCAAAGTGCATAGTCTGAAAGCTGAAACAAACTCTAGTGAATTAACTCTGAGGAAATAATGCAGAATGAGCTACAGGCTTTTTCCTACTTGTGCCCTAGAGAAATCTATTTACACACTAATGGTTAATTAGAAAACAGCACTTGATTTGCATGTAAGTATTGTAGTTTTTTCTTTAAAATAATGTACTCCAAGCCTGGTGTGGTGGTGCAAGCCTGTAGTTCCAGCTACTCAAGGGGCTGAAGTGGAAGCGCACAAGTTCAAGACCAGCCTGGGCAACAATGAAAGCCCTTATCAAGAAAATAAATAAATGAAATTTAAAAAAAAACTAATATGAATAAGCATTATTTTAATAGACTTTGTTCTATTAAAAAAGACAAACTTGTGAAAAATCCATTTGTTATAATGCAACTGGATGATCATTATCATCATGGCCATCACAAAACTGAGGTATTTTCAAAGATATGAGTTGAAATGGGAAGAAACTAGGAAAAAGTCTGAAATATAAACTTTTCAATCTACTTTTGTCACTTACAAAGTAGGTAATTGGGCATAATTACCACCCAAATCACAATTGCGTCCCCTGGGAAATGAGACTATCCTATTGTACCTCTTGTGATTTTACTTGTCAGGAGTTAATCATACAAGCGAACATAAAAATGCTTACTAAACTGCCTGGAAATAATTGTAGACACTTCTTAGTTCCCTATTCTTTTAAAATCAGCCTCTATTTACAATTAAAATTCTATCTTGGCTATGTATTTCTCCAATATGCCACCAAAATATTATTTGGGGGTGGAACCAGCTACACCTTGATAAAATGAACTAGAGAAACATTGCTTATTTTACTTACAAGGAGAGGAGTGATGCTAGCTCTTGTCAGCATCTGTTTTACAAGCCTGTATCTATCATACAGAGGTTTAACAATGTGCCTTTCTTCCCTTGTCACCTGAAGCCAAAGAAAAAGGGAAGTCACCTAGTTATCAGAAATCTAACATTAAAAGTGATATGACCCCCCAATTTAAATGTTTATATATAATAAGTAGGTAATCTCTCAAATGTAGGAAACAATGTATAAAACAACTCTGAAGAATGTAGGCCATAAGAGTGACTGATGTTCTTTTCTAAGATAGAAAAATCAAATCTTTTAAACAAGAGAAACATTACCGGCCTTCCATGTTGACTTTCGTAGTAAAGAAGACTTTTCTGGAGAGAAGTTTTCTCTTCTACCAAATGATCTTTTGTCATTTTCTAGAAAGAGGGGAGAAAAAATATTGGCATGATTATTATTATTATTCCTCCTACAATGTAAGCAATTACAAACTACTATCATCAGATTATCAAAGGCTAATAATGCCTTCTTTACTTATGGATTTGCAAGCAATATTTTTCAGTCTCCCACAGAATCTGGTCTTTTAGTATGTAGGTGTCAACCTCCTTTGATGGCTTGATTTGTATTTTATTGGAGTAAGTTAGGAATATTGGCTTGGGTAAATTACTTAACTTCTTCATGTTCAATATGCTATAGGAATACTTCATTCTACCTCAAAGGGCTTGAATGAAGACTACATTAATTAATGTACATATAAATTTACAACAGTTTGGTGTCTGTTATTCTACTTAAATGTTTCACACATTTCACACAGTCTGTACACACATACTTCACAGACACACAAACGTTTTATAACTCAATATACCTCCTAAACTATTAAGAAAATCTTGCAGCAGTATAATGGAAAGATTCTAGAAAAAGCTCAACAATGAAAGTTTAGCAGTGTCAATTTGTGACTTCACACTTCTCTATGACCTGTTTCTTTTCATTTGTGTTGGTACATCTCTATATACCAATATAGTATCATATCTTTCAGAATTCTAAATGATACAGTAGGGAGAACTTCCCAAATTTATTTGTCCACAGATACTTTCCCTTTATCCCATAGAATCACCTATTGCCATCTCAATGAACCAATGTTCCACAGAATACCCTTCAACTATATCAAACTCTACTTATTTCTAGTATTGGCTAATATTACCTTATCTCTCACCAGAGAGAAATTAGAGATTAAAAAAAACTTCCTTGGACAGTACCTTCCTGTAACAAATAGTTTATATATTATGCAGTAGAGGATAGCTAAGGGTAGACTCTGTAAAACAATGTGAATTCAAACATAAGCCTGAACCTTAAACCTAAGGTAATGAATTTGAGTAAATCTAATCCAGTCAGACCACATAGGAGTTGTTCCAACAAGAAAAAGCAAAATCAAAGTTAGGGGGAGGGGATGGACAAGAAAGACTAATCCAACTCCATTCAAAGGAGAGAAAGACTTCAGTATTTAATCATGAGAGAGGTATACTCTGTTGTCTAGATAAGAATGTGTAAACTCACCATTACCTAGATAAAAGTTCACCTGAAATTGCTCACTTTGTCACTTCCCCAGTAAATCTCATCTGATATATGATTTGGGTTCCAAGTGCTTTGACTGGCACCGCCTCAGGCACAGGCTTTACTGAGTAATAATTCTTCAAAAAATTTAATTCATTGGGCTGGGGATGTAACTTAGTGGTATGGTGCTCATCTAATGTACATAAAGCCAAACAAGCCCTGTGTTTTAATTCCCAGCACGACCAAAAAAAAGAAAAAACCCAAACAAAAACAAAAGTTTCATTTAATTGTTGTAACAAATCAAGTTAGTATTTTTTAACAGATATAATCGTTATCTATGCACATCATAGGGTTGTTGAAAGAACTGAGTGGCAGAATGTATATAAAGTAACCTGCCAAGGTCTAGCTTAAGCTAAGTGCTCAGTATACATAACTATCAGATCTTTACATACTCATCTTGTCAACTGCCTTCCATGTAAAAGAACCACTCAGTACTTTAGCATTTTTGTTTCATTATAACTCAATGCCTAAAAGATTTGCCACGTACTTCCGGTATGTTGAAAAAAAACACATTTCTGCATATGCAAACTTGAGGAAGACAGTCCAGTCACATTTCCTAGACATCTCTATCCTGCTACAGTAACCATTTTGTTTCAGGGATTTTAAAGGGTCACCAGGGCAAAAATCTTAGTCCAATATTACCTTGATATCTTCTGGGAGACATCTCTCAACACGTTTTTCCTTCAGTTTTTTCAAAATAAATTCAAGGGTTGCTTCTTTAGATGGTTTTTTCTCCTTCTGAATGGTTCTGGATTCATCCTCACTTGCTTCACCTTCATGGTCTAGAGAAGACCCAAAACTTTTTGGAAGAGTGTTACTCCGTGGACGGGTCTGAGGTACAAACTCTCCATCAGAGCTTTTGGGTTTTGCATCTAGATTTCAGAAAAAAGAAGACGGACGAATAATAGTAACTTTAGCAAGTCTATATTAACAATACCACAGGCTCTGATATTTTAAAGTCACATGAAACATTTAAATTATATATACAAGAGAGCTATTCTATTCAGTCAATAATCATAGAATACCTACAAAGGAAGACCCAGATGAGCACTGGAGATACAGTAGTAAACAAAACAGACATTTGTCCTGTTCTCATGCAGCACATAGTCAGGGGAGGAAAACCAACAATCAAATAATCAAATAAATAAATGAAACAATTTCAAACAATATTAAGTGCTATAAAGATTCATCCTGCCCATAACAGGATGGAGTCACAGTGCCAGAATGATACTTTGTAGAGAGCAATTTCACTAGGTGAGACTGACAAGGACTTTCAGTGTCATTCTAGCTGAGTATGGAATGATAAGGAGCTGACCTAGCATTAGTTTTAGGGGGAAACCATTCATCTGCAATTGAGACACCAGCCCATGCAAAATCCCAAAGCTTTGCATGTTTGAGGAACAGAAAATGAAAGACTAAAGACTAGAGTATGCAAGGCCTTGAAAACCATAGTATAGAGTTTGAAAACTGGGGCCACTGTGTCCTCTCTTGCATGGTGGCCTGCCCTCATGCTGTAGGTTGTGCTTCTTTTCCTACTTTTACTTGGCCCAAACTTGCTCTGCAGAGCCTGTTTCTTTTCCTTCCCTTAATAAAATTTTGCTATTCTTTAAAAAAAGTTTGGAAACTGGAAAGGGAAGCTTATTGAAAGACTTTAACAAGAAAGTAACAGAATTCTTTAGAAGATAATTCTAAGCTGTGTGAGGTGGCACTCGCCTGTGATGCCAGCACTCAGGAGACTGAGGCGGGAGGATTGGTGTGAGTTCAAGGCCAGCCTGGGATATACACACTGAGTTCAAGATTGGCCTGAACTACATAGCAAGATGAGGACAAAGAAGGAAGAAGAAGAAGGAGGAGGAGGAGGAGGGAGGAAGGAAATCTGAAGACTAGCAGAAG
>NW_004624743.1:30786043-30805170 GCF_000247695.1 Heterocephalus glaber
AGGAGGAGGAAGAAGAAAATTTCCAGATGGACTATAGGACAGTAAGAGTGGAAGAAAACTGGGAAATCAGGAGGCTAATGTTAAGCAATGATAAATGATACCTGGAAATTGGCATTTAAACAAGGAAATGCTTAACATAACTGTAGGGGAAAATAATCTAAAAGAGTTAAAAGAAATTCTCTTAACCACAAGAACACATAATTCTACAATGGGTGTGTTTGAGTAGTTGATACTGAAGAGATAAAAATTTTATTGAATAAATTCAACTGAATTTATCATCACCAAGGTGATGATCCAAATTATAAAGCTATGCTAGGCAAAGATAACTGTTTTTGTTTTTTTTTTAGTATTGAGTATCGATCTCAGGACCTTATGCTTTCGAGGCAGGCGGAGGAACCACTGAGCTAAATCCGTGGCCTGCAAAGATAACTGTTAAAGTAATAATTATCAAAAAACATATTCATGGGCCAGGGATTTAACTCAGTGGCGCCACACCTGCCTTGCAAGCGCAAGGTCCTGAGTATGATCCTCAGTACAATAACAACAACAAAAAAAGACATTTACTATATATGCTCAAAAGTGTACTTTATTTTTTTATTTTTTTGGTACTAGGGATCAAACTCGGGTCCTTGCGCTTGCACAGCAGGCAGCGAAACCACTGAGCTAACTAAATCCCCAGCCCCCAAAAGTATACTTTAAAAACTACTACACTGAGCACTAGGCTGACATCCAAAAGTTAATAACTAATTTATGATTCAAGACTTAAAATTTAGTCTTTGGATTGTCTACAATTCACTATGATTATTCTTCCCACCCCACCCTTGTGCCAGGCACAGGGCTTCACATATGCTAGACTCGTCTTCTACCCCTGCACTATGCTGGCAGATTCTGACTACGCAATCTTAGTCTCAGATAAATGACTCATCAAAAATGTTAATGAAATACCTACACCAAACCAAAATTACTAAATATCTGGAGTATATTTCAGAAAACCTGTAAGTATCAGTTTACCTACGAATATATGATCTAGGGCACCTGTCAAAAAATAAAAATAAAAACAAAGGAAAGACATTTGAAAAAAATGTAACATAGTACTACAAACTTCTCATTTCTTAGTATGCAGTGTTGTCTTTAACTGTAAAAGAGCAAAAAGAAACTATTTTGTTTGTTTTTTGAGACAGGGTCACATTATAGAGTTCAGGGTATCCTTAATCTCACAGCAATTCTCCTGCCTCAGCCTCCCAAGTACTGGGATTACAGGCATGTGCCACCATGCCCAGCCAAAAGGAAATTTTTTATTTTTGCCCCAAATTTCCAAGATTTAAAATTAGAAGCAAGTTGGGCCAATAAAACTATTTTTAATAATTTTTTAAATTATTAAAAATCTTAACTATAATTCTCAGAATTTACATAAAGCACATTACTGTTTTCATTTAAAAATCTGCTTGAATTATATTTTCATGGATTCCAGGAAGAACATCACTGCAGTTAATGTTACAAAAAAAAAAAGAGGGACCTCGGAATATGCAATTAAAAAATGGATTCACTGGGCCAGAGATTTAGCTCAGTGGTGCTGCCGCCCGCCTCACAAGCACAAGGTCTTGAGTTTGATCCCTGGTACCAAAAAAAAAAAAAGGATTCACAGTGAAAATCATGTATGTCAGTAATAACATTTAAAAAGTAAAAATACATTACAAAATGGTACTTTTTATACCTTTAATTTGCTTCCGCAGTTTGGTGAGCTCTGTCATCCATTTTAATACCTTTGGATTGGCTGCAATATCACTGTAGGAGGGCTGAAAAATTAGGGAGCAGAATCAATGACATCGTTGTGGTAAGCAATGGTTATATTATACCTAGATAGTACTTTATGATTCTCAAAGCATAGATTCAAGCCTCATTTTAAATAGGCAGAATCTTAGGGAAAAACTCCCAGAGCAAGGTCAGAAAACTAGCAAATTTGAACATGGTCTTTTGTCTTCAAGTACAAGACTGTACTTCACATATTCTATTAAAATACATATTCTTTCTCTCTCATACTCCTTCCCTTGCTTCTTCCCTATTCTCCTTGGTGCCTGTGATCTTTTCAGAGCAGAGAAATAGCAGTAACAGGATTTGTCGATGTAAAGAATTTGCTTTTGGGCTGGGGATTTAGCTCAGTGGTTTCTCTGCCTGCTCCCCAAGCACAAGCACCTGAGTTCAATCCCCAGGACCAAAAAAAAAAAAACACAAGAATTTGCTTTAAAAATCTAACAGCTATCTTGTTGATGGTGCAAAGGCAAGAACAGTGGGCTAGAAATCAAGAGACTAAGGACCTATTTGCTCTTATATCTATAAGATCACTCTTTCTCTGGGCATCTCAGGTTTGTTATCATCCTAAAGAAAGAGGTGAACAAATGCTCTCCAAAGATCTCCCTCCCACTTCTAATATTAGACCTAGTTTAATTTGGGCAATGTTAAAATTTACCTTGGTATTCTTTTCCCTTTCAAATTGCTCCTCAAATTGTCTGATCTTTTTCTGAAGTTTCTTGACCAACTGATAAGGTGTTTTGTCTTCTCTTTTTTCATCTTTTGAACTAAAGGATGATCTTCGAATCCTGAATTAAAATAAAAGGCCAACATTATGTGTTAAATTTTGAAGTATCAATACCATATCTCTTGGCCAGGCGTGGTGGTGCATGCCTATAATCCCAGCTCTTGGGAGGGTGAGGCAGGAGGATCTTATGAGTTTGAGGGCAGCCTGAACTATAAAGCAAGACCCTGTCTCAATAAAAACAAAAACAAAACCAACCACATCTTTCGTTGCCCTAATACAACACTATCGCCAGTTAAGTATAGTACCTTGAAACTGAAGTTAATGCCCTACCACTGAAGGACAGCTAGTAAAAAAAATTACATTGTTACAGACTACAAAATTAACACATGTGGTAATGAAAAGTTTGGAATCATTTAAAAATGGCAAAAAGGCATAAAGGCACAAAGGAAACACATCTAGGATATCAGAGCTCATTCACATGTTTAAACTACACAGAAAAGTATTAAAATCAATCAATTTTAAGACCTGGGTACATAATAGGAGTTACCTCTTTTTTTTTTTACCACTTGTTAGGTACATAAAGATCATATACCTTGCATATGAAAGTGCTTTAGATGAGGAATTCAGTGTTTCTGGATCATGTAGGAAACGCTGGCTTTGCCCAAAATCTAAACTTCGATGCGATAATACTGGAGGACAGTCCTCTTCCAGGGGATGATGATTCATTCTTCCAGCTTGTGGAGACAGCTGAGCTTCTCCAGACTCAGAGTCTTCCTGCCAAGACTTAAAGGCAGGAAATGGCTCTGTAAACAAACACACAGAATAGTACCATGGGTCTCTGGATTCTACATAGAAAAAAGGTCACAAAATATCAGCCATCTGTTCTTTATATCCTATCATTATGTAGCGGTTCATATATGTCACATATTTTTTAAAAGCAAAAAAAGATACTAAGATCTTTATAATCATCATAATGCTTACTATAATTTAAAATTATCCAAACTTCTTTAGCCAGAATTCTATTCTCATAAAAGGAGCTATAACTTCAAATTTCTGAACCCAGTGGCAAAGCAAGAAAAGACACTGTCAAGCTCTTTAAAATTTAATTCTAAAGTTGTTATTTAATCTAATTCTAACTTATCATTCTGAAGATGTTACATAGAAAAAAATTTTTTTTAAATACATGAAGGAGAGACCTCTCTATTTGTGTTAGGGTTCTCTAGAGGAAAACTACTTTTCAAGTAGAAGAAAGTGTCTCTTTAGAAAGACTCAACAGTCCTTAGTAATTTAACTATACAATCAAATGATTCCAGGTGAATAAACTGTCCCTCACAATCAGGTGGCTATGGTTAAATGTGGACACTCTTCCCATGCTACACAGAACAAAAATGGAGCTGAGTCCAGAAGAATTCTAACATTTTCAAAGGAGGAACTCACTGTTAGCACTTGACCTCTAACATTAAACTGGTGGTTATCTTCAGTTGTGGGAATCTTATGTATTATACATATTTTAATACAGCAGTATAATTGAGATAAACCTTAACAGCAGTAGTCTTAAGCACATTTATTCACTAGAGTTAGCCTGTATGCTTTCAAATGAAACGATGTTAATGTGACTGATGTGGTTGCACAAGTAAGATTTGATTACATATAGAACATATACAGGTCATACACACAATCCACAAATATACTCCAAATACAAAATTAAGTATAACTGGAGTACAGGGGAGAAGGAGAAAAAACAAAGAAAGAAAACCAAAATACTTTCCCATCTACTCAGTTCTATTTATAACTAAAATTTAAAACTATGATGCTATTATTAACAACAACAAAAATAAAAAGATGGCTTGACAGTGTCAAAATTCCAAAGTCATGTTTTCTTTTTCACACAACAGTTAAGAGTTCTGTTTTATTAATTTAATGCTATGCATTCGCAATGTAAAGCATTACCTTTTTCCAGGGTGGTAAGGACAAAATTTAGTTTTTGAAATCTATATTAATCTGTTAACTAAAAACCAGGTACAAGGCGTGCAATCCCAAAGCAAACCCAGCAATACAGTGATTTCAAAGCAACCCTTGTACCTGTGTCCCAGCAAATAAGTAACTGGCAATGGACACTTATGATAAACCTCCTGTTTTAAGAAAAGAAGGAAATAACAAAAACTATTTTTTCTGGGTATCATTTACAACCCCAAAATTTTCCTATGATTTGGGGACAGCAGGAGGAGGGATAATAGACAAAGTGAACCATAAAAAGGTAAGAAAACTGAACTATGGTGAACCATACTTACCCTCCCCATCTCTCTGCAGATGCATTGTTTTGAAATCAATGAGGGGAAAAGTGATAGGGCATGGCACTAATAAAATGGAAAAAAATGGCAAAAAATACTAAAGTGAACACACAGCACAGTCAGAACAAACCATACACATAACACAAAGCCAAAGATACCAAAAACATTTCCCTAAAACCAGTTAGGCATTCTGCTCTAAAACTTTATTTAAGGAAATTACTACTAATTGAACTAACAAACACATACATTTCCATTTCAGCAAGCAAGGCAAGAAAAAATGCTGTTTTATTCAAACTCAAACATAAGACTTAAAAAATGGAAAATCTTAACCACTTACTATTTGAAGCTTTTCATTTTAAATGATTTGACAGAAAAAAAAATTCTCCTTTGGTTCGTACTCTGAAAAGATACTACTATATTTCATTCCATGGTTAACAGGAGGGGATCTAAAGGAAAGATGATTTCCACTTCCACTAAAACCTAAGACGTTTTGAACAGCAGCTACAAATTTATACTGGTGGTAGTCACATGCTACTGCCTGCTAACTGCATTCTGCTGATCACCCTCTGAAGAAAAGTAAAAAGCAACGCATACCAGGCAATGGTGAGGTGCTCCTTGATTCAGAGTCATGCCCTCTATGAGGAGTCACATCAAACAAAATATGTTTCTCAGCCTGGCATGGTGGTGCACACCTGTAATCCCAGTACTTTGGGAGGCTGAGGCAGGAGGATTGCCAAGTTAGAGCTCACCTTGGTTAACTTAGCAATTGAATGAGACTGTCTCAAAGTAAAAAAAATTTTTAAAGGCTTGGGGATGTAATTCAGTGTGAAGGTCGTGGGTTCAATTCCTAGTTCTACCAAAATATTTAAAGAATAAAATAAATCTGATTCCAAAATATCCTAAATAATTTGTTTCCTTAAAAGACTTTTTAAATTTAGAATATCC
Source organism: Heterocephalus glaber (assembly GCF_000247695.1). The sequence goes on from NW_004624743.1 coordinate 30,791,816, forward strand.
TAAAACCTAATTGTAGACAAACAATGCTCATACTGATGACAAATTTGGAAGGAATAATATGGTAGTGACAGCTACTGTCCTAAACACATAGGGTCCATAGCTGGGAAATTCACTCAGCTACCTACTACTGTTGGCTTCCTAAAGGTCACTGGGCCCTAACACTGCCCTGGAAAAGCTAGCAGAAGGACTTGTCACGAGTACTAACTCAGGTAGATAATTGGGCAGCTCAGGCATTGAAAGTCAGGGATCAGTAGTCTACAAGTAACCTCCTTTACCTACAACAAGGTATAGGGGTTACAATCCAGAAAAAAAAAAATCCAGTGCTTCCTTTGGGGGCACTTCCAGAAAGCTGGAGCTAGAGACACTGCCCAATTCCCTCAGACAATGGAAAATAATTGCTCTGCTCAGCTTAAAACTTATCAGACTCTCAGGCAAGAGATCAAAAATAAATTACAATCTATCTGCAAAAGTGCTTTTACCAGCATAATAACTTCATCTTTCATAGACACCTTCCTACCAAGGTTCCAAGGGATGTCCTGTTAACCACTGCTCCTTTTCAATGACTACGCCTCAAAAAATAACTAAAAAGATCATTTGGGCCTTACTGTCACCAGTATGTTCACATATCCTCTGACCATGAGGAGTTTCTGCATAAATTCTGAAAGTCTTGAATAACTCAGAACAAAGCAAATAAAAGACAACTTTCTAGCTGGGAACGGTGGTACACACCTGTAATACCACCTACTTGGGAGCCCGAGGCAGGAAGATTGCCAAGTCTTTGAGGCCAAACTGGGAACTTGGTGACAAGAGAAAAGAAAAAGAAAGAAAAGGAGAGCAAACAAGAGACCAAAAGAGTACAAAAGATGGAAAGAAAAAGGGAAAAGGGAGGGGGAAGGAGGGAGGTGAAGGGAAGAGAGTGCAGGGGAAAAGGAAGGGGAAGGGGGAAGGGACAGCAAAGGAAGGGAAGGGGAAGAAGAGATGGAAGGGAAGAGAAAGGGGAAGGGAAAGGAAGGATAAAATGAAGGAAAAGAGGAAGAGAAAGAGAAGAGCAGGGAAGGGGAATGAAGGAGAATAAAAGGGAAAGAAGGGAAGAAAAAGAAAGACAACTTCCTGAGGCAATCTAAATTAAGACATATAATATCCCAGTGAACATGCCAAATACCTAGACCCCAAAAAAAGGCAGGGAGGAGGAAGCAATAAAGATTACTACAACATGACTTGGTTGGAGATTTTTTTAAATGCCTGGACTTCTTGCTCTCTGACCAGTGAGTAGACTTACAAAGGAGGTCCATTAGCACTGCAATTCTTCTTGTTAATGCTATAATCCAGGGATCTACATCCAAGTGGACATATATATAACTTGTTTAAGATTCCTCAGTTGTCTCATTTTTTATCTAGAGAAAGGTATATGATCCAGAAACTTGGCTCCAAATTTGTTGCTTCTTTTCCTCCTCCAACATTTTACTTCAAACTTTACAATACAGCACATTTTAAATACTTTTACAGTGAGTACCCATATACTAATCATCTAGTAACATTTTATTAACACTGCTTTATAATATCTACCTTTAACCAATTTTTCTTGATTTCAAAGTGAACTGCAGATGTCTATTTCCTCATACACCCTTCAACATGCAAGTCACTCCTCACTGTTTGAGTTTTCTTTTTTTTGGTACCGGGGATCGAACTTGGGACCTTGTGCTTTCGAGGCAGGTGGCGGAACCACTGAGCTAAATCCCCGGCCCACTGTTTGGCTTTGTTGGAGTCTCTTCATGTAAAAAGAAAACTTTATGTACAATGAAATGTAAATATCTTAAGTATACATTTGCTGAGTTTTCAGAAATGCAAATATCCATGTTGCTTGCTTGTTAAATTTAAACTTCTTTCTTTTGTAAAATTGTTAGGGTCATTACATCACACTTTTGCCTAATCCAGAGACAGGGATATGATACAGTATCTGTTTACAGGTGCCCTTGAAGATCACTTAAAACAAGTGTTACTGATACTTGTAAGAAAAGGTTCTAAGGGCTGGGGATTTGGCTCAGTGGTTTCGCCACCTGCTGTGAAAGCACAAGGACCCGAGTTCGATCCCCAGTACCAAAAATAAAAAAAAAGAAAAGGTTCTATACTATTACAGTCCACCAGTTTAAACCAATGAAGATCCTCAAGCCCTAGCACACTGGATTTTCAAAGACTGGGAGATAGCATCTGGCCCAGCCATTAACAAAACCCTATCCATGGCGTTTAGTTCTAACATCTATTTTCAAAGATAATGGATCAGACAGGCAAGTTCTAGTTCACATGGGATAGCTGCCCCATAATCTCATTAGTGTACTGGAGTAAAAACACTCACTCACTCATATGAAAGTAAGAACAGAAGATTAAGACAAATATGATTGTCCAGCAAAGGACGGAAGTCTTATAACTTCTCTGGGTAATTTCAGTTACAAATAACAGTATCAGGAAAAAGCTGTGTGTGGTAAAATTACCTTCCCATCTATCACCATCAGAAGCATTCTTCAGATCTAAATGTGGAATTTGGATACAGGCTGCTTCCCCTTGAACACCAACACTTTGACCTCTTGGCACTTCTGATTCAGTGTTGGCATTCAAGTCACATATCTTGCTACTAGATTCCTGTATTTTAAAATAAAAAACATATTTCACAACCACGAAGCTTTTTACACCCAGCTTAAAGACAACTAGCACTTATCCTTGTGGGGGTGGGAATCTCATTTTGGGGGTAGTGGTGGTACTGGAGATCGAACTCAGGGCCTCATACATGATAGGCAAACACACTACTCCTGAACTACATCCCCAGCCATTTTTTTTATTATTATATGTTTGTAGTACATAATAAATAACACGTACTGTGGGTAACTGGTATATGTACATGACACATCTGAATTCTTTTTACGTCCCCTTCCCTATCACTTGGTTCCCCACTGGCTGCCATCTCTTGGTCCCCTTCCCATTTGCAAAAGATTTGTCTTTGTTTCCTATTATCTATCTTCTATTTTGTTCTTTATTTATACTTTGGGTTTCTCATATAAGAGAAAATATATGATATTTAAGCTTGTATGTCTGATTTACTTCACTTAACATTATGGTCTCAAGGTGCATCTATTTTCTACAAATGACTCAAATTTATTCTTTATGGCACAGTAGAACTCCACTGTATATAAATACCACATTTTTTTATCCACCATCTGTTGATGGGCATGTAGGCTGCTTCCAAGATTTAGCGATTATGAGTTGGGGTGCATACATTGGGTATGCAATGTACCACTGTAATATGATGTCTTTAACTTTTGGGAAGATACCTATAAGGGAAACAGCTGTGTCAAGTCAGATTTCTACTGAATAATCTCCCTACTGATTTCCGCAGTAGTTTAGTAGTTTATATTCCCCAACAGTGTAGAAGGGTTCCTTTTTCCCTGTAGCCTCACAAGCGTTTGTCATTATTTGATTTCTTGATGATAATCACTCTTTCTGGAGTAAGATGGAATTTCAATGTTGTTTCAATTTGCATTTATCTAATGGCCAGAGATGCTGAACATTTTTTCATGTGCCTATTGGCCGTTTGCACTACTGAGAAGTGTCTATTCATTTCAGTTGCCCATTTTTTTGTGTCTTTTGTTTTTCAGGGGGTCTAATTATTTTTTTAGTTCTTTATATATTCTAGGCATCAATCCTCCATCTGAGGTGAAGCTGGCAAATTTTTTACCATTCTGTAGGTTTTCTCTTCATTCTGTTGGTTGTTTACTTTGCCTGGCTGTTTTTAATTGTTTTGAGACCGAGTCATGCGAAATAGCCCAGGTTGGGCTCAAACTTGCAATCCTCCTGCCTCAGCCTCCTAAGTAGCTGGGATTACAGGCATGCACCACCACACCTGGCCCTGGTGTAATCTTTATTAGCTTACTGTGCCTATATAGCCAATTATCTCACTCCCACCATCCAAACTATTTTCAAATATAAATCTGCAGAGATTTGTTTTGTTTTGTTTTGTTTTGTTGGAGACAGAGTCTCACTATACAGTCCAGGCTAGCCTCAAACTTGTGGTGATCCTCCTGCATTGGCCTCCCAAGTCCTGGGATTGCAGGTGTGTGTCACTATACCCAGCTAAACCTTCAGTTTTATAATATGTCCACTGGGAGACAATGTTGTATTTCAAATTCATGAAAGTATTTTCATAACCAAGAATCCTATAACCAAAAGTAGCAAATTAAGTTGCTTCTTAACAATAAAACATTTGATAAGAGTATTTATATTTACAGCTCCTTTACACATATCCAATTCAGAAGTTAAAGGCCAGATATAATGCAGATATACAAACCTAGGCAATTATTTTTTTTTGAGACAGGGTCTCTCACTGTGTAGTTCAGGCTGACCTTGGACTATATAGCCCAGGCTGGCCTCAAACTCATGGCAATCCTCCTGCCTCAGCCTCCCAAGTGCTGGGATTACAGGCATGCCACCACGCCTGGCAACTAGGCAATATTTTAAAGAACTATAAAATGAATAGTTCTTACCAGAAACAAACGCGACAATTTATCACTGTCAAATACCAAATATTCTTTCCTAAAAATACAAGTAAAGTTATTAGTGTGTTGAGAATAAAAAGGCTACTATTATTACATATTTCTTTCTAGATTCCTCTCTTCCTCAATATAGATAGCATTTAAAATGTGGAAAAAGAAAACAACTGGGCTTATGCCCATTCTTTGGAGCCCTATATCTGAAAATCACAATACTGAAAAGATCCACAGAATCACTTCAGATGTAGAAAAATTAAGCAATGCTCCCCACCCCCAACACAAACCACCTCCATAATAAACCTCTATAAAAAGAAAATTAAAATCTACAATAACCAAAGAGTATAAATGCTTAATGGAAAAGATCTTATAAAATAATTGTTTAGGGGCCGGGGATTTAGCTCAGTGGTTTCGCTGCCTGCTGCACAACCACAAGGACCTGCGGAGTTCGATCCCCAGTACCAAAAATAAATAGATAAATAAATGTTTAGTTTTAATCAAATTATTTCTCCCACTGAAACTTTTAAAGATTTTTTTTTTAAAGTATACCTATGGTTTTTGGGGGGGTTTTTTGGTACCGGGGATCAAACTTGGGTCCTTGCACTTGAGAGGCAGGTGGCGGAACCACTGAGATAAATCTCCGGCCCTACCTATGGTATTTATTTAAAATGGTCTTTTTTTTTTGGTAACAGGGATTGAACTCGGATCCTTGCTATTTTAAATGTCTTATCACAAGATTATACTGTAATTAAAGGTTACTTCTAAAACTCTATTCTCAAAATATAACAGTAACACAACCAATAAGAGTCTTGCTGAAAAATCCTTGTACAGAGAAATTAATCCTTGTATACTGTATGCAAAAAATGTTTAGTTCTGTATATGTACCTAGAAATCTTAAAGATGTTAATAAACTTAAAAAAAAAAGTAACATTAAAAAGGGTATTCCCCCCAGAAAAACAAACCTCTATTAGGGACAAGTGTTATGGTAAACTGTCATAAATGATCTCTACAGATTTGACCAGTTAACAAATCATCTGCTATTATAGTAAGTTACAGTATGCCTACTGTGGGAAACTTCTTTTTCCCAAAGAAATTTGTGGCAATTTACAATAAACCTAAGTACCTTTGCTAATCGGCCATAAGAATGTAAACTTAAAAGAGAGAGCTTGAAGGGCCAGGGATTTAGCTCAGGGGTTTTGCCGCCTGCTACGCAAGCTCAAGGACCTGAGTTCGATCCCCGGTACCAAAAAAAAAAAAAGAGAGAGCTTGATCTACATACGGCAAGTAATCTCATACACATAATTGCTGTTTACTTGCTGAGCAGTTCCCTGACAAACTCAAGGCCTTTACTTTGCTTGAGGTGGGAGTAAATGATAGGATGAGTAGATGCTATCCTAGCAAACTAAAAAAACCTAATCACCTAAATTGAGAAACATGAGTCTTAAACATGCAAAATGCAATCCGCCTAACCAAGGTACTTTTTGGATCTAAAAATAAATTTGCTAACCTATACACAAGTTGAAGAGGAAAGAGCTTTTGCCAAAAACATTGAGTCCTCACTAAATGGATCCTTATTGTTCTATCAAATCCAGATGTCATCATTCTGGGGATGCCTGTTAATGCTGTTTATCTTATATCTTCAGCCCATAGCTCCAAAACTCCCTGGGCTGGAAGAGGATCATTCCTGCCTCCTGAAAGGAAGCACAAGGATCTGCTGTAAGCAGAAAATCTGTGGACCTTCAGAGTATGGGACACTCCAGAGACAGGGCTCCAAAGAACTTACTTACCCTCAGACAACTGGTTTCCTACTCATAAGTAAAAGAGACAATGGCATTAACAAATGGCACTATCCTAGTCAGCAGACTATCAGCAAATTAGTAATTTTAGATCTCTCAATATTTACAACTGAGTTTTGCAATTACTAATGTATTTTCAGAATATCAATTCATCTTTCCTAAGAAAGCTGCAGTACACTTCTTGACAGAATCTGAAAGGACAATGCAAAGAACAACAAGACCCAAATCCTATCCAGTGACTCACTCTAGAAAGCTAATACTTAAAAAGATTCTATCTGTTAGACTACATATATGGTTGAAATCTCATTGCCTCAGGCATCTCTCTCCCTGTATCTTAGCTGGCCAAGTAGGTAAACAAGTACCAACTTGAATTAAGATGGTACTGGAACACATAAGGATTATTTCAAAAAGGAAGAAAAACATCCTATATAATTTTTTTTTTTTTTTTTGTACTTGGGATTGAACCCAGGGCCTCTGCACTGAGCTACACCCCTTATCATTTTAGTTTTTATTTTGAGACAGGATCTCACTAAGTAACCAAGGCTGGGCTAGAACTTGCACTCTTCCTGCTTCAGCCTCCCAGAACACTGGGATTACAGTCATATACCACCATTTCTGCCTTATAATTTTTGGTTACTTAGCCATAGTTTCAAGACTTCACTGATTGGTATACACAAAATATCAATAAATTCCCACTTGTTCTATAACTAAAAAGTTTTAAGTGTCTCCAAGAAGGCTATGTTCTTCCTTCTGAATGTTTCCAAATTGTAACTAATGTCTGTTTGAAGCTGTGAAACTGAATTTCTGTGAACTCAATAAGCTTTATGCCTATCATTAAAGTAAAAAGCATGAACTTTTTTTAGGTTACCTAAATTGTGTGTTATAATGGATAGATTCATCTAAAAGTTTCACCCCAGAACCTGTGAAGAGCTCCAATTCTCAAAGTAATTTGTTAGCAACAAGAGCAATGCTTACCTCTCAGGACAGCTATCTTCAGCATCACCATGGTCACTGCATGGCTCTAACAGTACACCTGCAGACTGACAAAAGAACACCACCACTGTATTTATGGAGCTCCCAACACTCACATATGAAAAAAAGTTGCCAATCTAGGGCTGGGGATTTAGCTCAGTGGTTTCGACGCCTGCTGCGCAAGCGCAAGGACCTGAGTTTGATCCCAGTACCAAAAAAAAAGAAAGAAAGTTGCCAATATAAACTTAGATAGTAGACTATGGTTTGGCTGAACACCCCTCTCTTATATATCATTTACAACAACAGTCTGCAGGAATTGGCATCTCTTTTTGCAAAGAGTAATTTCTCCTCCTTCAAAATCTGAATCATATTTAGTATTGCAGAGACCCTGCTTTTTTTCTATCCTATTAGGTGACAAATCCCGCTGCCATTATAACCCTCCCCTCTTAGAATTCTCTCCTTCAGAAGTGAGGGTCTTCTGAGCCTACTTATATATTGTAGCTTGCTTTCTTTCTCCTCTGCCCAAGACAGGTAGTAGGTGTCTTTCCTAGCAGGAAAGAATAGTTTGGGAGGACTTCACCAGATTTCTTTATTATATACATTGTTTTCCACAGAGGGGATCCTTGTGACCCTCAAATGACAGCCATCTCCTTCCTCTTGGGTGTCTGCTAGTTTCCCAGGTACTTCTGAACTCCACTTTGGAAAAGAGATAACTACATTCCAGAAGTTTCTCAGTGCTTGCAATATATGAATAATTCTAACTTTTAGAGAGTACTACCAATGAAGGTACCCTACAGTGGGTAAATTTTATGGAAAATTTACTGGTAAACCCAGGTATTTTGATTTGAGGTCTAATTAGGGTACTGAGCCAAGCATAGTGGCGCATGCCTGTAATCCCAGCACTCAGAGGAGGCCAACCTGGGCTACAGAGTGAGTTCAAGGCCAGCCTGAACTACAGGGCAAGACCCTGTGTAAAAAAACAAACAAAATAATTAGGCCACTGACTTTCATTACAGTTTCAATCCCTAAGACAGTCCAAACTACTGTACAACTTTTTTTATCTATTAAGAGTCTACAGAGACCAATCTCTTTATAGCACACAAACTCTAAATATTTACTATGGAATCAGCACTTTAAGAAGCACTTTAAGAAAAATACTGACTTGTAGTGGGGCACAATGACACACACCTATAATCTCAGCTACTAGGAAGGCTGAGACAGAAGGGTCACCAGTTGAAGGCCAATCTGGGCAACTCCATGAGACTCTGACCCAAAACATTTTTTTAAATAAATAAAAAGGGCTGGAGATGTATTTCGATGGTAAAGCCATTTACTTAACATGCACAAGGCCCTAGGTTCAACCCCTAGTACCAAAACAAAAACAAAACAAGACAGATTTATAAAAGATATATCTAATATGATACCCAAAATATTCAATGAACTTTCAAACTCAACAATAACAGGCTACCTTAAAGGTGTGTAAAGACCCTAAAAGACACCTCAACAAACAAAATATACACATGGCAAATAAACATATGGAAAGGTGATCTGTATCATGTCTCATTAGGGACTTCAAAATTCCACTACAAACCTATTGAAATAGCTAAAATCTAAAACACTGACACTGTCCAAAGTGGCAAAAATGTGAATTCTCAGTCACTGCTGCTGAATGGATGAGCTCACTTAAATTTATACCAGTATTTCATTTATAATATAGATGGCACTCAAATAAATGGGAAATAAGGCTGGGCATGGTCTTGCATGCCTGTAATCCCAGCAGTCACAAGGTTGAGGCAGAAGGATTGCCACAAGTTCAAGGTCAGCCTAGGCAACATAGCAAGTTCAAGAACAGCCTGAAGTACATGTGAAAGCCTGTCTCAAAAAAAATTTTTTTTTAAATCAAGTAAATGGGAAAGGGCAGGTTTAAAAAAAAAAATTCATGTGTTGGGATAACTAGGTAAATATCTAGAAAAAAAGGTAAAATCTACCCCTAACAAGGTAAATTTCTGATGGGTCAAGTGTTCAATAGTAGAAAATAAAACCACAAAAGTACTTTTTAAAAGAAAAATATGTTTATAATCTCAGAACAGGGAAGGCCTAACTATGACATAAAACCTGAACTCTAAGCCAAATGTTCTGGCCTACCCCTGCAATTCCAGCTACTCAGAGAGCAAGAGGCAGAAGGACCAGAAATTCAAACCTATCCTAGGCAACTCAACATGACCTTATCTCAAAAATAAAAAAGGGCTGGGGATGTAGCTCAGTGGTAGAGTACCTTCAGAGGGGAAGGGGGGGTGGGGGGGAATCACTGATAAAGTGAATAATACCAAAAATGAATTTAGAGAAGTCAAAAGATAACTAATTGAAAGCAAAACAAAAACACACAACATATTGAAAACAAGTATTTGTAATGATCATCGTAAAGGAACATTTTCCTAGTAAATCAAAAAGGGCAAATCCAACCATCTAACAGAAAATGGTACAAAGTCTACGAAGATTTGAAAATAGAAAAGATTGACCATTTTTATAAAAATGTAAAGAGAAATGAAAAACACAATTTCCAAGTTTCACTTACCAGATTGTAATAAAAAAATTTGCTACTGGTGAGGGGACAGTGAAATAGATATTCCCAGACATTGGTAGTGATAGTATAAATTTGGTTCGATGGAAGGCAATTTGGCAATGTAAACAAAATTACAAATATATATACTTTAGGACTCACAATTTCTACTTCTATGTTTATCCTTAATAGGTTAAAACAAGGTAGAAGGGTGTATGTACTGTACAACAATCTTCATTGAGTGGTTGTTAGTACAGAACGGTGTTTTTTAGATTTGTTTTTTGTGGTACTTGGGATTCAACCCAGGGTTATCATGCATGCTAGGCAAGTACTATACTCTAAGACCTAGCTATCCCAGCCCTTTTTATTTTTTGACACAGGGTCTTGTTAAGTTGTCCAGGCTAGCCTCAAACTTTAAATCTTCTTCTCAACCTCCTGAGTAGACAGGATTATAGGCATTCCCCACCATGTCCAGTACAGACATGGTCCAGTGGTGGTTTGTTTTTTTTAAAAATTTTATAATATGCCATTTTGGGGGAGCGAAATTAATGTCAACAGAAATAGGAAGGAAAAGCTTTTCTAAATAGGTACCCTTTATAACTTTTTACATTTTTTCTTAGCAGAATCTATATATTTTCAGAAACAATATCTAGAAATATTAAATTTTTTAACTTTGTAAAATAAAAATCAACTACCCACAATTAAAGCTTTTTTTAAAAAATTGGTGCTGGGGATTGAACGCAGGGACTTATATATGGTAGCTACAACACACCACTGAGCCACATCCTAGCGCCATAGAGCATTTAAGTATTGGAGTTTCAAGATAAATTTCATATTAGATAATCAAAAGCCACCGCAAAACTAGTCTGAGTAACAACTAGTATTCTGTAGTTTGACTCTGATTACCTTTGGTTCAAATGTTTAAAAACAATCTGGTTTCCTTCTATTACAAATCAACTGCAGAGAAATGATCTCTTCGTTTTATAGTTAAAACCTTGACTTCTATAATATTCTAAGCCAAGACTAGCAAACTGCAGCTTCCTAGCCAAAATCAGCGCACTACCAGTTTTCTATGTTAGTAGGATAAGAATGGTTTTTACATTTTTGAAACATTCATGATGAGGCTATAGGTTTGTGTGTCTTGCTGCTGGGTGGCATGACTGTACCACATAAGACTATACCACTTCTACCACCAGTGCTACAAGCCACCAGGTGGTATAGTCATGCATGTACCACAGGTGGTTCAGACTGGCAGGAACATGTTAAATGGAGGTGGGGGTCAGCAAAAGAATATCTGATAACATGTAAAAATTACAGCTCATTCAAATTTTAGGGCCCATAAAGTTTTACTGGATCACAATCATGCTCATTTGTTCTCTGCCTGCTGTCATGCTTCCACAAGTGTCAAATAGTTGTAACAGAGACTATATGCCCACAAAGCCTAAAATAGTTAGTATCTGGCCTTTATAAGAAGTTTGCATATATTACCTACTCTATTTTATACTTTGCTGGACTCTAATTACTTACTACCTAAGCCATTTGAATCATGGCATGTGATAATACACTTGAAATTCAGACATCCAGTCCAACTAGAATATACCCCCCTCTTCTGGCAACTTCTTCACCTTGTCACCATATTAAAGGTCTCATTCCATGTCTTGAACCCATTTAGCATGAACTTTGTGCCCTGGCCAACTATTTCAAAGCTATTCTATCAGTGCCCTTACCAATGTGATTCAGTTTACGATCAGCCTTCTGTCCTCCAGAGCAAAGAGGTGCTATAAGAAAATGTTACACTTACGACGTACCTTGCTAGTTGATTCACTGCAAACTTACACAACCAAACTTCAGCCACACCTCCACTGGTGCTTGAGAGTCTGCTGATTTCTATATGGTCTGCCTGATTTTTTTCCATGAAGGCTCTTGTAAAACTTTCCCTGTTTCTTCAAACTCCAAACCCTATTCCTGTCTCACCTTCTGCAAATGAGGCAAAAAATAAGACCTCCCAAACCATATTAAAAAATATTCCAGGGCCGGGGATTTAGCTCAGTGGTTCCGCACCTGCCTTGCAAGCACAAGGTTCCGAGTTCGATCCCCGGTACCAAAAAAAAAAAAATATATATATATATATATATATATGTATGTCAATATATATTTTTTTATATATTTCCTTAGGATACAGTCCTAGATTTTGACATTTCTGGAGCAAAGTCTTTTGTTCTTATTATAAATGTGTTTTAAAGGGGCTGGGGATTTAGCTCAGTGGTTCCTGCACCTGCATCATAAGCACAAGATCCCGAGGTTTGATCCGCAGTACCCAAAAAGTAAAAAAATTAAAAATTAAAAAATAAATGTGTTTTAAGAAGTTTGTAGCAATTTACATTTATACTATCTGTGCATGAGACTGGCTATCTCAACTTACCCTTGCCAATCTTAAATATGCTCCCCCTGGATTTGTTTATAAAACATTTTATCCTTTTAACAGTGAAGCAAAGAAAAAAAAGCCACTTTTTTTTCTAACCTCACCAGCAAGCGAAATTAAACATACTCTTCCTATTTTATTTCTGCACTTTTGCCTATCTTTTTCTTTTAAAGGAATTTTTACCCCCCACAATCACTTTTTTTTGATAGTCACATATTATATGGCCATACTGTATGGCCACAGCTGCTTTCTCTTCCAAAGCCCCAGGGTACAGAGGTCCCGAGAGGTTCCTCAACTCTTTTCCCTTCTTACTGAAGTCACTTCAATGATGACACCATTCACTCAGGCAAAATAAAAGTCCCACCACCACACAAGCTTAATATTCACACTGATATACCAGTTACACAAAAGATCACTTTTCCAATCTCTTATAGGCTTTCTTACCAAAAGTTACAGCTAAATCTTCATCCTTTTATCACTGAATTCTCTTTATCCTCCTCCCTTCCTTCTCTGGTGCCAGTATTTCAAACCATTATAAGCTCTCATCAATTCTTATGCAAAATACTTATTGTTATTGCTCCTATCCCCTAATCTTCCCTATATCTATTTTCCATAAGTCTGCCGACGGTCTTCTTCCTAAAATACAGGTCTGGAAAGCTGGGCATTGGTGGTGCATGCCTGTAATCCCAGCTCTCTAAGAGGCTGAAGTAGAATCAAATTCAAGCCCAGTCTGGACAAACTTAGCAAAACCATGTCTCAAAAAATAAAAATGGCTGGGTAACATGAAGGCCCTGGGTTCAATCCCCAGTACTGCAAAATACGTATAAAAATATAAGTCTGGGTACATTATTCCTTTTGTTTCAAGGTTTTCTATATTTTCCTACTAGTGACAAAATGCACAATTCTTTAGGTATTGTTCTAAGCTCTAAACATTACCCAAACCGAGCCCCATAAAGATGAGGTTCAAAATCTCCCTCCCTCCAAAAAACCTTCTTCCATAATCACACTGACCAGGTTTTTTCCTTTCATCTAGGACAGCACTTCATTTCTATCTTTAATAGCACTGGTTA
>NW_004624743.1:30805270-30861824 GCF_000247695.1 Heterocephalus glaber
TTTTTGGTACCAGGGATCAAACTTGGGACCTTGCGCTTTCGAGCCAGGCAGTGGAACCACTGAGCTAAATCCCTGGCCCTTATCACTGGTTATATTTTGTCTGCATGTTCAATCTAAATTATTAAGTCACTGAAAACTTAGATGTGTTGGTATTTTCCAAGTAACCAGGTTCTGCACATTATATTAAGTAAATACATATTCAACTAAACTGATTTATTCAAATAAGAAAATCACTGCGCACCTAACTGGATAAAAGGGGAAATGTTTGCTTTCTTTTCAAGGCCAAGAACCAATTTTGGGGCCGAGGATTTAGCTCAGTGGTTCCACCACCTGCCTTCCAAGTGCAGGGTCCCAAGTTTGATCCCCAGTACCAAAAAAAAAAAAAAGAACCAACTTTAAAAACAAAGAATTCCTACTTTCTTAACAAGCAACTGCTACGTCAATTTCATTCTACAAATTATTCACTGAATTACCTACCACATGCCAGATGCTATTCGATTGGTCTTACATTCAACTAGTACAGTATTTAATGAATACCCACTATGTGTTTTAAATGATAAGGATGCAATGATGAACAAATATCTCAGAGGAACAGTCCTGTGAAGATTACAGTCTAATGGTGAGAGACATACAGGACACTGAGATTTTGCTCTCAATCATAACTGTCTATTATCTAGTACCCACTGCGAAACTGGGGGGAGAGGGGAGTACTTCGGATCAAACTCAGGACCTTGTGCTTGCAAGGCAGACACAGCACCACTAAGCTAAATCCCTGGCCGCCATTGCTATATTTTCATAACCAGATGATAGTGGAAGATTCTGGGAAGAGAACTGACATTACCTAATTTTCTGTTTGTTTATATGTATGCATGCATGTGCATATGTATGGGATTTTTTGACAAAGGGTCTCAGGCTGACCTTAAACTAACGATGTGGCCCAGGCTGGCCTCAAACTCCCAGCAATCCTCCTGCTGTGCTGGAATTACAAGCACATGTCACCATACCCAGCTCTAATTTTCCTTTTAAAGAATCACTTTGTTATGTTGAGAACAGACCAGAGAGAGACAAAGATGAAAAGACTGGTAAAAAGACTGTATTAATCCAAGTGAAATGACAGTGGTTTGAACCTGCCTAGCAATGAAAATAGTAATTAGTACTCAGACTCTAAATAAAACTCTGAAGGTAGAGCCAACCTGACTCTGTGAAGGACTTGGATATGCAGTGTAAAAGTAAACAAAGATGACTCAAAGCTTTTGGTTTGTACACCGGAAGGAGAAATTGCCCTTTACTGAAATTTTAAACACAGTGCAAAAAAGATATCTTGACAAGATCAGGAGCTCAGTCTGGTGCATGCTGCCGGGGATTAGCTCAGTGGTTCTGCTGGCTGTCTTGCAAGCACAAGGACCCGAGTTCGATCCCCAGTACAAGAAAAAAAAAAAAAGTCTGGTGCATGCTGAGTTTAAGATGTGATGGAATGCAGGAAGCGCTACTCTAAAATATGGCAGGTACTCAGGCATTTGAGAAAACTGCAGATGCAGAAGGGTCACACTCACCTTCCCTTCGCCCTTTCTCTTCTGAAACAAATCATGAAACTTTCACTCCAGAAGTACCTACCCTATACCTAACAGAAAGAATGTCCTTATCTTTGAAGATGCAGGGACACAGGAAAGAATCTGAACAAAAAAGACTACAGTAAGCTCCCCCCTAGTTTACTACCAAAAGGGCACAGTCCCTTTATCTAAAGAAACTTCTGTACCATTGTTTACTTTTTATTAAATCTAAGGATAAAGATACACAGATTTCCCTGTTTCTTTATGTCTCCATAGCAAGGGTCTCATATCATACAATTTTTTTGTTTCTTTTGAGACAGGGTCTTGCTACACAGTTAAGGCTGGCCTTGATCTTACTATGTAGACTGGGCTGGCTTCAAACTTCCAGCAATCATCCTGCTTCAACCTAGTGAGTGCTAGGATTATAGGTGTGTGCCACAGTGGCCTGCTCATGTATGACTTACAAATGTGCTTGCTTTTCTCTTGTTAATCTTTTTTTTGGTACCTGGGATCAAACTCTGGACATTGCGCTTATGAGGCAGGCTGCGGTACCACTGAGCTAAATCCTCGGCCCAATCTGTCTTTTGTTATAGTTTAACTCAGACATAGATTTAACTGTGGGTGAGTAAAGAAATTTTCCTCCCTAGCCAGGCTTAGTGGTGTACACCTGTAATCCCAGCACACAGGTGGCTGAGGCAGGAAGATCACCACTGAGTTTGAGGCCAGCCTAGTCTATACAGTGAGTTCCAGATGAGCCTGAACTACATAGTGAGACGCTGTCTCCAAAAAAGAAAAAGAAAGAAATTCATTAATTAATTTTCCTCATGCTTATCAGATACTCCAGTAAAATGTTGGGTGGAACAGCTGTATATGAGAACCTAAAGTTCTGACAGAGGTCTGGTCTAGAGACTCAAATCTGGGAATCAGAAACATATAGAAGATATTGAGATTACCAAGGAAGTGAATAAAAATAAACACTCTAAGAACAGGGCTTTGAACCATTCCAAATTTCAGAGATCTAGAAGATGAAAAGCAACAAAGCAAAGAGGACTTGAGATAATGCGGCCAGTGATTCAGAGGAAAAACAAAAAACAAAAAAACCAAGAGTGAGATATCCTGAAAGTCAAATGGAAAAAGTATATCAAAGGCAGTGGCAGTAATTACATAAAGGAGCCAAGAGACAACTGCAGAAACAAGAACTGAATATGTAAAGAAGGACTAATCTAATATGCACAAGTCCAGTGGAAGTAACCAAGAGCAACCTAACCTTTGGGAAACATTTTCTATTTAGTAAAGTAATCTAATAGCTGGGTGTGGCACATCCCTGTAATCCAAAGAAGGGTAACCTAAGTGTGACTGTCAACTGCAACACATTAACTTGATTGGAATAAGAATCCCTAACAGATGAGTGGAGTGCATTTTTGGGTGTGTCTGTGTATGTATGGTCTCTGGCCCATTCCTCTCTGGCACTGTTCCCCTGCCCTGCTTCCTAGCTGCCAAGGAACTAAAGTGTCTTTGCTCTACCACACCCTTCTGCCATGATGTTTCTGCCTTGGAGCTGGCAGACTGTGAACTGAATCCCCTTCAAAGTAAGCCTCTCCTCCTTTAAGTGTGGGTATTGCTTATTGTGTCCCACTGACGACAGCTGACTAATACACTTGGTAATTCAGCAAGGCCCTGTCTCAAAAATAAAAATAGAAAATAAGAGTGGGGGATACAGCTCAGTGGTAGAATACTTGCATGAAGCCCTGGGTTTAATCCCCAGCATGGTGTGGGGGGGGGTTACTTTGAAATTAAATACATCTTAGAAAGATCCTGCTTTTGTACTTATAATTGCAATTATTTTAAAAACAGTGTTACCACTAACAAGTGTGACAGTGGCAATAATTTAGTTATTTTTAAAATAATGTTCAAGGGTTTTTTTCTCATTATAAAAAGATCCCAATTGTAGAGTGTATTGTTTTGAGCTGATTATTGTGGGAAAGAGCAAACACAAGAGAAAATAGAGACAAATTTTCATCTATAACAGAAATCTACATTTTCAAAGTTGTCACCTCTGTACCAGAAAGTGAGAAGCATGATTAAAGTACTAGAAACTCATCAAGCCACCTAACAAATCTTTTTGTTTATGTTGCTGTTTCTAGTCATCTCGTTATGACTAGGTCTCCCCTACACTTTTCTTTATTTCAGAGGATATTATTATTTAAGTCACCTTTCTGAAATTTCATATTATTCCCCATGTATATGTGAGATATATATGTTATTAAACGTCTGTCTGTTCTCCTGTTAAGTATGCCTTTTGTTACAGGGTCCACCCCAACAAAATACTACAAAGGAAAGAAAGAAAATTATTTTTCTTGTCTGTACTATGTTCCTTGGAAAACCTGAAAAAGACAGAAAAGCTTTGAAAAATAGCAAAATTCAGCCACAGTATCACCTAACCATCTCAGTAGCATTGTAGTTTCTTTCTTTACACAAAATATTTTAAATAAGATGTTTTAGGGGCCAGGGATTTAGCTCAGTGGTTTCGCCACCTGCTGAGCAAGTGCAAGGACCCAAGTTCGATCCCCAGTACCAAAAAATAAAAAGTATAAATAAATAAATAAATAAGATGTTTTAACTACTTCTCTACCCAATGATGGCTCTTAAACTCTAGTACAAGAATGTATATTCTTGCAGATTTATAACTGAGACATATGTCAGCAGAGATATTGAGCTATTGAGACGGGAAGACTGCTGCAAATTCTAGACCAGCCTTGGCCACAGAGTGAATTCAAGGCCAGCATGAACTACATAGTGAGACCCTGTCTCAAGAAAACAAAAAACATGAGCTGGGGATTTAGCTCAGTGGTTCCGCTGCCTGCCTCACAAGCACAAGGACCGGGGTTCAATCCCTGGTACCAAAAAAAAGATAATTGAGTTATAACCTCAAAAGAGCACATAACAATCAGAGCTGTGCATTTTGTACACCTAATAGATTTTTTTACATTTCTTACCTGATTTTCTTCATCCTCAAATATAGTATCTTGCTGCATTACTTCACTGTCTAAATTAGCGCCAGCCACAGGTTCCGAACATTCCTTGTTGCTATCACTGGCATTAATAATACCATCAGCAGTATCAACCCTAGTAATGAAGATTTTAAAAACTCAGATCAGTCCAATGATGAATACAAACTGCTTTCAAAATAAGTATCAATAATGATCTGAAAACTTATTTGTTAAAGAAAACAGGTCCTTTTCATGAAAATGTACACCTTTTTTTGTCTTGCTAAGTTATATTATTAAATCTGTTAAATTTATTTTTGTCATGCCCTGGGATGTTAAAGACCTTGAGAAAATTTTCATAGGGCAATAGCTTCAAAAAAATATACATAGAGGTACAAGTTCCCTATGATGTATGTTATCATTATATATATCTAAAATGTACCAATGAAAAATTTTTACAACTATACACAGACACACACACAATATATGTATGTGTGTGTGTGTGTGCTAAAACAATTCCCTTACAAATGCACACTCCCACATAATGCTCCATTTGCCCTGATAAATGCAAGTTTAGTGCTAGACACTATAGTGTTCAACACATTATCAAGTACAACAGGAGTGGTTTCCTACTGCATATCTTCCATCATAAATAATTTAGAGTATGCAATATAGTACAGTTTTTGTTTACAAAGATAATACTACTACTACCAATGATGGAGTATCAGTCATTTCCCCAGTGGTGAAAATAAAACAGTATTGTCTGAGAAATGGGCAGAAGTTTTCAGGATCCTAAACTAACCTGGACAAACTCCAAGGAATTTGCTCATATTATATCTTCTGAAACAATTCCCCACTATTTCCAACTTTTAAATACCACTTTTTTCCATCCTATTCAGCCCAAATACTCCCTATTGCATGAGTTCTAATCATGCCTTCAAAGCACAAAAACCAGGGCCATCATCACATAGAGCTGTAGTGGCTGGTAGTGCCATCCTGCAGTTGTACAACATGGTATTCCTAAAATAAACATTTTTACATATCCATTAATATTTTTCATTTCATATTTAACAGCTATTGGCTGGGGATTTAGCTCAAGGGTTCCGCCGCCTGCCTCGCAAGCACAAGGTCCCGAGTTCGATCCGCAGTACCAAAAAAAAAAGAACAGCTATGTCTAGTTAACCCTTTTAAAATCTTTTAAAAATGTCACTCCAGGGGCCGGCGATTTAGCTCAGTGGTGCCACCACCTGCCTCACA
Source organism: Heterocephalus glaber (assembly GCF_000247695.1). The sequence continues at coordinate 30,811,065 of NW_004624743.1, forward strand.
AGTGCAAGGTGCTGAGTACAATCCCTGGTACCAAAAAAAAAAAAAAAGTCACTCCAGTGGGGCATGGTGGCACACAACTGTAATCCCAGAACTCAGGAGGCTGAGGCAGGAGGATCATCTTGAGTTCGAGGCCAGCCTGGGCTACACAGTAGGTTCAAGACCAGCCTGAACATACAGACAGACCAGGTCTCCAAAAAAAAAAAAAAAAAAAAGTGACTCCATCCAATTTTTATTTTTTACTTCCTATGAATCCTCCAAACAAATATATTTTTCAATCTGTCTGCAGAATACAAACTGACATATGGAAAGCATGAAATAATTTCACTGTAGCTTCTAAGAAAGGGAGATATATATCCTAAAGTGAAGGGCAGGGGTAATAGGAAAGGATGGTAAGGCTTTCTTCCACCAAAAGTTAACAGGTCGGGGCCAGGGATTTAGCTCAGTGGTTTCACCGCCTGCTGCGCAAGTGCAAGGACCTGAGTTCAATCCCTGGTACCAAATAAAAAAAAAATAAAAAAAAAAAACAGGTCATTGGGGCCAGAGATTTAGCTCAGTGGTTCTGCTGCCTGCCTCGCAAGCGGAATGTCCCAGAGTTCTATCCCCGGTACCAAACAAACAAAAAAACAAACAAAAAAAGTTAACAGGTCACATGAAGAGTAGAGTTAACTTCATAGTTATTTTTTAACTTACACCAATCCAACTAGTAAAAGCTAATCTAACAAAATCCATGTGTAGAAGATAGCCATGGTAACAAACGCCTATAATTCTAGCAATCTGGGAGCCTGAGGTATGAGGATCACAAGGTGGGGCTCAGTCTGGACAACTTAGTAACTTAGTGAGACCGTGTCTCAAAAAAAGGGAGGTGGGCAGGGTGGGCAGGGTGGGTTGATGGTATAGTTCAGGGCAAAAGCCCAGGTTTCAATCCCCAGTACTGCAAAAAAAAAATAAATAAAGGATAGGGCTGGGGATTTAGCTTAGTGTTTCTGCCCCCTGCCTCACAAGTGCAAGGTCCTGAGTTCGATTCCCAGTACCAAAAAAAAAACCAAAGAAAAAAAAAGGATAGCAAAGAAGATAACAACTTAAACAGCAAAGGATGATTCTGAACACCATTTCACTCAGCCATAAGCACCAGTCATGTAGATCTGCTGTCCTTGTGCCTCTGTTGAGATCACTGCATGCCTCTTGGTGTGACCACCTCTTTTACAGAGTCTTATTTTTTAAAAGTTATTTTTCAAACCACACAGCCCTTTAAAGGTAAGCTTATCACTTCATCCAGTGTTCAGGGAGGAAAACCTGGCTGTGTTGAACTTAATACAAAAATACTTTATGGAAGAGTCATGAGACTTTCAATGTTAACTTAGTGTGTATAATTTACATACAAGTACATACAAATGTGTTACATTTACATTGAGCTTCAGAAAATCCTCAAGCGGGATGACACTATTATTTAAGAAAACAATAGTTTTTAAGATAATAAACAACTATATAATTCCATAAAAATTACAAAATGTTTCTTACTGATTAGGTCTTTCCTCATCACAATTAATACTTCCTGCTTCATTATTACACACCAGGCTTTGCTGCTGTAAATTCTTAAAATCATGACCTATGCTGCTCTGCAGATCAAAAAGGTGCTGTTCCACAGCCGCTCTAATAGTTCTTTCTAAAACACTACAAAACACAACACATTCGTAAGAGCAGTCACTCTACATGGTATTTGGCCACATAAAATTACATGTTAAAAACCTATGACAAGGAGGGGGAAGGAGATGAGCAAAATGTATTATATCCACTAACCCTCCCCAAAAAACTACAAAACCAGAGGGAAGGGCAGGGGATGATGAGGGGTGATCAAAGTATGTTATGTGCATGCACGAATCTGCCAAAATGAAACTCATTAACCTGTATAACCAATAAAAATGAAGTGAAAAAAAATGACAAGTAAAACATAATTATCATAGCATATAAATGAGTATATTTTCAATTAAAGTTTGCCTAAATACATAATCTTATAGAAATCAACCATAATTTCACTACTATTACTTAAATGAGAAGAATCATTTGTCCCGGTAATTCATTCCTCACAATACAGACACCATTTAAGAAGATGGACTTTTTAAAGCTAAGTTTGTATGACAGAATAATTTACTAAGATTCAGCTAAAAAAAGAAACTATAAGAGTATCACTCATATATTTTGCATGAACTCTACTTTTAAAAGTTAACTTAAGGGCCAGGGATTTAGCTCAGTGGTGCCGCACCTGCCTCACAAGCACAAGGTCCTGAGTTCAATCCCCGGTACCAAGAAGAAAAAAAAGGAAACTAAAATCTCTATCAACATCCTTCCAATTATTTCAGAGGATCAAAAGCATCATATGAAAAAACGCTCATCTTTATTTTGCACAATTTATGGAAAGGCTTCACCTTCATTTGTTCCTATTGCAGTACATAAAATAGTATCTAATTTACTGTCTATGTATAATCTTCCTCTCTAAGGCTTAGTAACATTTTACATTAAAAAAAACATTTGTCTTTAGTGGTTATGGTGATCCAATCCTCTAAGTCAGAAGAAGGAGGATCTTTTGAGCCCAGAAGAGTCTGAGACCAGCCTGGGCAACACTGAAAACATTCCAACTGTAAAACAAAAATGTTGTCTTCCAGGCCAGGGATTTAGCTCAGTGGCACTGCGCCTGTCTCACAAGTGCAAGGTCCTGAGTTCTATCCCCCAGTACCAGGAAAAAAAAAAATGTTGTCTTCCATAGGTATATTACTTACTCTGCAGAGGCTGGTAAGATGCTGGTGGGAGATATATGGGCACTGAAAAAAAAGAAAGAAATTAGCTATAAAAATGTGCTGAAAACTGCCCCACTGTATTACCTTGATACAACCAAGACAGCATGTACTAACTTGCATGTTTCCACTTACATGTCAGGTTGGAAATACTTTGTGAATATTGTTGGCAAAGATTTCAAATATTAACAAAGAAAATAAATTTGAGATAACATATCATTAACAAGGCCAAAAATTTTAAATTGAATATTATTTACTCTGAGCTAAAGCTTGATATCCATTTATCTTATTTAATAGTTCTCAAAACTATAGGAGTTATACTTATTTCCCTCTTTCCACAAAACTAAAGCTCAAGGGGGCCAGAGATGTAGCTCAGTGGCACTGTGCCTGCCTGGCAAGCACAAGGTCCTGAGTTCAACTCCCAGTACCAGAAAAAAACAAAAAAAACCCCTAAAGCTCAAGGATGTTAATTAATTTGTTTAAATGCATACAGCCTGGAGTTGGGAACCCCAAACCCCTGCTATTAATAAAAATGTTCTACTATCTTCTGAAACTAAAAAAGTGACCAATAACAAAAATATGAAACAAGATAGCATGAATATTTTTAACAGAATGTGATTCTAATTTTCTAAAAAAATGATTTTCATGCAAAAAGACATTTAAATATAAAAAGACCTATTCCAAGGCTGGAGGAAAATTACTTTTTTTTTTCTGGTTTTTGGTTTACTGTGGACCCTTTGGTACTTGGATTGGAGAAAAATTACTTGTACTGAATTTAATAGTAGTATTAGCTATTAATTTATGTATTTATTTATTTGGCTTTTTTTTTTTGGTACCAGGGATCAAACTCGGGTCCTTGCACTTGCGAGGCAGGCAGTGGAACCACTGAGCTAAATCTCCCGCCCTGGTCTTTGACTCAAAAATTCTTCATCTGAGGGCCGGGGATTTAGCTCAGTGGTTTCGCTGCCTGCTGCACAAGCACAAGGACCCAAGTTCAATCCCCAGTACCATAAAAAAAAAAAATTATTCATCTGAGATTCTATTAAAAGATCTATCAGAACTACCAGAATCTGCCCAAAATATAAAGGAGAGTTTATACCACAAATTGTGTCAAAGCATCATTTTTTTCTAACACCTTATGATAAAATTTTTAAATTATATAAAAGTTTTTAAAAAATTATATAAAAGCACCTATAGAGCCAAGCATGGTGACACACACCTGTAAGTCCAGCCAATGAAGAGGCTGAGGGAGGAGGATGGCAAATTCAAGAACAGCCTTGGCAACTTGGCAATACTGTCCCAAAATAAAATTTTTAGGAGGGCAGGGTTGGTGGTGTAGCTCAATGGTAAAGTTTTTGCCTTGCTGGGGGGTGGGTCTGAGTAAAATATTTTTTAAAATATTCCAACAAATCTAAAAAAAAAAATTTTTTTTTAAAGACAATTCAGGGCCGGGGATTTAGCTCAGTGGTTCCACTGCCTGCCTCGCAAACACAAGGACCCAAGTTCGATCCCCGCTACCAAAAAAAAAACACAAAAAAAGACAACTCAATAGAAAATAGGCAACCGACTTAAAGAGGCACTTCACAAAAGGAACCAGCTAATACATAAAATGACAATAAAATATTGTAATAAGTATGCAACCAGATTGTTTCTTACGAAGTACTGTCAAAGTCATGAAGCTATGGGAACTTTATACTGCTAGTGTGGTTGTAAACTGAAACAGGCACTCTAGAAAATAATCTGGCATTATTCACTAAGGCTGAACACAGTAGGTATATGTCTTTATATGCATGCAAATGTATACCAGAAGCTGTACACCAGAAAATACACAGCAAAATTACTCATAATGGTCAAAAAAAGACATATTACATATAAACATATTATGACAATATTAGCCTTACTAATCAAAAAGTTAAAAACATTTGTCCACCAATGGTAAAATAGGTCATTGTGGTGTAATCATATAACAAAATAATTTACAGCAAGGAAATGAATAAACCAGTGACACGCAACAACATAGATAATTCTCACATTCAATATTTAGCAAAAGAAAATACTAAAATTTTACATACAGAGGTTTGCTTTCACTCGTCATACTAAATACACTCAGGGGTATAAATTCCGATTTCATTTTCATAAATGATTACCTAAGAAAATGATTACCATGACGTCAACACAGCGGTTATCTTAGTGGTGAAGGAGGGGTACCAGAATTTTGAGAGCTACTGTGGTGCTGTCAGTGTTTATTTCTAGATGTGGGTGGTGGTATATGGATATTTGCCTTTTACTAATTTTTACTAATTGTTTGCTATAAATTTGTTTCATGGATATTTATATGTGAAATTTATTCCAAATTCAAAAGGAAAAAAGAGATTTAAGAAAAGGTATATTCCTGGGTCTTGCCCTCGTACCTCTCAGGTACAGCCCAATAAGCATCAATAATGATTCTTAGCTGAGTAAAATGTCAAAGAAAAAAAAAAGTTTACCAGGCATAAAGGCCCACACCTGTAATCCCAGCACTCTGGGAGGGTGAGGTAGGAGGATTACAAATTCAAGCCTGGGCAATTTAGTGACTCCACAAGACTCCTGACTCAACATAAAAAATAAAAAGAGCTAGGGACGCAGCTCAGTGCAAAGGCCCTGGTTTCAATGCCCAGTACTTTATTAAAAACTCTTTTTTAGGCCAGGGATTTAGCTCAGTGGTTCTGGCGCTTGCCTCACAAGCGCAAAGTCCCGAGTTCAATCCCCAGTACCAAAAAAAAAAAAAAACCCTCTTTTTTATCCATACTTGTGAGTTTGAAAAATACTAGTTAGATCTACATCCAGCCCCCCAAAAGACTAACATTTAGTAAGATTCCCAGCTGGTCAAAGAAGCCAAAGAGAGAGAAAAGCTCTGATGGGTTCAAAATGGACAGACAGAAAGGGTAGCTCATCTTTTGCTTCCTACCTCTTTTAATTGACACTGGAAAATACAAGTCTATATAAAAAAAGAAATCAGCAAGCTAGATTATTAATGCGACAGTAAAGATATCAGCCCTGAAAAATACACTGAGACAATCAAATAAACAGCTCCTTTTAAAAAGGAGCTCCAGGGCTGGGGATTTAGCTCAGTGATGTTGAGCCTGCCCGTGCAGCACAAGGTCGAGTTCGATCATCCCCAGTACCAAAAAAAAAAAAAAAAAAAAAGGATCTCCCTCCCTGAGAATTGAGATTTTATCTGACTGCTAATAAGGACCTTTCAAAGCCACAGTAAGTCAATCCTTTAAAAAGTCAGACTGTCACCAACAAGGCTACACACAAAACTGACTGCACAACTTTTTTCTCTGAGCTTCTGAAGGACAAAGAACCAATTTAGTTTTCAGATTTCACATAATCTAACCATCCTTTATTTTTAGATTTTACTCAAATTCTATGAGAATCCCTCATGCACAAACTGGGGCACACACTATACACACAAATGGATATAAAAACAAAACAAAGCAAAACTGAACAATGTAGCTATGTACTTGCAGCTAAATAGCACAGATAATTCAAAGTTGTGAGTGCTGCTGAGCATGGTGATACACGCCTGTAATCCCAGCACTTGGGGGGCAGAGGCAGAAGGATCTTCAAGAGTTCAAGGCCAGCCTGGCGTACATAATGAGTTCAAGGCCAGCTTGGACTACAGAACAAGACCCTGTCTCAAACAACAACAACAACAACAAAAATGTTGTGAGTCCCGATTAATAAAGATACAAGAAAAATAACTGGTGACAGATGTCAGGTCAAATTACTCAGGAATCAGAGTTGGATACCATAAAGACTGCCTAAAAATGCTATTTATTAAACTGTCAAAAAGAAAGAGAAGACTAAAAGGGCAAACAATAAACCACTAAGGATATGCAGTCATGTTTAATGTTAAAAGACTATAGTCTATTCCTTCACCTTTTCTCCTTTCTGCTATTAACTCTATTTTTAAATGTGCCTATAATTATAATCTTGAGAACATAAAATCAATCTTGTAACCATTTAATTCTAATTATTAATTTTTAAAACTCCAATACAAAGATCAAAGGGAACTGCTGAGTCCTCTAACCAGAGCAATGCTACTGCAGTCTAAACACGAGACGATCACAACATGAGGTCACTACTGACAAGGAGGTGCCTAAGCAACCCTCCACAAATTTCACCCTTTGCAACTTTTGAGGGAAAAATTTTGAATCTTGCTATGACTCCTAGAAAAATGTTTAAGTCTGCTATAGCGTGAATGTTGAATGTCCCCCAGTGGTCCACCCATTAAAGGCTTAGCGCCCATGGAAAGGCTATTGGGAGGTAGTGAAATATCTAGGAGGTGAGGCCTAGTGGGAGGTCCTCAGTGAGGGCAGGCCTTCCTGCGGGCTAACATTAAAGGGGACTGTGGGATCCTGGCCTCCTCCTCTTCTCTCTTGCTTCCTGTCTCATGTGGTTTGCTCATATACTGTAGTCAGCTAACAGCACATTTCTCAACAATAGGCAACCAAAGAATGAAATGGACCAAATCACTTAACCCTTCTTTCCAGCAGCTCACCTAAAATAGAACTATCAGCAACCAAGGTACAGTACTCAGAAGAATGAAGCCCTAGCATCAGCAACCCACAAGGAGAATACCAATTTTTCACGCTTTCTAAATTCTGTGTTCTATTGGCAAGCATTAAAAGCAAAACTTAAAACTTTATAATGCCAAATAACTATGTTTCTTGATTTGTCGCTCTGTGAGCATGAACATGAATTAAAATTTACCTAAACCTAAAGTCAAAATGAACTTTTCCAGTGTGACCCAGAAAAACAATTATGAAGCACAGGGTCAAAAATGTTAAGAACTCTCCTATCTCTCCTTAAATTTTTTAAAGGTGAAGATACCCCTAAAATTTGTACAATTTAATACAAAGCTAAATATGATAAATATGTGGACATAAAGCAACATTTTAGAAACAATCTTGAAATTTCCATGGACTCTCCTAGATAAGACTAAGTCACTGGATCCACCAAGGGTTGGGCATTTTGTACACTTTAGACTACTCACACCCCAGACACCACCATTTTTCCACCCTGAAGTCACCTTAAATTTTAACAAGACAGGCCAGTGGTATATGCCTAAATCCCAGCACTCAGGAGCCTGAGGCATAAGAATCATTTCAGCCCAGGAGTTTGAGACTGGTCTAGTCAACAAAACGAGACCCCAGTCTCAAACAAAAACCAAAAACCTGCTGTAATTTCCCCAAGAAACTATTGCTAATGGCAATGTAAACTGGGTCAAGTCTTTCAAGGGCTCTGGAAATACTTATCAAAACCACCTAAGTTCACTCTTTGAGGTCAATAAACTAATGCAAAATCAGAAAAAAAGGGTCAAGGAACCAAGTTTGCTTGCTTATTAGTAGTAGTATAGTACTGACACGCTTGCTGAAACAACTCAAAATGTCAAAAATATAAAAATAGTTCGATCCCAGGACTCTGGGAAGCTGAGGCAAGAAGACCACAAATTTGAGCCCAGCTTTGGGTAACTTAGTGATTTAGTGAGACCCTATCTCAAAAACAAAAACAAAACAAAAAAAACATGGTGGGGGTAGGGATGTAGCTGAATGCAAAGGTTCAATCCCCAGTACTGCCTGCCCCTCCAAAAAACAGAATCCACCAAAAAATGTACACATACTTCAGGAAAAGCAAAATAGTATGTTTTTTCAACAGATGGTGTTACCCTCATATGGCAGACCCTAGAGGATGTCATGTTTCGCAGAAAAACCACTAGACTGCCTGCCCTTAGAGAAGAAAGTGAAAATGCATGCATGTGCAGCAATCTCAACGACCAAGGTTACCCAAGCAGCAGTTCACCATACTAATAAATGTCTGCAAGCTAATGGCCACCACTTTGAGCACCTCTTGGAATTACAGAGGCCAAAAGTAACTTGTATTAATCTCATGATATATCAATAAACTTAGTATTAAAATATTTATACAAGTTTTTCTTTTCCTCAAGTACATATACATTTTTTGGCAGAATACACACACACACAAATAAAGATATAGATATGGAGAGATGGGGAGGGAGGGGTGCACTATATACACACACATGCTCTGGGGAGTGACAGTGCTGGAAACTGAACCTAGGGCTTTGCGCATGGTAGGCAAGTGCTCTATCATTGAACCGCCCTCCCCAACCCCCTATATATGTCATTGTTAATACATATCTCAATATAATTTAAATACAGTTAAGAGGCAATAAAAATTAAATTGGAAGGTCATATAAACACACAATAAAGCATAAATGAAATGTTAGACTAAATAAGCATGAATGAACATTAATTTATAACAAATTTTTTTAACAAATTAATATAACATAATTTTTTGAAGAAACTACACACAAAGATCAGGAGGCCCACAGAGAAAGGTAATAGTTGTATTCAACATTATTTATTTATTTATTTTAAATTACTTCATAATTTTTTTCTAAATGATACTGATACCTCTCCTCTTCCCTCAGTTCTTACAGCTATTTTTAAAGGGGCCGGGGATTTAGCTCAGTGGTTTCGCCACCTGCTGCGCAAACACAAGGACCCGAGTTTGATTCCTGGTACCAAAAAAAAAGGACTTGGGCCAGGGATTTAGCTCAGTGGTTCCACCACCTGTGAGGCAAGCTCAAGGACCAGAGTTCGATCCCCGGTACCAAAAAAAAAAAGACTTTATCATTTCTTCTACTTTTAAACCACCATTTAATCCATACAAACTTAATGAAAAAAATCTAGTAGGCGATATATATAGCTCTGCCCTCCTAATGAAAGGGAATAAACCATGGTGCTTACAGAGAATATGCACAGAATTTAGCAAACCAAGAAATATGTATGCATAGGGCACTTCCTGAATTCTCTAAAGCTTTCTGAACAGTGCAACCACTAGCACCAGCTCTGTGAAGGGATAGCAGCTCCAGCCTATCATATTTTTCAAATGTACTCACTATGCCATACACAAATGGTCTTTTTATACATGAGAAAGATTAGGAGCACTATTTTAGATCAGAGCTCTATCCTTACACCCTTTTTCAACCTAGCTGTAGCCTAGAAACTGGAAATACAAGTCAATTCAACCACTGTAAATGTCTCTAGCAATTCTACCTCCGAAGGTTCTGAAGTTTTACCCCACCCAACAAACAAGCTAATATAAATATAAATTTTAAGAAATATGAGAGCTTATTTTTTAAGAAAGGTATAACATTAATAAAGAAAATTCCTTAGCAAGGCTGCTGCTTTAAATTCTCTTCTTGCTCTTTTTCACATACAAATGTCAAACTCTCACATACAGTTATACTTTGTTTTGAGTGCTTAAGTGACTCTAGAATAAAATGCCCAAAAGCTAAAGTTCATTCAGCTGAAGTATTTACCTTGTTGATGCTATAACACTATTTGATTCCAGGATGTTTTCAGTCATCCTTAATTGCACCACCTCTGGCATGTTATCTGATTTTTCTGCACCCTCTTCTAGAAGTTCTTCTATACGTTCCAGCTTTTCATCTTCTTCTTCCTCAGAAAGGTCATTAACCTATATAAAAAAAAAGAAAATTTCAACTGAAATTTAATGATGCTGTTACTCTAAAGAAATTTTACACACAAAAATTCATTTTTAAAAAAAATTTCCTCACCAGGGCCGGGGATGTAGCTCAGTGGCACTGCGACTGCCTGGCAAGTGCAAGGTCCTGATTTCAATACCAAAAAGGAAAATTTTTTCCTCACTTCCAAGGACCAAGGTATCTTATAGAGTAAATGCCAACTTTTGCATGCCAAAATAAAATTGTAGGGCTAGGGGTTTAACTCAGTAGTAGAACACTCACCTAGCATGCACCAGGGCAGGTTCAATCCCCAGTACAACAAACCAAATTAAAATGTATATAAAGAAAAAAAGAGACAACAAACCAGAAAAATATTAACATGGGGAGGGTTTGGAGACAGGGTCTCACTAGGTAGTTTAGGATGGGCTTAAAGTCACTATGTAGTCTCAACTGGCCTTGAATTTGAGGCAATACTGCCTCAGCCTCCTGAATGCTGGGATTAGAAGCACACGCCACCAAGCCTGGATTCAAATACTAACATTCTGAAGCAGGAAGTAATTACTGTGTTAATATATCACTAAGAATACTAAAAAAGACTGCAGCTGAGCATGGTGGTTCACATCTGTAATCCCAGCTGTCTGGCAGGCTGAGGCAGAAGGACTGAAAGTCTGAGCCCATACCAGGGAATGTAGTGAGAACCTGACTCAAAATAAGAAGTACAAAAAAGGGACGATGATATACCTCCATGCACAAGCCCTGGGTTCAATTCCTAGTACCGCAAAAAAAAAAAAAAGACTACAAAAAACGCCTGCCTATTGCAGTTACCATTAAAACTTCATTTTTAAAATGTAGTTTTATAAATCTACTAGTAGGTGCAAAAGACTTATTGATTACTGTGGTTTCCAGGTACAGAAAACAAGTCATTTCCATATAAAGAGTGGAAAAAGAAAAGTAAAAAAATGACTTAAATGTGTAATGTACATTTTAGAAAATATCAGCTAACTTCTAAATAACTCAGATTAAATTTTTCATGAAGAAGTATGTCCCAACAACAAAGAATTTATGTTTCAATCAGCATGAAGTTATAAATATCTTTCCAGTGGGGGCTGTAAAATGTCCTCCATTATCAAATCCACTAAGTAATCATTATAGTTAAATGATACAAAAGGAGGGCCGGAGATTTAGCTCAGTGGTTTCGCCAACTGCTACACAAGCGCAAAGACCTGAGTTCGATCCCCGATACCAAAAAAAAGATACAAAAGGAACTGGGATGTAGCTCAGTGGTAGAGCATTTGCCATTTGCCTAGCATGTACGAGGCCCTAGGTTTTATCCCCTAGAACACATACACACACACACACACACACACACACACACACACACGCAAAAGCCAGGCATGGTGGCATATGCCTATAATCCCAGTACAAGCTGCAACCCAGCCTGGGCAATATAGCAACATAGCAAGACCCGCCTCAAAATAAAAAGGGCTGGGGATGCAGTTCAGTGTGAAGGTGCTGGGTTAAATCTCCAGTGCAGGGCAAGGGCAAGGGGGACACAACTTATCCCTTAATATCTTTCACAAGTTGAAACTAATTATTAAAAACACTGAGCTATAAAGTTGTTCTTTTTAGGGTATAGTTCAGTGGTAGAGTATATACTTGGCATGTACAAAGCCCTAGATTCATTCCCTAGCACCAGCAAAAAACAAACCAACAAAAGAATGGAAAGAAAAAAATGGAAACAAAGCTTTTGTAAGTGAGGAGTTGAAGAAGGGTTGAAGGAAAAAGAGGGGAATGGGGGAAAAAAAGAATTAAGATATATTATTATTATATTATTATGTACAAGTACAAATTCCCCATGAATATGATCATTATGAGAAACATGTACTAATAAAAAAATAAGTAAAATGAAAAAGTATGTTATGTACATGTACAAATCTGCCAAGATGAAACTTATTAACCTGTATAACCAACAGTGAAAAAGGAAAAAGTCACTGTCAGATGGATAACTAAAAACTCATTATTTACAATATCAATAACCTCAATCTGAGAACTATTTGCTCCATACATAAAGTATATGCAGCAAATTATTTAATTTGTTGTACTTGTAAATGTTATCCATCCAAACCATATCATGTATAACGACAATGGAAAAAACTTAAAATCACTGGCCTAAGTGGTTATTAACTGGCAGGTAAGATTTATATACAAAGATTTATATACAAATTTTAAAACTTCAAACTCCGGTCAGTTTTTAAAGTTGATCAAATGGAATATTATCTTTTTTCCTAATCTATGTATTCAATTAGTGAAAGTTCAGAGAATGTACTTGAAGAATATCTAGCTGGTAACCTAAGCAAGAAAAATACCGAAAAAAATATACACACTTTTCAAAAATAAAAAATGGATATTGTGGCTGATTAGTAAAAGCTTGGGCATAACTGCAAAATACCAACATTTGTTAAGACGGCTTTTTAAACTGAGCTTACTCAGTCCACACATTTTTGGTACAGATATTCCACTACTTAAAGACTATCTCAGTTTTTAAAATACAATAAAATCTTGGGTTGCAAATAACTTGTTCTGCAAGTGTTCTACAGAGAGCAAACATTTCTAATAAATTTTAATTTGATAAGCAATGTCTTACAATACTAGTACATGATGCTGAATGTCACATGAACTCCTTTCTCTCTCTCCTTGCCTCCTTCCCTCTCCCCGACCCCAGGATTGTAGGTGATTGCCTCTTAACAGCAAGAGATTATGAAAGAGATCTCATCTGCAGAGGAGGAGGTGAAAAAGGCAGAGGAATCTCTCACTTCACATGAGATTAGGGAGATGCGTAAAACGTGGGAAACAGTAATTTTTGTACAAAAGCACCACACGAATAAGGCGGTAGCAATACAACCGATGAATCTGTTTAAGGACAATGCAATGTCACATTTCCATGAAATCCTCAAAAAAATGGCAAAAGCTAAGTGTTACTGGATAGGTTCCTTGTTAAAATGCAAGAAAAGAAAAAGATTCCATTGAGCCAATGGATAGCAGTGATTTTGTTAGTGATAGTGATAGTGAAACTCTTCCTAGATAATAACCTTCCTCTCTTGTCTCCCTTACATCAGCCACAAAGGTTTTCAAAGGTAAGTGCAGGTTAATCTGTTTATTTTTCTTTATATTTTGTATTTTTCTTTATTATTTTGTATTATATTACACTATTGTAATTATTTTTATGTGACTATTTTGGGGATGCGGAACAAATCATCTGAGTTTTCATTATTTCTTACAGGAATATTCACTTTGATATACAAGTGCTTTGAATTACAAGCATGTTTCTGGAACAAATTATACTCATGAAGCAAGGTTTGACTGTAATTTTCTTTATACAGCAAAATTTTGCTTCCATTCTCAAACTCCACAGTGGTGACTAACACAACCATGGCCATCTTCCTCAGAATCATGAAATGAGTTAAGTTCATGAACCAAGGTACCACTGTACTGTTTTTTATAAACATTAAAGACAGAATAAAATGCTCTCTCAAACCTTCAAAAATTCTTGATTTTCTTGTCAAACTAAACTTTTGCTAATCAAAACTATTCCATTAAGTTATTGTGAACTTGTTCTATGTATGCAGCTGCCTCAACTTCATTTGTAGAAAACCTATTCCATACTTACATCTCTTCTTTCTTTGACTGCTGTAAGTCCCTTCTCTAGGGCCTCATGAAATCCCTGCTCTCGAGACTCCAGTTTGTAGAGAATGTTGCTACCTGCCTTCTCAAAGGTATAAAAAAATATAATTATCACCTTCATCTTCAAACCATTCTACTGAATTCTCATTCACTTAAGGACACCATACAAAGCCTACTTTCTCCATCACGCCGTATTCAGCATCTCAAATCATCTAACACAATTAATAAAAATATCTACTATAGCCAAATATTTACATTAATGGAATGTAACTCCAAAAAGTGCTGAATAAACCTTGCTTCCTTAAGTATCAAAATCAGGAGAAAAAGCAAAAAACTGTCAAATCAGCCACATCTGTCTACATTTTAAAATATACAGACAACACAGCAGCAACATTTAAATTAGACCAATTCAAACACACAACCAAATTGTACTGATCATTAAGATATTTAGTTCTATTCAAATTATCACTTCCTCACAAATCAATTGAAGTTATCAAATGTGCTTTTAAACAAAAAAAACCTTCATAATCTGTACTTCTGTTATTTGCAACTCTCACAGTAATCCAGAAATTTAGACTAAAAATAGATTAGAAAATAAATTCTGATAATTAAGCAAGATGTGTCAAGACAATAAAAAATACATCACTATCTCTTAGGATCCACTGAACTATTCATTTACTGGGCATGTACTGCTCAATATGATAATACTGTATCCTCTTTTCTATTCCTGGGCAAATCTATAGAATTCAACATCACCTCCTGATACTGATTAATATAAAGCACAACAGAGTTCAAGTCAATTTTTCTAGTGCTTAAAAAATAAAAAAAGAGCCAGGCATGGTGGTGCACCCCTGTAATCCCAGCACTTAGGAGACTGAAGCAGGAGGATCACTGGGAATTCAAGGCTGGCTTGGACTACATAGTGAAACCCTATCTCAAAAAAATAAAACTCATTCAATTCATGTAGATATATTTCAGCATACATAAAGAAACCATAAGATAGGCTGGGGATTTAGCTCAGTGGTTCCACCACTGCCTCACAAGCTTCAAGGTCCCAAGTTCGAACCCCAGTGCCAAAAAAAAAGAGAAAGAAAAGAAACCATAAGATAATAGAAAATTATACCACAATATAATGTCATAATCAAGGCACAACTTGCAGATTTTGAGGAGTCAAGATATAAACACGAGGTCAAGGTGGTATCACCAGTTTCTTGTAGGTCCATCTTAGAAATATACAAAATCAGTGAAATAAACACCAGTATACTCTTCTACTTCGAGCAATATTAATTTTATTTTTTAAAATTACTGAATTAAAATATAATTTAATGAAAGCAGGGTGACACAGAATTTCTCCACAAATGGGATTACTTGTTGGCATCCAAAGACACTAAAGTTTAAGGTATATTTATCCACTTCTTGTCACCTTTTATCAGACAAGAATAATCTTGAGATGTATCAGTCCTTTATCTTAACTAAGTCTTCTAAAAAAATTAAGTCAAACTCTAATAATTGTAAATCTTAAAAAGGTTTATGTATCACTGATTCCGGCAATAAATTTTATCTATCCGATTTAATATATAAATATGCATTTTAGCAGGACATGGTGGCACATGCCTATAATTCTAGCACTCAAGAGGCTGAGGCAGGGGGATCGCTGCAAGTTCAAAATCAGCCTAGACTATATGAGCTCAAGACCACCCTGCACTATTAGTGAGACCCTGTCTCAAAAAATAAACACACGATTGATATGATTCTTTTTCGTTTTGTTTTGTTTTTGGTACAGGGATTGAACTTGGGACCTTGTGTTGGCGAGGCAGGCACCGGAACCACTGTGCTAAATATCCCCGGTCCCTGATACATGATTCTTATATGTGAAGTCCTCAATTTACACATTATAATTCTAATCTGGCATCTCTTACTGTTTCTTTAAATTTGCTCATACTTGGAAGATGGTGATAGAAAGGAGAAAACAGCTGGTGTGGTGGTGCGCACCTGTAATCCAGAGGATCAGCTTGACTTTGAGGCCAGCCTGGGCACCACAGTGAGTTCAAGGCCAGCCTGAACTACATATGGAGACTATGTCTCAAAAACAAATTAAAGGGCCGGGGATTTAGCTCAGTGGTTCTGCTGCCTGCCTTGCAAGCACAAGGACCCGAGTTTGATCCCCGGTACCAAAAAAATAAAAAATAAAAAACAGGGCCGGGAATTTAGCTCAGTGGTTCTGCCGCCTGCCTCGCAAGCGCAAGGAACCGAATTCGATCCCTGGTACCAAAAAAGAAAAAGAAAAAAGAAAAAAGAAAGAAGCAGATAAAAGCAAAGAAAAAGAAAGAAAAGGAAGGAAAAAGGAGGAAAAGGGAACATCAAAGACAAAATTGTTTACATGAAAACCTGAGGAAGGTACAGACCCCAAATATTAAAAAGTATTACCGATGAAAGTTTACTAAAGTATAGAAATGCTTTTAAACAAAAGTTGGGCTACTCAGAAAATAACGGAGCTGCCTATCATGGCGCTCCTCACAATAGCCTGCCCTTCATCCTTTAGGGTGTACTTTTATCTTGCTTTTTCTCTTTCATTCAGCCCAAGCTCACTTTGCATAACCAGTTTCTCCCTCACTCTTCACTTTTACTTTTTCAAATAAACTTTGTCACTGCTTAAAAAAAAAAACCAAAAAAACTACTAATACACACAATCAGATATAAGAACAACCAGAACTGCCAGGTATGGTCCCACATGCCTGTAATCCCAGCACTCAGAAGGCTGAGGCAGAAGGACTGCCTCAAATTCAAGGCTAGCTGGGGCTACATAGTGAGTTCAAGGCCAGCCTGGATTACATAGCAAGACTCTGTCTCAAAAAAAGATATAAATAAATAAATAGCCAACCAACCAGAACTAAGGAAAATCTATATAATAAACTACCTTTCAAGAAATGCTGCTTTATAACCTCACACAAATGAAGAAAACCAACCAAAATATCCATTAATAAATAGTGTGACCATATAATTTATCATCAAAACCTGGCCCTGTTTGACAGTGACAGGTGGAGCCACTAAACATTAACCAGAAACAGATATAAACCAGGACTGTTCTGAGAAAACCCAAATGTACTATCACCTTTTCAAGTGGAAATAGCAGTATAAATTTTAAAGTTCTATTCATACAATAGGGAAGTATAAAGATATTTTTTAGGGGCCGGAGATTTAGCTCAGTGGTTCCGCTGCCTGCTCTGCAAGCGGAAGGATCCAAGTTCAATCCCCGGTACCAAAAAAAAAAAAGATATTTTTAAAAAAGGCATACTTCCAGGGCCGGGGATTTAGCTCAGTGGTTCTGGCGCCTGCCTCGCAAGCACAAGGTCCTGAGTTCGATCCCCAGTACCAAAAAAAAAAAAAGACATACTTCCGCCTGCCTCACAAGCACAAGGTCCTGAGTTCGATCCCCAGTACCAAAAAAAAAAAAAGACATACTTCCGCCTGCCTCACAAGCACAAGGTCCTGAGTTCGATCCCTGGTACCAAAAAAAAAGAAAAAAAAAAAACAAAACATACTCTCTGTATTCTAATAATAAAGATCTCCAAGATACACTCTTTTTTGGTTTTAGGGGGTTTTCCAGGTTTTTTTTTTTTGGTTGTTTTGAGACAGGATTTCCCTATGCAGTGCAGGCTGGCCCTAAACTATTATAGCCTAGGCTGGGCTCAAACTTGCAGCAATCCTCCTGCCTCAGCCTCCTGAGTGCTGGGGTTACAGGCATACATCACAACACCCAGCTCCAAGATACACTGTTCATGGATATAAAACAAAGTACAGATCAGTGTGTAGAGTAAACTACTTTCGTATTTAAAATACCACAAGAGCAGGGCTTGGTGGCGCAGGCCTGAAATCTATGTACTCGGGAGGCTGAGCCAAGAGGATCGATTGCCATGAGTTGGAAGCCAGTCTGAACTACATAGTGAGCCCGTCTCAGAAAAAATAAATAAATAAATAAAATTTTAAAAATAAAATACCAACAAGAAAAGTTACTTCTGTTTGCAATTTTTTAAAAACTGGACAAACACAGAGGAAACCAACAGGGGATTAGGAGAAAAATGAGAAATGCATGTGAAAACAAGTACATATTTACTACATATTTACTTTTTTTGTTTTTTTGAGACAGTCTCGCTATGTAGTTCAGGTTGCCCTTGAACTCATGTCTATCCTCTTGGCTCAACCTCCCTAGTGCAGGGATTACAGAACTATATACCATGACGAGCTACTTTTTTTTAATAAGGGGCAATATTGTCCATTTAAAAAAACGAAGTAGCAGCCCCATTCCACACCTAAAATATGAGTAACTTCAGGGATTTTTTGGTTTTGTAGTACTGAGATTGAACCCATGGCTTTGCACATAGTAGGGATGTACTCTACCACTGAGTTACACCCCCCAGCCCTTGCTATTTTGAGACAGGTCTCACTAAGTTGCCCAGCAAGGCCTGGAACCTGCAATCTTCTGCCCTCAGCCTCCTTTGGAGCTGAGATTATAGGCATGTGCCACCATACCCAGCCACAGATTATAACTTAATAAAAGTTTGATGGCAAACCACTTAAGTGCATGTCTTAGTTACTCTTTTCTTGTTGCTGAGACAAAATACCCAACACTCAAAGTTAAAAGAAGAAACATTTATTTAGCTCACAGTTTGTAGAGGCTTCAGTTCATAATTGACTGGCTCCAAAGCAGAGTGGCACGTGGCAGACGGGTCATCACAGAAGAGAGGGAGTCAACACAGTGGCAAAATCAACAAGGAAACCTTAACAGCATCTTTCTGCCCCTTTTACCTTATCCAGACTACTGAGATTAGGGCGGTGCCAAATCAATCAGTGTATGATTTAGTAATCACACACCCTTAATCCCAGCATCACACACTCTACATTGAGCCACCTCTGAAAAAGCCACCTATGACCTCATGAGGCTTTGGAGGGGACATCTAGACCCAAATCCTAACAGTGCATAAGAAAAACCTACGAACATATCTAAATCACAAATTCTAAACCTGAGAATTAACATGGCCTTATGGTAAATTGCAATTACTCAGCTTTAATATTCTTATTTCATAAAAGGGAAAGTTACCAGGACCCTTGCAACAGTTTCAACCACCAAGGCATAGCAACAACAAAAGATCATAATGTAGCTTCAGAAATGCAATTCAATATTCTACAGCCACAAGAATTAAAAAAATTATCTGCAACCTAAATTACAAATCTCTATAGACACTTTCCACTAATAACAATGATTCCACTATGTTGACATACTACTGTAATCAAGGAAAAGGTTCAAATTTCTAAAAGTTTGTATAGGGCAGGATGTGTAACTCAGTGTTAGAGGATTTGCCTAGCATTTTAAGGCACAGGGTTCACTCCCAAGCACCACAAAAATAAAAATACAAGTTTGTATTGATCTTTTTTGGTCTACCTTAAATTTCTCACCCTTTGTTTTTACAGTATTCTTCTATACTAGCAGTTTCTTTGCAACAACTATACTATAGTTACAAAATAAACAATGCCTAAATTTATAGGAAAAAACTCCACCAAAACAGATATAAAGATCTCTATTACCAAGCCAGGCACGGCGGCCCACACTTGTAATCCCAGCACTCAGAATGCTGAAGCAGGAGGACTGCTGCTGACTTTGAGGCCAGCCTGGGCTACACAGTGAGTTCAATGCCAACCTGAACTAACTGCATAGTGAAACCCTGTCTCAAAAAAAAATCTCTACCATATACTCAAGCTACCTTTTCTGGTCTGGGGATTTAGCTCAATGGTAGGATACTTGCCTAGCATGCTAGAGGCCCTGGGTTCAATCTCCAGCACTGCAAAAATAAAAAATAAATGCCTTTTTCTTATTATCCTAATTGAAAAAAGTTGTTCAGGGAGGAAAAGTTAAAGCCATACATCACATGGATGGACATACTACACATATTACATATATAGTAATCAAGAGAAACACCTCCAGGGCTGGGGATTTAGCTCAGTGGTTTCACTGCCTGCTGTACAAACAGAAGGACCCGAGCTTAAACCCCAGTACCAAAAAAAAAAACCACACACACAAAAAAACCCCAATATGAAACACCTCCAGTTCAGTACTTAAATTCTGCATAAGTCTGTCTCCCGTGGAAAGCATTTTGCTTTTTTAAGACAGGGTCTCATGGCAATCCACCTACCTCAGCCTCCCCAGGACTGGAATTACAAGCATGTGCCACCATGCCCAGCTAAACATACTCTTTTTGTTTTTTGGAACTGGGGATCAAACTCAGGACCTTGCACTTACAAGGCAGGTGGTGGCACCACTCAGCTAAATCCCCAGCCCAGCTAAGCATGTTCTGTAAAACACAAATTTTCCCCCCAAATAAAAATTTAAAATATTCTCACCTGTTCAGTAATTGAGCTCAAATCATTTGATGAAAAATCTTCCTCTTCATTCTCAAAGAATTCATAGTAATTTTCCAGAAGTCCTGCCATTATTCTGCTCACTATTTCTTGTTCTTTCATATCTTCCACATCTGTGTAAATGCTAAGAATAAAAGTTCTCACTGATTCGAGGTTTCTTAAATCAATCCCAGGTAAAGTGAGAAGAGAACCAATGAGTAAGTCACTTTATAAACCTGAGCAATTTATGTCATCATTCTATGCCTTGGTTTTCCCATCTGTAAAACCAACCTATTTTGTACCTTGTTCACACAACTGTTGCAAGGATTAATCAGATCTACTATAAAAAAGCTCATCAAACATCCAATACTTCTTGGAAGACAAGATAATGACTTCATTCCACAAATAAAATTTTTTAAAATTAAACAAGTATTTGTGAAACAACTTACTGGAAGACATCTGGACCAAAGACAGCAGCCAAAGAATTTGCAGACCAAATTTCTTCATGATGTGATGCTACATTGGCTAAAAATCTACACAGAAACTTTAACAAGCTGTAATTAACAGGTGGAAGCTGTTGCAAGAGGAACCTCAACTTTCTTCCAAATTCATCTTCATTATTATAATCTATAAAACATAATGATAGGTTTCTTAATGAAGTAAAAAGTAAAGCTCAGATATTTTGCCATGTTCACATTACTCCACCCACATTACCTTTTTACTATAACAATTCAAAACCTATTCACTTCCTTTACTACAGGCCAAATGCCTTAGGGCTTTGCATTTCACTGATTAAATGGAGGAAGAGTCAGAAAGGAGGAGGTGGAGCAAAGGAACTCAACTTCTCAAATGCCAGAGAATGTTTTCCTCATCTGTTATTCCCTGGCTCCAATTCTCTTTTCTTTTTTAATTCTCAACGTATGGTCTCTTACATGACTGTACCTGTGTTTCCAAACTAGTGCCAATTGTAAGAACTCAAGATACACTGCACAAGTCAAGCAACATGAATACTATGAGCAAAGTACAGACACAACTGGAAAAGCCAATTGTATCAGCGATACTATTCCATTTGGACAAATGGGAAAACAAGGAAAGAACAGTGACAAGGTTTTTTTTCCCCCCTTACATTCTGAAAAGAACAATTAACTTCAGCAGTATCAGTAAAACTAAATAAATTGCTTTTGTTTTTTATCTGATTTTCTCCACTAAATTGATGTTTTTGTTTGTTTCTCTGTAATTTTGTAGTACTGGGGACTCAACCCAAGCCTTTCACATGAGCTACACTCCCAGCCCTTTTTTATTTTGAGACAGGGTCTTGCTAAGTTGTTAAGTTGGCCAGGCTGGGTTTTTTTTTTTAAAACAAGAAAATTTTTAACACTGAAGTTAGGCCTTGTGTTTATCATATCAAAGATTTTTCATTAACAGAAAGCAGTGCTATATTAATTCCAGTGACAGATGAGGGCCCCACTTAGGAGAAGTAATTTCTCAAAAGATACTGTGGGACTGCTTAACCTTTGTTCCTTTTCTCCAGCCCCATTGTGATTAAATGTGAGTTAATGGATAAAGATGCTTGTTAGTTTTGGGACATTATATAAAAATCTGTAACAGACCTAAAGTCCCAAAGTAAACTACTCAACTCCTTGATTGCCCGGAACATCAGGACACCACAATCTATAGAACAAGCTGCAAATGTCTGCTGACCATCAATACACGACAGTCAACCACTAACCTTTGTCCCCTTTTCTTTAATTCTTTATGTTAACTTCCCCCTCAACCCCCTATAAGAACAGCCTCAGACTCTGAGCCAGTTGCCTCTCTAAGCTATTTTGCTTTGGGAGTGCCGTCTGGCCAGACTAATAAAGGTCTGTTTTATTTTCCAACTTGTCCGGTGTGTTCCTTCCCGGGTGCTCTTCGCTGCAGTCAGCTCCTCAGAGCGTTTGGTAAGGGCCTCGGTCTTACAATACTCTCAAAATGAAGTAATACATTGTTTCACTAGCAAATATCAACCCAATTGTATTTCATTTTATATCTTTCTTCAGGTCCTTAATATTAATTTATAGAAAAACTGTAAGTAAAAATTATGGTCATGACATTAGACATCTTTTGCAAAATAACACAAGTCTAAAAAGTTTATCAGAAAAGTATATAGTCACACAAGTTTTACATAAAATTTAAAATGTAACCAATAACTCTTCTATACCTTGTAGTATTACCAATTGTCCATTCAAATGCACCAGTACTTTGATCTTATAATTTTGTGGAACAGTCCCTGGGTTAGTGTTTGTAAAACCACCTTGCCTATAATTGGTGGAAAATTAATTTTAACAACCTAAGCATTTAACAGAAAAGGATTACTTAAGAAAATCATGTATGGCCGGGGATTTAGCTCAGTGGTTTCACTGCCTACTCCGCAAGCGCAAGGACCCGAGTTTGATCCCAGGTACCAAAAAAAAAAAAGAAAAGAAAAGAAAATCATGTATAAACCAGCCATAGTGGCACATGTCTATAATCCCAGCTACTTGGGATGCTGAGGCAGGAGGCTTGCAAATTGGAGGCTAGCCAGAGCAATTTGGCAAGAACCTATCTCTTGGGGCCGGGGATTTAGCTCAGTGGTTTCACCGCCTGCTGCGAAAGCAGAAGGCCCGAGTTCTATCCTCGGTACCAAAAAAAAAAAAATGCAAGAACCTACCTCTAAAGTAAAAAGAAAAATAAAAGGGTGAGGATGTAGCTTAGTGGTAGAGTACTTCCCTAGCATTTGCAGGGCCGTGGATTCAATTCCCAGTACCACATCCCCCTCACCCCCAAGAAAGAAAATCTTATTATCAACTAAAAAATTGCAGGCCAAGTATGGTGGCTCATGTTTATAATCTCAGCACTTAGGAGTTGAAGGACAGCCTGGACTATATAAGCAAGATCCTGTCACAAAACAAAACAAAACAAAACAAAACCACAGCAAGTAATTAATATCATCAATATGACTATAACACTAACATATTCCAGCTCTATAACACTTATCATCATATACTAATATATTTATTTTATAGTTCATTACCTATTTATCCTCTATCTTCCCTTTAAAATTTTAGCTCCATGAGGGCATAGATTTATATCTAGTTTTTTTACAGTGCTGAAATCCCAGCACCTACAACAGTGCTCAGCCTATAGCAAGTATTCAGTAAACTGCTGAATTAGCTGGATGAACACACAATAACATAGTATTTACCTACAGAAAAATGCAGAGAAATCTTTATCCAGAGACCTAGATACCCTCCCAAAAGAAGGAACAAAATAAAACAAATGATTCTCTCCTTTTGCTTTTCCTCCTTTGCCTCCTGTATCTTTGGCTTAATAAGACCAATCATAAAAGAGTAACTAATACTATACAGGGTTGTAAGAAGTTGCCATTTCTTTGACTTGACTAGGCTGGAGGGGTCCAAAAAGCAAATGAGAAAATAAGAAATTCACTTCTGAAATATACTTGCTAAACATGTGTCAAGATTTCTAGGTTACGTCTGAAAAACATTTTTAAGTTCAGCCTTCAAAGCTGATTTCTCCCTTCTCACCTGCTGCCACTGCCCCAGAAGGCAGAGAGCAGCAGCAGAGAACTCAGCAGGAGAATTTGGCAGAGCCAGCCTGAGCCACAGGGATGGGATCCAACCCTGCAGTTTAGGAACAAAAGGAAGAGCACACCTACACCAGATATTATGGGAACGGAAAGAAGCAGAAAGGGAAGAAACTTATTTCCTGGGTAGTTACTGTGCACCAGGTCCTTTATAAGTATTACTTCAACAACTCTACAGGGTATTTATTATTCTTTTAGGACTCTTCTTTCCAGATGAAAAAAGTAGAATCTAAGAAGTAATTTTCTAAGATCAAACAACATTAAGATATTCCCTTAAATAATCAGCAGTGACAGTAGTTCTTCTTTATCTGCTGGAAACATACAAGACCCACAGTGGCTATCCCTACATATACATACCTATAATAAAGTTTAATTTATAAACTAGGCACAGTAAAAAAAACCCTCAGTAATAACAAAGCAAATATAACAATGTATTGTACTAAGTTCTTTAAAACAAATGATTTCCAAAAAGTAGACTCTAAATTAATAATAAATGACCTATCAGAATCAAAAACTATGTTACCTTGAGAAAGGTGCATCAAGTGAATATGCAAACTGCCAGGAATAACAGGTTCAGGAAGTTCTTGAAGGAAAAACCTAAGGAGACTAATAGCTGAAGGAACATCTGCTTCCTTAACCAAATCCACCTCTTCTCCACTGTCGTATCTCTGCCGAAGCCACTCCACTGTCTCAGCATTTCCATTGACTTGAAAAAGTCCTTGTTGCTCCAGACCGCCTATGTTAGTTCAAGATAAAAATTAAATAAGCTGCAACTTCCAACAACTTGCCCATATATATTCATCTTCAGCCAACATAAAATACTCATACTTCTGAAAAGCCTTTCTTGCTTGGCTCTCCAGATTTGGCCAAAAATTAGACATCTTGAAACATCTCTATCTCTGAAGGATATTCTATTTTATCCCACCCCTTATATCCATTAAAAATAGTCCTATCACCCCCACTAAAAAAATATTCTAGGCTGGGCAACTGTCATTTCTAGGTTTACCAATTTAAGTTAAAAACACACTGAAACCTTAAAAAGAATTTCTATTGTTTTGCCTATATTTTGCATTCTTCATACTTAAAAAAATTTTAAAAATCGAAAGTCAAAAAGGGTAAGTTGTGTTTATTAAAACAAAAGCTAGCCCTCAAAGTAAAGAAATGTATACCATGTTCCTCAATATAGTCCACAACGTGGCGGACTATGAATGGAACCTCATTGTCTGGATGTCCTCCCTGCTGCAGCTCATCAAGTGGAATTCCAAATATTTTGTTAGCAAGAACGGAGTTGCAGTTACTCAAGGAAGGGGAGGAGCTCTTCCTCATATCTTTTTTGCAGCCAGAAATCAAAGCTGTCTTTTCTGCCAAATGAAAGACAAAAAAAAAAAGACTATAATGATTAACAGGTGGCAATATGACTAAATACATTAAAGAAAAATGCTTTACACCTGAATGTGTTTTCATCTATTTAAGTATGTTCCAGTTATCAGGCCCATGGTGTATTCTACAAGTAAAGCCCAATATAATTATCTAAGCATTTTCTGTACTATGAAGTTAGTCCTGAAGGCTCTCTTTAGTGTTTGCATATTTAACAATGGAAAAACTGATTGTTCAAAATTTAGCAAAGGACATTAATATCCCAAAGACAAGGTCCTAAGACCTTTACTCCAAGAAGATCTTTACTAACCAAGCTTATTAATGACCCAGGTAAAGCCAAATCTAATCCATCTCAGGATTCTGCTATATGAAGCTCACCTAACCCTTCCATTAATACCCAAACAGGAGAGCATCACTAACGATGAGCAAATAAGAACAAGATTAATCAGTTCTTATTCCTATAAGACAGACCAGCTGCTAAAAAAAAAAAAAAAAATTTCATTTCTGGTTCTCAACTTTCAATGAGGAAAGTCCTTTTATCAATATTATTGCTTCATAATTACTCAAAAAATTTTTCAGTCAGGTGCAATGGCACAATCCTATAATCCTAGCTACTTGGGAGGCTGAGACAGGAGGATCAGAAGTTCAATGCCAGCCTGAGCAATTACAAGAGATCATGTCTCAAAATAAAAAAGGCTGGGGATTCAGTTCAGTGGTAGAGTGCTTGCCTAGTATGTGCAAGACCCTGGGTTCAATCCCCAGTATGAAAAGGAAAAGAGAAGAGAGCAGAACAGCAAAGAGCAGCACAGTGCAAAGAAAGATGAGATTGCCAGAGCTAGTCTAGTTTCAAAAAATAGTTATTTGTCTTAACTGTGTGAGATTAGTAAAGAAGCAGCAGGAGAGGGCCAGGGATTTAGCTCAGTGGTACTACGCCTGTCTCACAAGCACAAGGTCCTAAATTGAAAAAAAAAAAGCAGCAATAGGAAACTATCCCTCAGAAGACCATCTCTAGTATGTAATGCATGAGAAAACAAGAAATCTCAAGAAAAATTCACTTTCTAAAATAAATATTTATTCTTAAAACATTTATTTATGGGAAAAAAGTATTTTAAAAGAAAAAAATTATTTCAAAAATTCATAGGGCCAGGGATTCAGGTCAGTTGGCACCATGCTTGCCTTGCAAGCTCAAGGTCCTGTGTTTGATCCCCGGTACCATAAAACAAAAACAAAAATTGATAATAAACAAAACAACACCAATTCTAGATCACCCAAGGAGATTTAGACAAGATTCCAAAGTTTACAAAAATAAGTCCCACTGGATCAACTGTATACTCACTCCCTGGATTAAGAGAGGATCACACCACGACTACAAAACAACTCAGACAATTTACAGGAATGGTAGAAATCAATTTTGGAACAAGAAAATAATATAAATGTACACAGTTTTAGAAAAGCAACTTCCATTCTTCAACACAACTGATCCCAGCTAATAACTACAATACCTCATAGTTACAATCAAATAGTATTCAAATATAGTAGTAATCAAATAGGGGGGAAAACTCCAAAAATCTCTACGGATTTATAGTGCACCAGAAAGCTACCATTTTGAAGACTTACCTTTGAGTACTTAAACACCTAAGTTTAAAAAATGGCTTCTGCACCAGCTACCCTCACTGAGCAAGCATTCTTTTGTCATTTATGGTTGTTTGAGATTATGGCAGAAGATCAGCCTGTAGTTCCTCATTGAAGAAACGCAGAACTCGATCAGTACTTCAGCAGTTAATCTACAAAGAAAAAACAATTATTTCAATTTCCTACATTTTTAACTGTGCAAAGAAAGTAGAAAAGTAAAATCCACTTAGGAGGTTACCTATTTTTTTTTTAAATTATGATCCATGTTTACTTTTTATTAGTACAGGATGATTACATTCATCATGGGGAGCTGGTATGTGTACATAACACATCTTACTTCTTTTTTCATCCCTTTCCCCTATCTTCTCTCCTACCTACCTCCATCTCTTGATCCCGTTGGTCCCCTTCTCTTCTGCAAAAGTTCTATCTCCGTTTTCTATTATCTATCTTTTATTTTGCTCTTTATGAGTTTCTCATATAAGAGAACCCATGCTATATTTAAGCTTTATAAGAGAACCCATGCTATGGTTAAGCTTGTATGCTTGATTTATTTCACTTAACTTATGGTCTCAAGGTACATCCATTTTCCTATAAATGACTCAGGATTATCCTTTATGGCAAAGTAGCATTCCCCTGTGTATGTATAAATGCCATATTTTCTTTATCTACCATATTCATCTGTTGATGGACATATAGGCCACTTTCAAGATTTAGATATTATGAATTATGCTGCTATCAACATGGGTGGGTTTACATTTATCACTGTAATATGACGTCGTTAACCCTTTTGGGAAGATACCTAGAAAGGGAATAGCTGGGTCAAATGGAATTTCTATTTTTCATTTTCTGAGGAATCTAGAAAGTTACCTACTTAAAAAGGCATTTTGGGGGCCGGGGATTTAGCTCAGTGGTTCTGCTGCCTGCCTCGCAAGTGCAAGGTCCCAAGTTCGATGCCTGGTACCAAAAAAAAAAAAGGCATTTTTTTCTGCCTGAAAAATCTGTGACCTAGTTAAAGACAAAATGTTGTGAAGACTTCAAATTATGATAGCTAAACTAGATAAGAATCTTCCTGTTGTACATAAAGGAATTTTAAGAAAGAATAGGGCCGAGGATTTAGCTCAGTGGTTTCGCTGCCTGCTGCTCAAGCACAAGGACCTGAGTTTGATTCCCAGTACCAAAAGAAAAAAAAAGAAAAAAGAATCTTTTACTACCAAGATCACACCTTCACATTTTCCCCAATGTACACTATGTTTACATACAAACACCCTATTCTACCACATTCCTTCCTCATCTCCTCATATGCTTGGAATTAAACCTGACGGATTTGAGAAGATCAAAGAAGCCACACAACAGTGGCCATTTGAGCTTTCTGAGTTGGAGAACCAACAACTCATACAGGAAAACAGACAAAAGAACAGAACCTTCAAATACCAAGCCCACCATTTTTTTTGGTACCGGGGATCAAACTCAGGACCTTGCCCTTGCAAGGCAGGCAGCGGAACCACTGAGCTAAATCGCTGGCCCTAGCCTACCATTTGTAGATATGTGACCCCCACACAACTTCCATGTTTCTATGCCAGGTTTCCCTATAAAAATAAAAATACTTATACAGCTGTTCAGTTTAACTGAAATATCCCAGAATCAGACTCTTCTTCTTTGCATAATGCAAAAAGACTAGTGAATAAGCTGAGGAGGGAAAAACTTATTTGGCAATGTGTTTATTATTTGGCCTCATCAACCTCTGTTAAGTCTATTAAGAAATCTTTAATAAGCTTAGTAAACTGTACTGCAGCACTCTACCCAAGATTCAGGTAAGCAGAAGAGGGGTATTATCAGTGTGGTTTTCAAAAGTCTTCTCAGTAGCATTTACCTCCAAGAAGAAACATCAAAACCTGAGCAGAAGGAAAACCACATTGCCACAACAAATCTTTTAGTAGATGATTACTTTCCAAAACATCTTGAAATGCCTGCTTAAACATGTAGTTCATCTACCAGTCTATTCATCTAAAAAAACAACTTCAAAGTGAAGTTATTGCTGGATGTGGTGGGGCACACATGTAATCCTAGCACTTCATTAGGCTTAGGCTGGAGGATCACAAGTTCAAGCCCAGCTTGAACAATTTAGTAATTTAGCAAGTTCTTGTCTCAAAATAAAACAAAAACAATGGACTAGGGATATAGCTTAGTGCAAAGGCCTTGCATTCAATCCCCAGTACCAACCAATCAACAGAAGAAGTTACATTAAATATCCTTTATAGAGTTTTAACTGTAGGGACAAGATATTTTAAGAACTTACTTTAAAAGTCCAGTTGAAACATGACATAAAGGGAGATTTTCTTGACATACAATAAATGAAAACTTATTAGAAGATTCTATCAGCTGGTATGTACTTCAATGGTAGAGCACATACTCTCTATGTCCAAGACTCTAGTTCAATACCCAGTAAAAAAAGAAATAAATATCATCACTAAAACACTGTAGCTACTCTCAGCCAGGTATGGTAATGCATGCCTGTAATCCCAACAATTGGGAGGCTGAGGGCTGAGGAAAGAGGATTGCTGTGAGTTCAAGGCCAGCCTAGGCTACATAGTGACTTCAAGGCCAGCCTGAACTGCATAGTGAGACCCTGTCTCAAAAAAAATAAAATAGCTACTTTCTGTATAGTGTTCCTTACTAATAAAAGCAGAAGAAGGGCTGGGGATTTAGCCCAGTGGTTTCGCCCCCTGCTGCGCAAGCGCGAGGACCCAAGTTCGATCCCCTGTACCAAAAAAAAAAAACAAACAAACTAATAAAAGCAGAAGTTTGCTATCCTGTGCTATTACTACTCTGAGTCTCTAACCAGACAATCTGGGGCTGTAGATTTTTTTTTTGGTAATGGGAATCAAACTCAGGACCTTGTGCTTATGAGGCAGGTGAGGTGCCACTGAGCTAAATGCCCAGCCCTTTAACCAGACAATCTGAAATTCATATCTTTCCTATGGTAAGGCTGGGTAAGACTATTTGAACTCATCCGTAAAA
Organism: Heterocephalus glaber; assembly: GCF_000247695.1. The sequence continues at coordinate 30,841,132 of NW_004624743.1, forward strand.
TTCATTCTCATTACTAAGAAAACAAAGACACAAATTTTTCAGATGTAGTTTCTCTGCTGAAGTGGTGATGATGTCAAAACAGAAAACTGAAGCAGCAAACATTGAGTAATCTATGCACTGTACATGTGCTCAAAAGGTAAGATTATAACCTTTATTCTAATAAGATATTGCAGAGAGGTTCTCCAGTTTACCAACAGTCCACCCAACTAATAAGGGTTAGAGACAGAACTTGAACCCAGAGAATGTGATTTCCAAAGTCCTTACTCCTTAGGACTAGGGGTGTAGCTAAATGGTAGATATTTGATCAACATGCTCAAAGCCCTGGGTTCAAGCCCAGTGTGTGAGCTCACACATGCACACACAGAGTTCTTGTTCGTCGTCACTATACTACTTCCTCATATAAATTCTCACAATTTATAGTACCACGCACACTCGTATTCTCAAACTGGCCATAGAGTCTTCTATGTATTTTTGGATCTCCTTATTCCCAAGCTTGCTAACAGGTAAAGAGGACAGAACTCTAAGTGTATCAGATAACTACTCTCCTGGGACCTCTATCTAAAGCATACTGCTGTGACCACTTAGACTGAAAAATGGCTCAAACAACATTTCTGCAAGTTGCAAAGTAGTTTTCAACATTACACTATTTAATTCTGTCTCCTACTCTTTTGCAAAGTTGCATATCTGCGATAGGTTGAAACCTCATGTCCACCCAAAACTTCAGAATGTAACCTTATTTGAAAATAAGATCTTTGCAGACATAATTACTTAAAGATCTCAAAATAAAATCATCTGGGCCAGGGATTTAGCTCAGTGGTTCCGCCACCTGCCTTGCAATAGCAAGGACCCAAGGTGGATCCCTGGTACTAAAAAAAATTTAAAAATAAAAAATAAATAAAATCATCCTAGGGGCAGGGATTTAGCTCAGTGGTGCTGCACCTGCCTTGCAAGCTCAAGGTCCTAAATTCGATCCCAGGTACTGAAAAAAAAAAAAAAATCCTAGGTTTATGAAAGATCCCAGATCAAATGAATACTCCCCCAGAATCTTGAAAGGGGGGTGGGACCTTACTGAAAGCTCCATTTTAGATTTCCAGCCTCCTCAACTGTGAGAAACAAAACTCTAAAACTAGAGGTTCCATTTGAGCCAAATATTCCTCTTCTTGGTATTTTCCAGAAAGAATTAAAAACATCATACTACAGCGAATACATGCACACTCATGTTTATAGCAGCACAGTTTGTAATAGCTAAATCTTGAAAACAGCCCAAATGCCCATCAATCAATGAGTGGATAAAGTGGTTTTTTATACAATGGAGTACTATTCTGCCATAAAGAAGGATGAACTTCAGACATTTATAGCTAAATGGATGCATCTTGAGACAATATTCTTAAGTGAAATAAATAGTACACATGTTTAAATACCGCATTGTCTCTCTGGTGTGAGAAACCAAAAGTGGAAATAAGGACTGAAATGTATAACAGATACTGGGAAATGGGAAGAAAGTGTTCAAATGGGAAGGAGAATACAGCAGGAGGGAGGGAGAAAGAAGGGACAAGAAAAAAAGAGAAAATAGAAGGAAAAATGGAAACAAAACTTTTGTATATATGGAAGGGAGGGGTCATTGGAGGGAGGGATAAAATAAAATTTATTTTTTCAAAAACTGTGAGAAAAAAACTTCCTAATATTTTAGTCATCTAGTTTTTGCAATTTGTTGTGGAAGCCCTAGAAAATAAATCCAACATCTAAATTACATTATGAGTGTGCTGAGAATATAGCTCAATGGTAGAGCACTTGGTTAGCCTGGGCAAGGCCTGAGTTAATCCACAGTACCCCTGCCTCCCAAAAAAAAAAAAAGAAAGAAAATAGTAGCAAGCACTAGAGAAAAACTGCCCCAAAAACATCTGATAAAATGTCCTGAAAATAAACAGAATCAAAGAAAGCAATTAAATGGGGCAAGGGATTTAGCTCAGTGTTTCTACCACCTGCCTCACAAGTGTAAGGTCCCAAGTTTGAACCCCAGTACCAAAAAAAAAGGCAATTAAAGACTTGACATCAAGAATACAACATACAGACTTTCAAAATAACCAGATTTCCCAAAGCATTATTATAAATCCAAATAGCAAAATTGGGCCGGGCCTGGTGGCACACACCTATAATCCCAGCACTCAGGAGGCTGAAGCAGGAAGATCACCATGAGTTCAAAGCCATCTTAGGCTACACAGGGAGTTCAAGGCCAGCCTGAACTACATAGCCAGACTGTCTTGAAAAACCAAAAAAAAAAAAAAGCAAAATTATTTTAAATACAAGTGACAGGTATTTAGCATGGCCGTATTACAAGGAACAGAAAGTCATGTTAACTTTTACAATGGATACTTCAGTATGAGACATGAGTGATAAAAAGAACAGAACTAAATACTAGCTAACAATAAAGCTTTCTTGAGAGCACAGTACCTTTAATAAAATCAGTAGTGTGGGGCTTTTAAAAGGGGGTAGAGCCAGGCGTGGTGGCCCAGGCCTGTAATCCCAGCACTCAGAAGGAGTTTGAGGCCAGCCTGAGCTACATGTTGAGTTCAGGACCAGCCTGAACTACAAAGGGAGACCCTGCCTCAAAAAACCAAAAAAAAAAAAAAAAAAAGATGAGAACAGAACACCATCATCAATGGCAGAAAGCATTAACTGAACTCTTACAACATGCCAGAGGCTGCTTTTTTTTTCCTGCTTTACTTTGAGGTACTAGAGATAGAACCCAGAGTCTCAGGGCTGCTAGGCAAGCATTCTACCATTGAGCTATAGACCCTCCAGGCCTGCCAATAACTATTTTGAGGGATTTAAATGTATCAACTCATTTTCTCCTTCAACAACCCTATGGAACTAGGAGGTAACTTTCATTATATCCATTTCACTGAAAACTAAAATGCTTACAGAACTTATTGAGGTAATGGAATTGTTCTATATTGTGATCGTGCTGCCTAGGCCCTGAAAACACTTGTGAAAACTTATTGAATTTGCTGGTGTTGTGGCTCAGGCCAGTAATCCCAGCATTTGGGAGGCTGAAGCAGGCAGATCTCAACAAGGTCGAGACCAGCCTAGGCTACATAGTGAGACTGCCTCAAAAAACAAAACAAAAACTTATTGAACTCAACACTTTAAAACTGGTAAATGTAGTCATATATAAATTATACTTCAATAAAGCTGAAAATTCAAAAAAATATCACATGAATAAGGGCAGAGCATCAGTGTAAAACTTTTTATCTTCTTTTTTTTTTTTGGTGACAAGGTGTTGCTATATAGTTCAGGCTGGCCTTGAACTAGCACTGATCCTGCTGAGCCTCCCAAATGCTGGGATTATAGGCATGTGCCACCATGTCCACAGCTACTAGCAAATTTTTTACAACAGCGTATGACTTTTTTTTTTTTTTTTTTTGGTTTTGCAGACAGGATCTGCTATGTAGTTCAGGCTGGCCTCAAACTCGTACCAATCCTCCTGCCTTGGCCTCCAGAGTGCTGGGTGGGATTACAGGCATGCACCAGCATGTCCAGCTAGTAGCATGTGACATTTTAGAAATACACTTTTCTACCACAAAAGATTTTTTGCTACTGTATTTCAAGAACCTCCTCTGAAGGCCCTACTATGCTAACCAGCATATCTAAAAATTACTAGATTTTCTATACAGCATAACTAAGGAACACAGAATTAAAAGTACACTAAGAGCCAAGCACAGTGGCACATGCCTGTAATCCCAGCACTCTAGGAGGCTGAGGCAGAAGGATCATGAATTCAAGGCCTGCCTGTTTTACGTACTAGTTTAAATGTCAGACTGGAATAGTTAGATCCAATGGGGGGGAGGGGGTAGTAAAAACATTAATTTTAGACACCAGTAGTCTTCTCAAAGCAGTTTTAACAAAACATTACGATAGTACGATTAGATCTGCGATAAAACATTATTTTACAAATAAAGCAACTTGTAGTAAGAGCAGCATCTGCCAAGATAAATTGTCATTTTCATTTAAGTTCTACCTTCAAATGAAACAGGAACAACAAAACATTTCAACCCAAAATGTTTTGACAAAATAAAGTACAATTCACATAGAGAGGTTCTATCCCATTAATTGTTAAGGCCAATAAATAAATCCCTGTGTCACTGGTACACAAAGAGGAAAAGCTAGCAGGGAGCTAGATCTCAAAATGATAAACCCTAGAAACAGAGATTTATGTTTGTAGACTAAATTTGTAGTTAAGTTTCTAGGCTTTATCTGATTACATCAATGAACCAAAGCTAAAGGGAAATACACTTAATCCCTGCCCTATACATTCAGCTTTTCACTAGCCTAGGCTCTTAAAAAAAAAAAATTACTATAGCAAAGTAAAAAAGCACCGTGTTCATTCTAACTAAAAAAGAAGGGTACTACAAAAGTTGCCAATATGCTAAATCAGTGGTTCCTTCCTGGCCTGAGTAACTGAGAACAGCATAAGTTGTCTTCAGATAGTTAATGAAAAGGCTAAACAAATGGACCAGTCAAATGTACATAGACGTTACTTTGATTAAACATTAAAAACATCAAGTCATTTAAATCTATTATTAAATTCATTCTGATTTAAGTAATTTATCAGATATCAACTATAGTATAACTAACACAAAATTCAGGTCTAGAAAATTTTTTAATTAAAGAAGCGCTACTGGGGCCAGGGATTTAGCTCAGTGGTTCAGCTGCCTGCCTCGAAAGTGCAAGGACACGAGTTTGATCCCCAGTACCAAAAAAAAAAAAAGCATTACTGCTCAAAAGGTTAGAGATTTATTTCTCTGCCCCATTTCTTGCAACAATGATGAAATCCCAGTGTCCTTACCCTAAGGATTTGTTCATCTACTACTTATGGGAAAAATTCTCCAGGGTGATCCCACCAAACAATAACGAACAATGGAATCAAGCATATTCTGTAGGACTACAGCTGCTAAACAATCACTAAATATAAAGCATTTGATATAGAGACAGCTCATTATTCTCCTATCACTCAAAGAATTTTAAAAAGATCAGTACCTTGCACTTTCGAGGGAGGCGCGTTGTCACTGAGCTAAATCCCCAGCCCTGTTTTTTACATTTTTATAAATTCTGAAATATAGCTATGTGATTTGAGGCTCATAATACTTTTAGTACAGCATATGTAAACATGTACTAACATATACAGCATTATTCTAGGTCTGAAAAATAATTGGTGAAACTATTATAGAGATTCTATAAATGATAGTTGCCTTTTCTTTTTGAATTATCTTCAGTTGTTGCTACCGTAGATTTAGCAGGTACTTTTTGATTTTGTTTTTAATCACTTAAGATATCTCTACTTGTAAATCTTAACTTTGGCATAGCAAATATTGTTTCCTTATTTATATCTTTATTTAATATATATTTTAAAAACCAAATTATGTGCCAGCTATTGTGCAAGGCTTTTAGGGGATACAAAGATGAAATGATAATGTCCTTCCTTTTATTTATTTATTTATTTTTGGTGCCAGGGATCAAACTCAGGATCTTGCGCTTGCGAGGCAGGCAGTGGCACCACTGAGCTAAATCCCCAGCCCTGTCCTTGTTTTTAAAGGACAGGTTTTTATGAGATGCAGACAGTTTTTTAAAAATTCCATGGGATAATTGCTAAAAAGGTGAGTATATATTAGAACCATAGGAGAAGTGTCTGCCTCAGGAAGTCAGGGAAGGCTTGACAAGGGAAGTTAGAATTGTGATCTGAAGATCAGGGCAAGTTTGATAAACAAGATAGGGTAGGTCATGGTGTTGAGCTTAGAGCTCCAAGCAGAAAAAAACAGCATGTGCAAAGCCTGGGAAGTGGGATGTGAGCCTGTGAACTTCAAATAGGAAAGTGTTGCTGGAGAGTGGAGGTGGAAGAGTGGCAGGAAAGGGGCTTTTACTGGCAACTAAGGTACTTGTACTTCATACAGTATGAAGGAATTGTGAGTTTATCTTGTTTGTCAGAGGTTCTTAAAACTATATCCATTATTCTTACCTTCAGAGCTTGTTAAATATGCAGAGGCCCACGCCAGCCTCTCATAGATGCTGCATTTGGGTTGCAGTTTTTGCAAACTGTACATTGAACAGATTCTTCCTTATCATCCCCAGATGATTGTGATAAACACTGAAACTGGAGGTCAGTATTTTAGGATACTGTTCTCAAAAGTAGGGTGCTGGCACTTGAGGAAGATGACCTATGAACATGTCTGTATGTATAGTAATAAAAATCGATATTACAACTGGACATGTGTTGCATACCTGCAGGCCCAGCACTCTGGGAGATGAGCTAGTAGGATTGCAAGTTTGCGTCCAGCCTTGGTGAGACCCTGTCTCAAAATAAAAATACATAAAAAAACCTGAAGATTTAGCTTAGTGCTGGCTGGGTTCAATCCCTAATTACCAACCTCAGGGCTGGGGATTTAGCTCAGTGGTTCCATCGCCTGCCTTGCAAGCACAAGGACCCGAGTTCGATCCCTGGTATCAAAAAAAAAACCCAAAACAAACCCTAATTACCAACCTCCCCCCTACCACCATTACCAAATGATGTTACTATTTATTTTTAAACTTCTTAAAATTTACTTTTATGTGTTTATTATCTATATAATATAATAGTATATTATTGTTCATTACTCTACTTTAGAAATACACATACATATATGGGGACAATTTTTTTTCCTGACCAGAAGATTTGGATGGTGGCACATGCTTATAATATCTGTACTCTGGGAAGCTGAATCAGGAAGATCACAAGTTTGAGTGCAGCTTGGGGAATTTAGTGATTTAGTGAAATCCTGTCTCAAAAATAATAAAAGGGTTGGGGGTATAGGCCTGGGATCATTCTCCAGTACTGGGGGAGGAAAAAAAAAAAGATTTGGAGTCTAGAGATAGAGGCAGTAGAAAACAAACTGCAAACATGTGCTGGAGAATGTGAATTAGATTTTAATGGTAAGGAGATCAGTTAGGGAGATAGATGAGAAAATTTAATTTAGGCCCTGGAGATTTTATCTCCTTGTGTGTCTTTGTTACTTTTATTTTGATTTAAATAGCTTGAAATTATGATTGAAGGTCATAAAATAACTGGCCACAAAACACTTTTGAGAATATTTCAAAAACTGTTTGGCAGGGCTGGGGATTTAGCTCAGTGGTTTTGCCGCCAGCTGCGCAAGCACAAGGACCAGAGTTCGATCCCCAGTACCAAAAACCCCCCAAACCCCCCCCAAAAAACTGTCTGGCCAGCTTGGGCTACATAGTGAGTTTAAGGCCAGCCTGAACTACATAGGTTATCTCCAGAGGTAACTGATCTTCATACATGAACTACATAGCTAGACAGTGCCTAAAAAAAAAAAAAAAAAAAGCCAAAGAAAAGTAAGGTGCATGGATTTAGTCTCCAGGACTAAATGAAGAAATTTTCCCAAAGGATTATCTCTTAAAACATATACCATACGTTCCATAGATTCACCAACACTGTGGTAGAGCAAGATGGTTCCCAACATATTCCCTCTCTTACATTTACTGCAATGTCACTGGTTCACTAATTTATCATGATTTTCCGTTTAAAGTGACTATCTGTTAAATTAGCTCTTCCAGCTAATTTATCAGCATAATGATTCACCCTTTTCTAAAAAACACTATGATTTAGAAAATGAGCCAGGCATGGTGGTACATACCTGTAATCCCAGCACTCAGGGGGCTGAGACAGTAGAATTGCCATGAGTTTGAGGCTAGCTTGAGCTACATAGTGAGTCTAAGGTCAGCCTGAACTACACAGTGAGACCCTGTCTCAAAAAAAACAAAAAAAGGGGCCGGGGATTTAGCTCAGTGGTGCTGCACCTGCCTCACAGGCACAAGCACAAGGTCTTGAGTTCAATCCCTGGCAATGGGAAAAAGAAAGGTTTTCAAAAAAAAAAAAAAAAAAGATTTTCATATAAAAGATTTAACTTTAAAAAAAAAAAAAAAGATTTAACTTGGCTGAATGTGGTAGCACACACCTACAATCCCAGCAGTTAGGAGGCTGAGGCAGGAGGATCACCATGAGTTCAAGGCCTGCCTGGGGTACATAGTGAATTCAAGGCCAGCCTGAACTATACAGCAAGACTGTCTCAAAAATAAAAAAAGAGCATAAAAGATTTAACTCATGTAGAAAATAACTAACTGGGCATGGTGGCACATGGCTATAATTCTAGCACTTGGGAGACTGAGGCAGGAGAATCACTGTTTGAGGTCAGTCTGAGCTACACAGTGAGACCCTGTCTCTCAAAAAAAAGTATGGGCTGGAGATTTAGCTCAGTGGTTCCACTGACGGCCTCTAAAGTGCAAGGTCCTGGAGGTCGATCCCCGGTACCAAAAAAAAAAAAAAGAAAGTATGGCAGCTCCTCAAAGTATTAAACATAAAATTACCACATGATCCAGCAATTCCACTTCTATATACCCAAAAGAAATAAAATCAGAGACTTGGAAGATATTTGAACACCCATACTCACAGAAGCATCTTTCACAATACTCAAAAGGTATAAAGAGCTCAAATATCCATCAACAGATAAATGGGTTAATAAAATGTGGTACATGTATACAACAGAACATTCAGCCTTATAAAAGAAATTCTGATATACACTAAAATATGGATGAACTTGGGCTGGGAATGTAGCTCAGCTGCACCAAATGTACCTTGAAAACATTATGCTAAGTGAAATAAGCCAGAAAAAAAGAAATAAATGTTGTATGATTCCACCTACATGAAGTAACTAGACTAGATAAATTCATAGAGAAAGAACAGGAGGTATGGAGGCAAGGGGAAAGAAAATGAGTTAATCTAATGGTTACAGAGTTTCTGTATGAAATAGTTGTGGAAATGAAGAGTGATGGTTACACAACATCCCAAATGTACTTAATACCTCTAAATTGTACTCTTAAAAATGGTTAAAATGGCCAGCCAAGGAGCTGCAAGCCTGTAATCCCAGCACTGAGGAGGCTGAGGCAGGAAGATTGGTGCCAGTTCAAAGCTAGCCTGGGCTACATAGTGAGACCCTGACTGCAAAAACAAAAACAAAAAAAAAAGTCAAAGTAGTTAATGCTACATTACACATATTTTGCTACAACAAAATGATAAGTTTTGTTATGGATATTTTACACAATGTTTTCTTCTAGTAATAGGAAGTGAACCCTATATTCCCAACCTTTTTTTTTTTTTGGTACTGGGGATCAAAGTCAGGACTTTGGGCTTACGAGACAGGTGGTGGCATCAGAGCTAAATCTCCAGCTCTTTTTTTTTTTTTTTTAATGTTTTTATGTTTAAGTGGTCACTCAAGGTAGGCTCAAACTTTCCAGCCTTCTGCCTCAGTCTCCGAAGAGTGCTGGGATTACAGGCATGTGCCTTGATACTTGGCTGCTACAATTTTTTAAGAAGTTTTGAGGGACTGGGAGTGTAGTTCAGTGGCAGAATGCTTGCCTACCAAGTGTGAGGCCCTGGGTTCCATCCCCAGGGTGATAAAAAAATTTTAACTTTAAAAATTTCAAGTAACTTTTGTAGTAATTTATACTATTATAGTCCCCAACTTTAAAAGCAGTGTACAATAGGGGAGCCAGGCACAGCTGGATTGAAGCTATTCATAAATGATAAAGTAGTTGTCATTTTATTGGCAGGGAAACTCAAGTCACTACAATTCACTTCAGTCATTTTCTGCCCTAAAACAACACTTTAATAAAAAAAACATAATTTAGTAAGTCACTTCACTAAATGATGAATTTTATGCCACTGTGATAAGCCCCTCTACATATTTCAAGGATTTAAACCATATCACATAGATGCCTAATTGTTAAAGGCCGTTAAACTGGAGAAAATACTGCCCTAATCACAAAAAAGACAGAAAGATAGAAAGGGGCACTTAATGGATATACAAATAATGACCAGCTCATTCAACTTCATTCAACAAGTACCTAGAACTGTGAGAAACCCGTCAACAAATATTTCAAGGTTACAAAAAGGAGAGTTTAGACATAGCTTCATATTGACCCAACTGCAGAAACTCAAATAATTAAAAATCATCCTTTAATGTCTGCCTCCAACAGCAAGTGCACCTCAGTTCTAGAATGTTAACAGCTTGCATTAGTGTGGTTCTGGCTGCCATTTTTAGCTTACCTCCTTGAAAGTATTTTTCAACTTTTTTCACTGATTAGACGGTGTGAAGGGGAGCCAAATGAAATTATGCAACTGTTTTTTCTAAAAGTTGTGTTGCTTGTTTTAAAGAGCAAGAAAATTTATTGAGAAAGGGAATAGCTCCTGAGAGACAGGAGGAGTCCTGAATGGGATGCCCAAGTCGTTTTGGTTTTAACTGATTATAAGCAAAAAGAGATTAACAATTTCTCATTGAGCCAAAAAGCTAACCGATTCGATTTCCTATAACCTTATCTAGGAAACCGGGGGCCCCATCTGAAACTTAACGCCGTACCAAGGGACCCTTCCGGCTGGACTGCGCAGAGCGCATTCTAGATGAGGCCCCAGTGCACCAACAGGCCAATTTTGGCCATATTCTCTGAGCAATTTAAGGAAGTCAACAACCACTCATCTCACGTGACCTTAAAAAGAGGCGCAGTTGAGCTCGACATAAACCACACTCCTTTTTTTCTTTCCTGCATCAACTTCACTGCCCAGCATGAACGAAGCGGGAAAGGAGGTGGCACAGGGCCAGTAGGCAGGGAAGGCTAGCGAACAACTGAGGGGCGTTGTGCCCCTACTTTAGAAGTGGGGGGGGGCGAGGCACACGCGCTCACGCTCACTGCAGTGGCTGAAAAATCGAAGCCTGCCACACCCCCTGGCAGCAGAGGCACGGCCTCATCTCCCCCTTTCGGCAGCAGAAAGGGGGCTCTCTACACTGAATGTCCATCTGCAGGGCTGTGCCTCGGGTTCTTGAGACCACGGAACGCGGGGCCCGGGAGCCGGCGCGGGTGGGACTCGGCCGGGGGGGGGGGGGGGGGCGGCGGGGGGGGGGGCGGGGGGGGGGATTACGGGGGGGGGGCTGCAGCAGAGGGAGGGCCGCGGCAAGTGGTGGCCCGCGCATGCGCAGAGCCGGGTACCCGCCCGTTTACCTACCGTTGGAACCGCGAAGCCCCGTCCCCCGGCCGCGGCCGCTTCTCCAGGACCTGCGGCGACTGCAAGAGGGCGAGAACGGAAGCCCCAAGTGGCTCCGCGAACCGCGAGCCTCTCCCTGAGGCGGCCGCTGACAGGAGGTTGAAGCGACGGCTGCAGCAAGGGGCCAGCCCGGTAGCGACCCCCGGATTCCCCCCGGCGGTGGCGGCGGAGACGCGAAAGAAGGGGCGGGAGCAGCAACGGAGGCGGCAGCTGAGGCGCTGAGCCTCCCTAACGGCGAACGGGAGGAGAGGGTAGGGCGAGGGCGGGGGCGAGGGGGCCGGGCCGGACGTGACGTGCGTGGGAGGGGCGGGGCGGGGCGGGGCGAGCGTGGCCGGCGAGCGGGAGAGCCCACAGTGACCCCAGCCCACAGCCGGGCCTGCCACGCCTTGGATTGGCGTGCCAGAACCTCTGAGCTGGCCCAAGGGAGGAATGTGGGGGTGCTCGGCTTGAGGAGGTTGTGAAGAAAGAGAAACGGAGGAGACAGAAATGATAAAGGGGAAATCAGGAGGATTGAGGCCGGTCCTGATTTCTGAGGAGAGGGCCAGAAAAGCGCGTGCCCAGATCTGGGTGAGAATTACAGAGAGGCCTTATCAGGGGGCCGCCAAGCCGGCCTAAGTGATGAATTATGTTCCCATTAGTAGGTTAGATCGAGGGCTGCAGGGATGTACCTGTGCCCTTCCCGCACCCCCGCCTCTTCTTCACCGAAAGACCTGACCCAGGGCCAAGGATTTAGCTCAGTGGTTCCGGCGCCTGCCTCGCAAGCGCAAGGTCCCGAGTTCGATCCCCGGTACCAAAAAAAAAAAAAAGAAAAGAAAGAAAGACCTGACCCAGACTTCACAGAGATCGCTTAGCTCTGCCCAAAGGGCCCAGAAATGTGGAAGTCAGGCTCCATGCTTACAAGGAGCTTCCTCTACTAAATGTGCTTCGAGAGCAGGGTTGAAAGGAGACAAAAAGAACGAGGAGCTCTCTGAACCTAGGAGTCTGTCCTTGCTTACGTAGCCACCCAGGCCACCCGTGCAGCCCCTCACGCTCACAAGGGTAGGAATAGTAGTCAGCCAGTCGCTCTCTGCTTTGGTCTTTAAGGGCTTTGAGATCTTTCACTGAGAAAAACGCAGTGTTCACCCTCTGGAGTCCTTGGCACAGAGATCCACACCTGCACAAAGAACTTTGGGTGTCAGTAAAAAATATGAACCACTGGGCCGGGGATTTAGCTCAGTGGTTTTGCCGCCTGCTGCACAAGTGCAAGGACCAGAGTTCGATCCCCAGTAACAAAACATATATATATATATGAACCACCACAATCTGGTTGTCTCCTACCTGCCTGAGCCAGAAATCAGTAACCTGCAAAATGTAAAACAAAACCCTGATAGAGGTTGGGACAAGATTTATAAAAATAAAGTCACCCAGTAAGATGATCCGTAAATATGTCACAGAGACCAGGGTGGCTCCCAAAATTTCATCAGAGAAACTAAAATAAACCATCCGTAACTTAAGTGTCATATGCCCTTCATAACTGAAGGGTGGGGTCCATAATGAGTGTTGAACCAACCCTCAGAATCTGAATAAGGACCTGTTGTGGAGCTCCCACTCGGTCCAGGAAAGAGGTGACTGATTCTAATGACCAGGACCAAATAGGACCAAATACTACTTGTACCAAGGCAGTGGGGATGTAGCTCAGTAGTAGAGAACTTGCTGGGTTTGATCCTCACAGCAACACACACACACACACACACACACACACCCCACAATTCGTGTGCACTCAGTAGATACTTACTGAGTGCTTACTGTGTTCTGGCCTCTTAGGATATGAGATAGGATCGGCAAGTAAGATCCCTGCCTTCATGGAGTTTATATCATAGCAAACTTAAATTCTGTATATCCTGTATGAACATACAAAAGGCCCATACTGATTCCAGACTCAACAAGTAGTTTTCTCATACTCTAGGGTTCTCCCACATAAATCAACATCCAGTAAGAAGCAATTATCTGAGTTGGGGTGGTGGTGCACTCCTGTAACACAGCTACTCCTGAGGCTGAAGCAGGAAGATCACCAGTTAGAGGCCAGCCTAGGCAACTTAGTGAGATCCTGTCTTAAAATATAAAAAGGGCTTGAGGATATTAACATACTCTGGGGTCATTTCCTAGTACTGAAAAAGAAAAAAAAAAAGATTAGCAGTGCCAGGGGTGTGTCTAAGACATGAAGGGGACTAGTTATGCTAGCTGTATAACTTATAAATTAAATTCACAGCACAGTTTTTTTCTTGGGGGGTGGTGCAGAGTCTCAGTATGTAGTTCTGGCCTTGAATTCTCAGCCATCCTGGGATTACAGGCGTGCACCATCAGGCCAAGCTAAACATCTGAAATAGAAGTTTTACTGTGATTCCATGCTTAGAGAAGAGGGACAATGTGATTGCTTAAAAAGCTTAATCCTAGCTGGGTGTGGTGACACACACCTGTAGTGGCTGAGGCAGGAGGACCGCTGTAAATTTAAGGCCAGCCTGTATATAGCAAAATCCTGTCTCCAAAGGAAAGAAAAAAGAAAACCTTAATCATAAATAAAAACCATGACTGAGTAAATCCGATAAGAAAGTAAAAACCTTCCTGATCCTTCCCCACTCACACAACACAGGTGCTTATTGATTTAACTGATAATAGGTGTTTTGTATAAAACCTGAGAATGAAACTCCCAGGGGCAGGGATTCCCTTGCATTTTTGTGCCCTAGTCCCAAAATACGGGTTCTCAAAAAGCAAATTGAGCTAGGTGTAGCAGCCCAGACCCATAATTCCAGCATGTGGGGTTGGGGGGGCTGAAGCAGAAGGATCATCACACATTCAAGGCTAGCCTAAACTATATAGTGAGACCCTGTCTCAAAAAAAGTTTTTTTTAATTCAGTCACCATTTTCCCCCTGTAAAACTCAAAACATTACTTGAAGATATATTATTTTCCTTTTTTGTCATACTTTTTTTTTTGAGACAGGATCTTCCTGTGTAGTTCATACTAATTTGGGGGGGGGGGAGTACTGGGAATCAAACTCAGGACCTTGCGCTTGCCAGTCAGGCACAGTGCCATTGAATTATATCCCTGGCCCCCATACTAATCTTGAACTCTTATTGTAGCCCAGCCTGGCCTTGAACTCAGGGCAATCCTCCTGCCTCAGGCTCCTGAGTACTAGGATCACAGGAATGTGCCACCACACCCAACCTCATGGAGTTTTTCAAAACCCTTTATTGTTTGCCATACTTTTAAATCTGTAGGGTGGACCTACAACCTTCCTGCATGTAATTAAAAACTCAAACAGGGCGCAGCTGGTGGTGAACACCTGTAATCCAGCACTAGGGAGGCTGAGGCAGGAGGGTCTCACAAGTTCAAGGCCAGCCTAGGTTACATAGTGAGTCAAAACCAGGCTGAACTTCCTAGCAAGACCCTGTCTCAAAAAACAAACAAAAACTCAAAATAGGTTGCTTGAGTTCCACGGTCCCCTTTGGATCAGAAGTTCCTGTGGTCGGTCATTGAGTGACAGCATGAAGCTTTTCCATTCTCCACCTGGGGACAGCTGGCTCACTACTTGCTCTGGAAAGGAAAGCATCGTCTTCTCTAACATATGTAGTCTTTCTCCTCTCCCGGTTTACTAACCAAGAGCCAAAGGGAGAGAGAACGAGGAAAGGACAGAGCAGGAAAGGTCTTAACCTTTTCTTCCATGTGATGGTCTAGCACTCTCTGGGATCTGAGCCTGTAATCCTTGCACTTGGGAGGCCATGGCTGGCAGGATTGTGAGTTTGAGATCAATCTAGTGCATATAGTGAGTGTAAGGCTAACCTGGACTATATAGTGAGATGCTGTCTCAGAAAAAGAAAAAAAAAGGAGGGGCTGGGTGTAGCTCAGTGGGACTGCACCTGCCTGGCAAGTGCAAGGTCCTGAGTTTGATCCCTGGTGCCGCAAAAAAAAAAAGGAGGGAGGGAGCAAAGACAGAGAATGATCCTGGGATTAGTAGATTAAAGCTTTGTCTCACAGATACTTTTATGATTACTTTAGAATCCAGCCCCCCCCCCCCCCCCCGTGGCTTCTCTCCTCTGGCAGTTTTTACACCCTTTCACCTCCTAGGAGTTTAGTAGCCCATCTCCAACTACTTGTGTGTCGAGCCTGTTCCTCTCTGTAGCAGTGCTGTCAGGTAGGATCAAGAATAACTCTCTCACTCTGGTCATTTGCCACCCTTACACCCCTTATACAAAGCTATGCTCTCCATTATCCTAGCTGGTGCTGTTCACATCCTCCCTATAGATAGATAGGTAGATAGATAGATAGATAGATAATCTGTACTTATTTTGACAGTTTTCCAGCAGGTGGCAGTAAAGTGTTTTGTCCAATTTAATATGACTGTTTTCCCGTGGTCATAAAGTGAAATGTCTGGAAGAAGAGTTTTTTTCTCATGGTGCTATGTTAGGCCCACACCTGCTCCACTCGAAGCTCACATGAACTTTTTGCCTAAACAAATGTGGGAGTACAGGCCAAACCCGGGACGGCTTCAATACTCCTTTGCTCTGCTGCCAAAGCAGGTGCCAGCCCCTGGGGAGTCAGGCACAGGCCCACCCTGCCCCTCTAACTTCAAGAGGCTCCTCAAGTCCTGTGAGTAGTTTCATGGAAGGCGCCTCTCCCTCACTTGCGGTCAGAGGGAGGTGGGTGTCTGGGAGGATTCACAGCACACCAGCAGCAATCCCAAAAGAAACCCTCCTTGGTAATTCCAACTTGACCTTTTACAACTAACTGTATTTTACAACTGACTGCTTTTGGCTAAATCCTCTGGAATTTCTAGAGAGGTTCCATTTCAGGACTCACTTTAATGAATGTTTTTAAGGGAGGGGGGTTGTTGTTGCTTATAATATCTTGGTCCTTTACTTACACTAGCAGTTCTTGATCCACCTCTGGTGCCCATGCCTGTATTCTTGGGAAGCTGAAGCAGGAGAATCACTGGAAGTTTGAGGCCAGACAAGGCTAAGTTCAAGGCCAGCCTGGACTACATAGAGAGACCCTGTCTCAACTCCCCCCCAATACAATTTTTCACTCTCCCCAAAAATAGAATTTTTCACTCCCCCTTTCTATACTGCTTTTAGAGGCCTAAAGAAGTCTCTGGAAATATTTTGTGCTTCTATATCTAGATTTTTTATTGCTAGGGATGAGGCCATGTCTAGAAACCTTTCTTGGCAGAAATTGCCAAATACTTGTGTTTGTTTGTTTGTTGCTAGGGATCAAAACCAAGCTAAATGTGGCAAGCATCTACCACTAAGCAAGTATAGCCCTGCTCTTTTTGAGATGTTTGTTTGTTTTGTTTTTTTGAGACAAGGTGTTGCTTTTTAGTCCAGGCTGGCTTCAGACTCACTATGTGGCCCAGGCTGGCCATGAACTCACTGGCAACACTCCTGCCTCAGCCTCCCAAGTGCTGAGATTACAGGTGTGTGCCACCACACCCGGTAGTTTTGTTTTGTTTTTTTGAGAGCTTCTGAACCTGGAAAGTTACAATAAATACATAATGGAAAGTTACAGTAAATCCCTAATTAAAAGTATGTTTACACTGCCTGCTTGTAGAAAAAGATATGGCTGTAGATAAGGATGGAAAAATACAACAGTTGAGGTGAGGGGGTTACTGTATAGAGGGAGGAGGTTTTGACAACTCTGTTCTCACAAAGCCATAGAATGCTATCAAATTCAATCCCACATAGCTAATCAACTTTCTCTTTTTTAAAGTACCCCATGAACTGTGAATAAAAGACTAAAAACCCATCAAAATTGAAATCTTCTGATAAAGAGAAGCACTCACCATTGGGTGGTATTGCTGGCTCTTCTGAGGAATGCTCTGGAAATCTGTGCTACTTTGCCTAGGACCATTGTGCCAATGTGCAAGAATGCATGTTCTTCATAAACAGAAAAATATTACTAGCTGCGAAGGGAAGGCACTGTCCAGAGTGTACAGATCCCACGCCAGCATCCAAAATAATGGCAAAGATTGTTCTGCTCTTAGCAACCCAAAGTAACCTTTGTTGGGCCAGGGATTTAGCTCAGTGGTTCTGCCACCTGCCTCTCAAGGGACCGAGTTTGATCCCCGGTACCAAAAAAAACCAAAAAACGAAAACAAAGTAACCTTTGTGTCTCTTACTTATTCAACACATTTCTTGAGCAACTATTATGGGTCATGCACTGTGCTAGGGGATATAATCACGATCTCTATCCTGAAAACCTTAATTTTACTTATCTCTGGAATAGAATGCTTTTGGAATAGGACCAAAGGGAACATAGTGTGGATTTCAGCTATGTTCACTCCGGAAGCCCCTGGTGCCAGTCGAATCCAGTTTGGGGAACCAAAACAATTGACAGGAACTGTCATCTTTGCCAAGACCACATTTTTGACTTGATAACTTGGAATTCAATTTACAACAATAAAGTAAGCCAAAGTGATCATTACTTATAAGACTAATTTGGTTTGACTTCCTGATTAATTTCCTAAAATCAGCTAGGTACTTTTTTTACAATCAGAAATTTTATTGGTAGAAATAAATAGCATAGAGACCAAATGTGGTGGCACACACCTAAAATCCCAGCACTTGGGAGGCTGAGGCAGGAGGATCACCGCGATTTCAGGGCCAGCCTGGGTTATATAATGAACCCAAGGCCAGCCTGAACTAGCGAGACCCAGAGCAAAGAAAAAGTATCCTTTTCTCCTCTTCTCTCTTCACATATCCATGTAGGGGGGAAAATAACCAGACATTCATTGAGATTGTGACCTTAACATAACCATGAACTTAGTGGGAACTCCTGGCAGGGTGGGCTGCCATTGTGCCTTCCTTGCCTTTTCCTTAGAGGCGTCAGCCTTTGAGTCTTCCTACCATTTGACCACCCAGGCTCCTTTCTCGGCGTCTTTCACTGGAACCACACTTTCTGTGGCAAATAGTTTGCAGATTGCAGTGTAACTACATATAACTGTATTTTAGCCAAACATTTACACCTGACTGCTCTCTTTTGCTAAAGACAAGAGTATAACAATTTGCAAAAGCATTTAATGTTTTAAGTGGATGTGGCGGTGCACATTTGTAATCCTAGCACTCAGAAGGTCCAGACAGGAAGGATTGTAGTGAGTTGAAGGCCAGCCTGGAATCTATAGCAAGACCTTGTCTCAGGCACACATACACACAGACAAAAGCATTTCATGTTTTCCTGGTCCCCAAGTTCATCAGAAGAGAAACTCGGAAGCATAACGGCTTAGACCCTAAATGGCTTTTATAGGGACAGAGAAACTAACCTGTGTATTCAAGAGAAAAGTGTTAGACCATTATTGCCCATGTCTTATTATCCTTATTATGGTATAGTGTGGCACTGTCTATATCCTAAATAAGTCTTACTGTGAAGTAATATAAAAACAATCATGGAAAAAAGAAATGGCCCATAGTTTGCCCAAATGCATTGTTTTTTAATAAGGTTTTGCTATTTGTTTCTTCGGTTGTTTTGCAAATAGCTGTGGCAAAGTGTATTTGAAAAAGTAAAAGTGAAGAGTGAGAGGAAACTGGCTCTGCAGAGCGAGCAGAATGAAAGAGAAAAAAGTAAAAAGTACACCCTGAAGGAAGCAGGGCTGGCTATGTGAGAAAAGCCACAATATAGCCTATTTGTTTCTTCTTGTTTGCTTTATATGCATTGTTTCTTTCACCTGAAAACACATTGATACTTATTATTTATACACTGTTATTTTTGTGGAGTTTTTTAAACAGGATCTGGCTCTGTAGTTCAAGCTGGGCTTAAACTCACTGTGTAGCTCAAATGTGCCCCAAACTTGGGGTAATCCTCCTGCCTCAGCCTCCAAGATTACTAGTATGTGCCAACACATCCACCTTCCGAGCGATTCTGAAAATGTTTATTGAGCACCTGCTATGTGCCAGGTGCTGTGCTAAGTGCTGGAGACACAGCAGTGAACATAATGCACTTGAATTCTAGCCCTCATGACCTGGTCCTGCCTGTGGTGCACACCATGTAACTATGCCTATGACATGGCAGACTCCTACTTACCATTCAGTAGCCTAAATTCAGCCTAAGTGTCACTTTATCTGGGAAGTCTTCCATGGCCTCACCTTGATAGATTAAGGCATCCCTATTCTGTGGACTCCTGCCATATTGCAAGCTGTCCAATAGTAGGACCCCTCAAAGGGCAATATCCTCTGTGGAGAAAAATTTAAAACCCGATCTTCAGAAAGAAAAGGTAAAGCCATCTGGCTGTGTCCACCTTAACTGTGGACAGAGTTGAAAAAAGGAACAAGAAAGTTCTCCTTTGAAAATTCATGTTTATAATCATATTACAAGGGGATAGAATCTCACACTACCTGTGTGACCCAAAAATCCCTGAGGGAAAATGAGTGCCCCCAGGAACCTTGGTATGAGCAAAAGTAAGTTCTCTCGAGGGTCGGGGATTTAGCTCAGTGGTTCTGCCGCCTGCCTCGCAAGCACAAGGACCCGAGTTCAATCCCTGGTACCAGAAAAAAAAAAAAAAGTAAGTTCTCTCGAAAGTCCCATAGGCAAGGTGCCAAGGAGTATGTCCCAAAACAAATCTTAGTGATAATGTCACAGAAAACACAAGGAAATAACTTCAGATTAATACCTACAATGTACTATCTAGAATACATAAAGAACTTTAAAAATCAGATCTCCCAAATTTAAAAATCCAATTTAAAAATGGGCATCTGAAATGAACAGACATTTCTCAGACAAAGAAGTAAAAGCAGCAAATAAACATATGAAAAAATGTTCAACATCACTGGTCATTCAAGAGATGCAAATGAAAACAACACAGATTCCACCTCACCCCAGAAAGAATGGCTGCTATCAAGAAATCAACCAATAACAAATGAAGGCAGTGGGCCGGGAATTTAGCTCAGTGGTTTTGCTGTCAGCTGTGTAGGCACAAGGACCCCAGTTGATCCCTGGTATTAAAAAAAAAAAAAAAAAACAAGAAAAAAACAAACAAATGAAGGTGGGGGTGTGGGGAGAAAGGAACCCTTCTCCATTGCTGGTGGGAGTGCAGACTGGTGCAACCACCGTGGAAATCAGTATGGAGATACCTCAAAGAACTAGGACTAGAGGTCCTATTTGACCCAGCTATTCCCCGGCTGAGTATCTTCCCAAAAGAATTAAAAGAATCATACCACAGCGATATGTGTGCCCCCATGTTTATAGCGGCACAGTTTGTAATAGCTAAAGCTTGGTAACAGCCCAAGTGCCAATCAACTGGAAACTGGATAAAGAAGATGTGGCTTTTTTTATAAAATGAAGTACTACTCAGCCATAAAGAATGACAAACTAGAGACATTTATAGCTAAATGGATGCATATTGAGGCCATACTCCTAAGTGAAATAAATAGGACACACGTAACTTTCTCTGGTGTGAAACTGAAAAGTGTAAATAAGGATTAAAATGATTAAAATGAATAAATGATCATTTGAAATAGGAAGAAAAGGTCCTAAGGGGGAGGGGAAGTGGGAGGGGCAGGGGAAAGGAAAGAAGGGAAAGGAAAAAT
>NW_004624743.1:30883636-30907066 GCF_000247695.1 Heterocephalus glaber
GGTCCTGAGTTCAATCCCTGGTACCAAAAAAAAAAAAAAAAGATACAGGTTTTACCAACTAAAAGCTCTCCTTAGCGAGCCCCCCTGCCCCCAACACCTACCTTTCCTAGGCTTATGGTGAAGCTACATCCTTCTGACACCTGGATACCTCAGTCTGATGGGAGAAACATGTCCTCTCTGTGCACAAGGTGATCCCTGTGTGGTAGGGACTGACAAACCTAGTCCACCTGGGTGTGGAGATGCATGCCTGTAATCCCAGAACTGAGGAGGCCAAGGCAGGAGGGTCGCCGCAAGTCTGAGGCCAGTTTGGGCTACATAGTGAATTCCAGGCCAGCCAGGACTGTATAGTGAGACTCCAGAAAAAAAAAGGGGGAGGGATTTAGCTCAGTGGCACCATGCCTGCCTGGCAAGAGCAAGGACTTGAGTTCAATTCCTGATACCAAAAAAAAAAAAAAGCCAAGTCCTAGGCATCTTCCAGATTAATGAAGGAAACACACTTAACACGAAACAGATCTGGCCACACCCGGGGGTAACAGAACCCGGTGCTCCTGTTTTCCACAGAGAAAGCTTTCCTATTTCCTTCCCTACATCTGACCCCTGAATCTGAAAGGAAAGTATTTCATCTTCCTTCCCTGTGCATACTGCTGGGGAACTTAGAACGCCACTGAGGCTAAATCCAGGTGGCCAAAGGGATGCTCCTAGCAAGCAAGCGAGCAGGAGGAGCCAGCAGGAGCAGCTGTGGCATTTGGACAGGGAGGCAAGAATCCCCAGGGGGCGGGAAGCTTCCAGGGAGGAGAGGTGGAGACAGAGATTGAAAATCCCTGAGCTCCACCCAGTGTCACAGCTCTGAAGAATATGCAGAGATTCTCTTCTCCCCTTCCCCACCTCCTTATCTCATTAACAGAGAGCTGTAAAATGTCAGAATCCTATCTCTTTCTCCTCAGGCAGCCCCAGCGCTCCACCCCTTCTCCAGTCCCTCTCAACTCCTAGGAAAGCAATGTGGGGGAACAGAGGACTTGGGAGGTTCTGTGAGAACGCACATTGGTCGCACACCTTTGCTGCAGGCTGACCAATCATCCCTCGGGTTTCTGAAGACCGGCCTGGTTTCTGCACCCAGACTCATGCGGCCACAGGAAACCTCTCGATCCCAGGCAAACCAGGATGGTGGGATCCAGGCTGTCTTGGCCCCAAGTCACTCTGTGGCCCCGATAAGTCCCCTCTCTCTGGGTCTCACATGCCCCCTTGTAAAATGGAGTGCTCTGGCTCAGATGCACTGTGGTTCTATGAATGGCCTCTAGGTTTCCTGAAACTGAGTGCAACAAGGGTCACCCTGCCCTATTCTTTATTGATTACAGCCCCAGGGCATGCCAGGACTCCTGGAATGTCATTCTCCAGCTCCTCGGAGGCAACAGGGCCTTCAGGGTTACCTGGTCTCACTCCTACCCAGCTCTGTGAATACCTCTCCAGGGGTGAAAGTACTTATTCATTGTATTCCACTTACACTTTCTGCCCTACACAATAGCCAGATACACACCCTATCTCTCATTTACACTAAGCTCCTAGAGGGCCAGTAGTGGTTAAAGCCTTGTACACACCAGGAACAATTATTTGGTGTTAAATTCCACAGGGAAATCTTTTGCACTTTAGCTCAGAGTGTCCTAGAGAGAGAACCCTAGGCTCCAATGTTGTGCTGGAGGCTGCTTGTGTGGCTCCTGAGAGCTGATTATATATTCAGGAATTTTGCAAACTGACTGTTAAACACACCCTTTAGCAAGGCTAGCCTGAACTGCATAGCAAGACCCTGTCTCAAAAAACAAAACAAAGCAGGGCTGGGGATTTAGCTTAGTGGTACCATGCCTGCCCCACAAGTACAAAGTCCTAAGTTCCAGCCCTAGTACCAAAAAAAGCCCCTCAAAACTAAAAAAGCCAAGGACAATAAATACTAAGAATTCATTGTTTTGAAATTATTTTGCTACATTTTTCCTTCCTTCATCTTTTTTCTTTGGTACCGGGGATCAAACTCAGGCCCTTGCCCTTGTGAGGCAGGCAGTGGCACCACTGAGCTAAATCCCCAACTCTGTTTTGGCTTGGTTTTTTTCGGTGGTACAGGGGATCAAACCCAGGTCCTTGCGCTTGCGAGGCAGGCGGCAGAACCGCTGAGCTAAATCCCTGGCCCTAGTTTTGTCTTCTTTTTGAGACAAAGTCTTGCTATGTAATCCAGGCTAACCTGACCTTGAATTCACTTTGTAGTACAGACGGGCCTCAAACTTACAATCCTCCTGCCTCAGCCTTCTAGTGCTGGGGTTACAGGTATGCATCACTATGTCTGCCAACATTTTTCTATTATTTATACTCTTGAGGCTCTTTACATCTCCTGTATCTAGATGAGAGAAATACTGCATAATCATATGCTGCTGTGCTTCTCTTCGCCAGTGCATATTGGAAGTGTTTAATTTGGCCCATGCCTCATCAAAGCCAGTTGTTAACCATTTACCAGCACACTACTACTTCAGAGATGCTACTGTTTTTGTCTGTCTTGTCGCTGGCCTACTCTATCCCCACTGTCATTTTCTCTGTGTTCAGCTCCAGATTTCCACTAATGGACAAGAGAAACCAAGAAACTTGGATCATCACTTAAAAACTAATCAGAAGGACAGGCTGAGCATATAGCTCAGTGGTAGAACAAGACCTTGGGTTCGATCCCCCGCTTGAAAAACAAAACAAAACAAAACATGAATAAGATAGAGAGCTGGTGCTAAGGAAACTGATCTGCAGGTTGGCTGGAAAAGATCTGTGGGCTCAGTGTGGGGTATCTATCTCTGGCCCTTCTCTTTCTCTGAGGGACCCTCTGTTCGAAGTGAAGGA
Organism: Heterocephalus glaber; assembly: GCF_000247695.1. The sequence continues at coordinate 30,886,502 of NW_004624743.1, forward strand.
CCTTGCCAGTCGACGCAAAGCTCTCCATAGACAAACCCTAATGGACTCTAAAAAGGCATTGGGCCAGGTGTGGTGGTGCACACGTGTAATTCCAGCACTCAGGAGGCTGAGACAGAAGCATCACCATGAGTTCAAGAGCAGCCTAGGCTACACAATAAGTTCAAGACCATCCTGAACTACATAGTGAGACCCTGTCTCAAAAAAACTGAAAAAAAAAGGCCATTTGATGCCAACTGCAGGATTCAAAGCTGAATAAGATGATTCCTATGCTTAAAGCTAGGGAAAATACAATTTCTCCATTTCTAGCCTACAATCACCTCTGGAATTAATAAATTCCATAATTTTTGTTCTTGCTTCAGCAGCACATATAATAAATTCCATAATTTCTTTTTTGAGACGGGGTCTCATTTTGTAAAAATTCCATAATTTTTTTTTTTTGGTACTGGGGATCAAACTCAGGACCTTGCACTTTTCGAGGCAGGCATGGTGCCACTGAGCTAAATCCCCACCCCTAAAAGCTTCTGTAATTTAAAAAAAATTCTCTTATCTGTTTACAGTACTGGGGACTGATCCCAGGGCCTCTGCACTGAACTATATCCCCAGCCCTTGTTTTTATTTTTTGATTTTGAAACATGTTCTTAATAAGTTGCTCAATTGTTCAGGCTGGGTTCAAACTTGTGATTTTCCTGCCTTAGCCTCCCACAGTGCTGGAACACAGGTGTGTGCCACCATGCCTAGCTTTTGTAAATCTTAAAATTAGGATTATAACATGTTAAGAGGACTGGGAAAGTCCTTAGGGTTATTCAATATATTTTTTTTTTGGTACCGGGGATCGAACTCAGGTCCTTGTGCTTGTGCAGCAGGTGGCAAAACCACTGAGCTAAATCCCCGGCCCAGGGTTATTCAATATTAAACATTTTCTCTACTCCTTCATTTTGCAGATGAAGAAACAGTGCAAATGGAGTTCAGTCATTTACAAAGGCCATATAAAAAAAATAGTGGCCAAAGCACAGGGCTTTTGATACCCAAAGTAGAGGTATTCCCTTAACATCCTCAGTTCCATTTAAGTGAATATATGATCTTTAAAGAATCTTAGCAGAGGCCTGGGGATTTAGCTCAGTGGTTCTGCTGCCTGCCTTGAAAGTCCAAGGTCCCAAGTTTGATCCCTGATATCAAAAAAAAGAATCTTAGCAGATTGGGGTCAGAGATTTAGCTCAATGATTCTGGTGCCTGCCTCACAAGCTCAAGGTCCCGAGTTCGATCCCCGGTAAAAAAAAAAAAAAAAATCTTAGCGGAACCAAACACAAAGTTTGCAGACATACACAAACTCATTTTTTTCCTTTCTGCTTCCTAGAAAATATAGTAGAATTTTTTAGAGAGTACCAACTAAGCTAGGCATGGTAGTGCACCCCTGTAATCCCAGCACTCGGGAGGTTGAGGCAGGAGGATCACTGTGAGTTCGAGGCCAGCCTAGGCTACATAGTAAGTTCAAGATCAGCCTGAATTACATAGTGAGACCATGTCTCAAAACAAACAAACAGTACCAACTAAATCCTAGGAGCTATAAGGGACCCAGGAAAAAAAGACCCAATCTCTTATACACAGAAAATGAGTATGGAGAGTCAGGCTTGGTGGCACAGGTCTATAATCCCAGCTATCTGGAAGGCTGAGTCAGGATTATTATGAGTTACAGGGCAGCCTGGGATACACAGCAAGCTTGAGGTTAACCTAAGCTACATAGTATAAGACTTTGTCTCAAAACAAAAAATTAAAAAAGAAAAGAAAGAACAAAAGTGAATGTGGAATGAGAATGAAGGTGCAGGCATACATAAAACTCTTTCAAGGGAGAATCTACCTGACCACCCCAGGGCTAACTAACCCTGGGCGGATCCCAGTGGGTGGCATTGAAGTCAACCTTGCTGATTTAACAAGTAAAAGCTAAACATTAAATTCATGATTGGGAAAAGTAGGAGACAGAGAAAAGGCCACCAAGCAACCTTAGTCAGCTTTTCCCAAGTGACTCAAGTCTGGGACACCTTTTTTCCCCAAGCAGAGAACCTGACACTCAGAGGAAGGAAGCTTGCTGGGACTGGGCAGCAGAGCTTTAGTCCAGTGACAACTTTCATATCCATCTTTCTAGAAAAATCAGAACCAGAAAAGCAAGCATACAAAATAGGAGGCCACATTTCTTATTAGGTCTAATATATTTAAAAGTATTCTGTAGAACTGTTACAAACAATTTCTAGACACTTGTATTCCTGCGGGAGAAGGACATCGGCTTGCAGACTGACGCGATTTCTGACTCATACTTTTAGAGCACTACCCTAAAGGGGCCTGGGGACCCTTTGGTCCCTAGAGCTCCTTTGGTGGTGGTGGTGGTAGCAGGGAATGGGTGCAGTTTGCTGAGCTCCTTTCCTGTACAAACCAGATCCTGGGTGCTGAGAAGTAATCTGGATACTGTGAAGGTCACAAGACATTGAGTCAGAACTGTGATTTCCTGTCTGTACGTTCTTCTAGCCTTCCTTCCCCAGTCAGAGGAAAGTGCTTTACCAGCCAAGAAAGACCTGTTCCTCTTCATGCAGCCCCCAACCCTGCCTAATTATGCCTGGAGTCCCTATTATAGGCCACAGGTTTTTTCATTCCTTCCTTCCTTCATTCATCCAGGTACCTTCTTAAGTGCAGTACTAAGAACACAAAGTGAATCTAAAAGACAGATTCCTGTCTAAGTAGCCCAAACCCTAGCTATAAAATGGTATCAGATGGGGGTTGGGAGTACAGCTTAGTGGTAGAGTGGGTGCTTAGCATGCATGAGGCCTTGCATTCAAACCCCAGCATCCCTATCCCCCAAAATGGTACCAACTGGGACTGGGGATGTAGCTCAGTGGTACCACACCTGCCTGGCAAGCACAAGGCCCTGAGTTTGATCCCTGGTTCTGCGAAAAATAAAAATAAATAAAAATTAAAAGGTACCAATTATTTTTAAAAAAAGGTATTAGTCTTTTCAAATATAACCCTGGGAGGCCCAAAGATTGATTTCAGGTATAGAAGCAATCAACAAACTGGAGAGCTAAGGGAAGATACAAAAGGGGAGGCCTACCAGGAATGAAGGAAACTTACCAGAACTTACTCTAGGAAAAAGTGGCTGTTGCAGAGATGGCCCCTGTAATGTTTCTGCTCCTAAGTCCCACAATTCTGTCACCATACAGTCATCCAGGAAGAGGGAGGGACTGTACACTCACTTGTTTGGGTAAATAAATTGGAGAAGTCCCCAAATAGAGTTCCTCTATGACTGTGGTGGCGAACCTATGGCACTCATGACACAGCAGGCTGTTTGAATCACTGAAAGCTCTAGAAGGTTCGCCATCACTGCTGTATGATGATTAACACCCTGGGGAGAAAGGCAGGGCAAAAGGTAAAGTCTCTTTGACAAATGGGGACACTGTAGCCCCAAGGATAGGTGACCTTAGGGTAGGGGCTTAGGCTATTCCAAGCTACATGATTCTGAGAAATGGGACCTTGGGCAGGAAAAGACAAACTGACTTATAGAGAAAATGAACTTCAAGGGTAGGAGAAAAGTTTCGGGCCCTCTCTGAGTCTGGGAGGGGAGAAGGCTGGCCCTGCTGGTGGGGTGGGCGGGGCTTCCTTGAAGGCTTTGGGCTGAGTCCCGCCCCCCCTGATCCCCCATTGGGTCAGTATCTCCTGCAGCCCTGCCAGTGGGGACAAAAGAGGAGGGGCGTTGCTTTTTCACCCTTGGCCATTCAGAATTTTCTCACATAAATACTGACAGAGACCCTGCTCTCTCCTCTCCTCTGCACTTGGCCCTCGCTGGGGCTGGTCCTCTTGGGGTGAACAGGGCCATGGGTGACCTGTTCATGCTGTGGCTGGCTGTGGCTGTAGTCTGTGCCACCTTCAGTGCCTCTGCCTGGTAAGTTCTTTCCCCCATCCCTCATGCCCCTCCAAGGAAGCCCCCATGATCTCATCTCTATTCACCTCTGCTTCACCTTTTCTCCTTTTGGTAGGTCAGTGAATAATTTCCTGATGACAGGTCCCAAGGTAGGATGGTCTTCAACTCCTCTTTTTACTCTTTGGGGTTCCTAAGGAAACTCTTCTGGGAGAGAAAAGAGGGGAAGGGGAGACAGTCCCAGGTCCCCTTGCTCAGAGACCCCAGATGTTTCTTAATGGAGACCTGGCCCATGTGAGTCCTGCCTGCTTGCCTGACCTCAGGCAACCTGTGCCAGGCAGAAGCTCATATCCCTGTCTCCCCTTTCCCCTTGCCAGGCCTACCTGACCTACACTACCAGCGTGGCCTTGGGAGCCCAGAGTGGCATTGAGGAATGTAAGTTCCAGTTTGCTTGGGAACGCTGGAACTGCCCTGAGAATGCCCTCCAGCTCTCCACCCACAACAGGCTGAGAAGTGGTAAGTTGTGGGGGAGGACCCCTGGGCAAGGGGGCATTTGTGCACGAGGCGGGCCTGCAGCATATGTGTGCATGCAATGTGTGTGTGCACAGTGACACCAAAAGGTGATCTGCTGAGCTGCCATTTCCTTGTGTGACGTTTAAGTTACTTCCCTTCTCTCTGTGCCACCTTTGTTATTTGGGTAAAAACCAGCTCTACACAGCTCACTAGGAATATTTTAAAGGTTGAGTGAAGTGGACAGTAGTATCTCATGACAAATGTAAGAAATTATTCTATTTTTTAAATGCATGCCTGTATTTGTGTTTGTACATGTTTCTGCTAATTTGCATGAAATAAAAATGGGGAAAGAGGAAAGGAGCCAGGTGTGGTGGCACATGCCTATAGTCTCAGCTCTCAGGAGGCTGAGGCAGGAGGATCACCGTGAGTCCAAAGCCAGCCTGAACCACATAGCAAGATTCTATCTTAAAAAAGAAAAGAAAGGGCTGGGGATTTAGCTCAATGGATTTGCCGCCTGCTACGCAAGCGCAAGGACCGGAGTTCAATCCCCAGTACCAAGAAAGAAAGAGAGAGAGAAAAAAAAAAACACCGAGGAGCAGTGGCACATGCCTGTAATCCTAGCACTCTGGGAGACTGAAGAGGGAGGATTGCAAGTTTGAGCCCAGCCTGGGGAACTCAATGAGACCTTGTCTCAAAATTAAAAATATAGGGCCAGGGATTTAGCTCAGTGGTTCTTCTACCTCCCTTGCAAGTGCGAGGTCCTGAATTCAATCCCCGGTACCAAAAAAAATTATTTTCTTGTTTGTTTTGTGATGATGGGGACTGAACCCAGAAGCCTTCCAGCTGAGCTACATCACCAGCCCTTTTTTGTTGTTTTGAGCCATTTATTTATTTATTTATTTATTTATTTATTTATTTATTTATGAAAGCAGTTCATGCTAAATTCCCCACACTGGGGTAAAACTTTCAATTCTCTTGCCTCAGTCTCCTGAGTAGCTGGGATTACAGATGTGTACCACCACACCCAACTAAAAGTAGAAACAGTGGAATTCCCTGAGAGGAGTTGGGGAAAAGGGAGTAAAGAAGATGAGCACAGAAAGAATTATCATCCCACAGGGTTCGCAGAGACAATAGGGATATATGGAGATGGTATGTTAGGATGTTTGTAGAGTTTAGTAACATAAGAGCTCAATAGTGACAGCCACAATCATCATGATTACTACAAGGTCCGAGTGCCATGGTGAGAAAGGAGAAAAGCTCCTTCTCTCCTGTCTAAGCCTCCTTGTGGCCCTGAATCTCACTGCCCATGGACCAGCTGCACTGGCTACTGGAAAAACTTCAGGAGGAGGTCCTGATCCCATGGAGATGCTCATTTATGCCTGGATGAAGTGAGAAGAGCATCTTTTAAAAAAAATTTTTTTTTTGTACTGGGGATAGAACTCGAGACTTTGCACTTGGGAGGCAGGCAGCAGAACCACTGAGCTAAATCTCTGGTGAAAAAATTTTTTTATTTTGGTACATAGGATTGAACTCATGATCTTGTGCTTACAAGGCAGGTACAGTGCCACTGAGCTACATCCTGGCCCCAAGAAGAGCATCTTCTTAAATCCAAAGGATGTGGAGCTGAAGGGAGCAAAATAGCATTGTTTTTCCAATGCTTTGGGCTGTTAGGATCCAATTTCTAGTCAGTCCCCTCTTTCTCTCCAAAGCCACCAGAGAGACTTCCTTCATTCATGCTATCAGCTCTGCTGGAGTCATGTATACCATCACCAAAAACTGTAGCATGGGTGACTTTGAAAACTGTGGCTGTGATGAGTCAAAAAAAGGAAAAACAGGTAAGCAGGGCTGTCATGGTGAGGGTAGGAAGAGGTGAGGGGTTGCAGAGCCAAATGTAGGCTAAACCTTCCAGGGAAAGGCTGAGGAACACAGCTGTCTCAGACCCTAGACTCCTGGGGCCCCTTCAACTGTGGGAGCTCCTGGACTTACACTCTCTTGAGAGCTGAGCCTGGGTCCATGAAACCAGGGATTAGCAAGTACTTTATCTCTAAAGCCAGTAAGGAGACCAGGAATGAGAAGGCCAAAGAAAGCTTACAGCTAGCCTTTGTATTGGAAAGGCTGGTCCAAAACCCAGGGCTACTCAACTATTTGCAGACACCTAAGAGAGTCTCAGATTTGTCACAAAGGGAAGAGGTAGCTCTAACAGGATCATTACAGAGTGATGGTGCGTAATTCCAGAATGTTTGTGCTGAAAGAAGCTTTGAGATCATTTAGGCCAGCACCAATGTGCCTACATTTACTCTGGGTATAGAAGACTTATTGCCTAGAGCTGGAAAGTGCCTGAAGTTGGCTTTGGAATGGGATCTCCCCCACCCACGCCAAGAACCCTTTCCCCATCTCACCTTCAGTCATGCATTTACACTCTCCTGGGGCTCCTGGGGATGGTTTGGCTGTGTTAGCCAAAAAGACCATGACTTTTCCTGGGACTTAGCAGGAAACCATATGCAGAACTTATTCTTTCCTTATGTATAGGAGGCCATGGCTGGATCTGGGGAGGCTGCAGCGACAATGTGGAATTTGGGGAAAGGATCTCCAAACTCTTTGTGGACAGTTTGGAGAAGGGGAAAGATGCCAGAGCCCTGATGAATCTTCACAACAACAGGGCCGGCAGGCTGGTGGGTATAGGAGTCGGTCAGTATTGGCAACAGCTTCATATCTGCACAGCCCTTCCCAGCTTACCAAAAGCTGTTCATACCCATGTTTCATCCTCACAACCATCCAGCAAGACTAAGACAGCTGTCCTCATTCTCTGGATGACAAAGCCAGTTAAGTTTGAACAAGTGGCTTATCAAAGCAATACAATTAATACGCATCAATGCTGGACAATGAACTCAGATCTTCTAGTCCTATCACAAAACCTTAGGCTCTGGCTCTCCCTACAGGCAGTTTTCCGAGAATACAGAATAATATAGAATTAAAGCTAAGCATGATGGCACACACCTGTAATTTTAGCACTCAGGAGGCTGAGGCAGGAAGATCCCTGTGAGTTCAAACCCAGCCTAGGCTACATAATGAGTTTAACACCAGCTTGAAATACAGTGAGACTCTGTCTCAAAAAATAAAAAATAAGGCTTTGCTGACAGGCATGGTGGCCCAGGCCTATAATTTCAGCACTCTATGAGGCTGAGACAGGAGGATTGAAAGTTTGAGTCCAGCCTGGCAGGGGCAGCTTAGTGACTTAGTGAGACCCTATCTCAAAATTTTAAAATGAAAAGGAATAGGGATATAGCTCAGTGCAAAAGTGCCCTGGGTTCAATCACTGCAAAAACAAAAACAAAACCCTTGCTTCCATGACTTACAATTTTAATCATGTTAACTGCATGTTCTAGGACATTAATAGGGACTTATTATCCAACCTTATATCCTAAAGTCTGTCTTGGACTGATCTAGGCTTCTCTGGGGAGTCTATTCTTCCCTAAGACCTATGGTGGGCAGCAATCTCTGGGGTATTCTGAACTCAAAATCTGGAAGCAAGTTGGATTGAGAGCCAAAAATCATGGAAATTTTCCTGTGAACCTGAACTTAGATGTTCTGGTTTCTCACAATAAGGGAAGAGGTTTTTAAGGAAAGTACACCCATGGATAATTGTCTTATGGGTTTAAGGGTTCAAACTCCAGGAGGTTCCTTCCCTCTGAGAGCCCAATAAATCCATACTAGCACAAATATTCTCGTTCCTAGCTTTAAGACAATAACAGTATATGTGATCATCATATTTTCCTTTACAATTTACAAAGTACTTTCTTGATCATTATTTTATTCAGTCCCCTCCCCGCTTCCAGGTTAATGCTTGTTGTACCCAGGGCCTTTTGCATGCTAGGCAAGTACTTTACCACTGAGCTACATCCTAGCTCCTGTTTTATTCCATTCCTTTTCTAATTGGGCAAAGAAACCTGCTCAACAGATGATGGCATTGGGCCTGGAGCAGGTTTCCCAACTCTAGTAACATCCACTCCTGCCTGGCTCTCCATCAGAATCATCATCCTTAGACCCCTGAACATTCTCAATGAGAAGATCTGAGGTAGGACCCAGAAATACATTTTTTTACATTTCAGTATTAATTCTGATTCTCCTCCAAAACCAAGAGGCATAGCTCTAAAACATTCCATTTAATGAGTAGCCATTGGGTTCCCTTGCTCAGAGCCATTCTTTCCTTTGTGTCTCTCTATAAAGGCAGTGAGAGCCACCATGAGAAGGACCTGCAAATGTCATGGCATCTCAGGGAGCTGCAGTGTCCAGACATGCTGGCTGCAGCTGGCTGACTTCCGGGAGATGGGAGGCTACCTAAAGGCCAAGTATGACCAGGCGCTGAAAATTGAAATGGACAAGCGGCACCTAAGGGCTGGCAACAGCGCTGAGGGCCGTTGGATTCCAACTGAGGCCTTCCTTCCTAGTGCAGAGGCAGAGCTGATATTTCTAGAGGAATCGCCAGACTATTGTACCCGCAATTCCAGCCTGGGCATCCATGGCACAGAGGGTCGAGAGTGCCTGCAGAAAAGCTGCAACACATCCCAGTGGGAGCAGTGCAGCTGTGGGCGCCTGTGCACCGAGTGTGGGCTGCAAGTGGAAGAGAGGAGAACTCATGCCATACGAAGTTGTAATTGTAAATTCCACTGGTGCTGCACAGTCAAGTGCGACCAATGCAGGCATGTGGTGAACAAGTACTACTGCGTGCGTTCCCCAGGCAGTGCCTGGGACAACGGAAGTGCCTGATGATAACCCACACAAACTCACTTGCTCAGGTGGATGGCAGTGGAGAAGGATACAGCTTTCCTGGAGAACAGACTGAAAAACTAGAAAATCACAGTCTGCAGCCCTCATAATATCTGCTATAGATGGGGAAATGGACACCCAAGATCATACAATGTATTCATGGCAGAGCTGAAGTTATAGCCTGAGCCTGCTGACTTGGGCAGACCCAGTGTTTCCTGTACATTGCTTCCTGGTGTTTGTGCCTGTAGTTATGCAGCTTGCTACAGAGCCCAGGTCCAGGGGAACCCTGGTATTTGATACCAAGGTACTTGGTGCTTTAAGTTTCAGGCCACAAACAGCTCTACTGCTGGGAAACAGCAGGAAAAGAAGCAGTTTTATTCAGACCCTGAAGGAGCAACCTCCTCCCATTCTGGCCCCAGAAAGACCAACTGCAAATGCATGCCGATATATGAGGCAGAGACCACCTATCTCCTATTGCAAAGATTTTAGAGTGTTGGATATTTCACCTGAGAATGAACTTTTGAAAAGTTTTCCCGGGTTAAGCCTGGGGAAACCAGGGCTCAACATAACCTGAGGACGTTTCCTACTCATAAACCATCTCTTGAGCCAAGGAGAGGGAATGGTCACAGTAAGTGGACAGGTGACTACAACTTACCACACAAGGTCCTACAAGAGGGATCCTCCCCCCCTCCAAAGCTAAAAAACATCTGTTATTTTCCCAAATTGGGAACTCATTCATTTTGCAATAAATGCTTCTGATATACCCAGCTGGGATATATTTATTATATATTTATTACTTACTCCTTTTGGAAACCTTAGAAAGGGAAGGGGAAAATCTGCTTCTGTATCCCAATTATCAACCAGGAGAAAACTAGGAACATTCAACTCCCTTGGTTTCAATGTTTGACAAAAACAAATCTAGGCCCTGACCAATAGGAAAACTATACAGATTCTCTGATGCAGAAGGTTTTATTTTATTCCAACCTAAGCAATTTGGAGAGTAAGAAAGCCCTTTGAACTTGGACCACATTCAGAGTGTGTTTGCTCTCTTAACTTGGGCTTCCTAGGGTTCTGTACACCAAGACCTGGTCCCCAGGGCAAGAGACTAAGAGAGTTGTGGATTCTGCTTTCCTCATTTACATTTCTACATCTTCCAAGGGTAATCTTTGGAGGAAGGGTAATTTCCTAGAAAAATCCCTGGGAGCTCACCCGCCGGTTTCCTAAATCTAAATGCATAGGCTTTAGGAATCTCTCCTGTCTGCTTAGGCCTCCTGGCACCCTGCAGAGAGATTGAATAAACAAGTGAGATGATTGATCACTAAGACTGGAGGAACATCCCCACCTTATTGCTTTAAATCAGAAAGCAATTTAAACATTCAACAGTAGGATAAACTAAATCATGGAATAGTAACCACTAAAATAATAGTTTTGAGAAATCTTCAGTAACATGGAAAACACTTGTGTTGTTTTTGGTTTTTGTTGTTCTAGTCGTCTTGTTATTTATTTATTTAATTTTTTTGAGACATTGTCTCACTATGTGCCACGCTGACCTGGAACTCACCATATATCCCAGGCTGGCCTAGAACTCCCAGTAATCCTCCTGCCTCCTCAGCACTGGAATCACAGGCATGAATCACCGTGCCTGGCAACACTCATAATATTAAGTGAACAAAGGTGATTGTAAAATAGCATATTCAGGATGAATCCAATTTTGTTGTTGTTCTTTGGTACCGGGGATCGAACTCGGGTCCTTGCGCTTGTGCAGCAGGCAGGGAACCAATTTTGTTTTTAAAAGTATGAAAAGTATTAGCCCAGCATGGACAATTTAGTGCAATTCTGTCTCAAAATAAAATTTTTTTTTAAAGGTGCTGGGGATGTAGCTCAGTTCTCAAAGGTCCTAGGTTCCATCTCATACAGGGGGTGGGGTGAGGGGTGGAGGTGAGAAAAGAAACTATTTGTCACCATAATACCTATGTAATACCACTTTAGTAATACCAAAGTAGTTTTTTTTTTTTCCTATTTGCCCACAATAAACAATTATTTTTTATTATCAGAAAGAATTAAGTGTTACAGTGGTACTTCAGTTTACAAACTTAATTTCTTTCACAATCTTGGAGAAGATGGCTGCATTTGTGTTTGCGTAGGGAAGATGGCCATGGTCATGTTTGTCACCTGATTCAGAGTTTGAGAATGGAAGCAAAATTTTGCCAAACATTTTTTTTGGGGGGGTACCGGGGATCGAACTCAGGTCCTTGCGCCTGCGAAGCAGGTGGCAGAACCACTGAGCTAAATCTCCGGCCCCATGCCAAACATTTTTGTTTGAAACCAAATTGTTCGTCGCCTACTGCGCAAGCGCAAGGACATGAGTTCGATCCCTGGCACCAAAAAAAAAAAAAAAAAAGAAACCAAATTGTTTGCAAACAGAAGCATTCATGAACCAAGGTATTACTGTATTTTTTTTTTTTTTTTGTACCAGGGATCGAACTTGGGTGCTTTTGAAGCAGGCACCGGAACCACTGAGCTAAATCCCTGGCTATATTACTGTATTTTTAAAACACCCGAGGAAGTAATATTTTGTTTTCAATGATGAGGTGAAATGGACATTAGGAAGTTGACATCTCAAGAGAAACTATGAGCAGGTGCTTTAAAAGTCCAGTCTGATCTTTATTACTTCTAATGAATTTAAGACTACCACTGTCACCACAATGACAAATTCATAAAAATGCAGCCTATATAAGGGACATGGAAGATTTTCTCTCTGTCCTTCTTTCAAGGAAGGTTAAAAACCCACTGCAGGCCAGACATGGTGGTACACCCCTGTCACCTCAGTACTCAGAAGGCTGAGGCAGAAGGACTGCCACGCGTTTGAGGCCAGCTTGGGCTAAGAAGCAAGATCTGGTCTGGGGTGGGGATATACCCACTGCAGGGTGCAGGCTCAGTGGCAGGGAACTTCCCTATGATGTGTGAAGCCCTGGGTTTGATCCCCAGAACCACAAAACAAAAACAAAGAAAATGTATATGGTGCAAAATGTGTGGTGATACGGAAGGGAGACTAGAAAGAGAATTAAGGGTAAAAATTTTGAAGACATAGCCAAAAGAAAAGATTGGGATTTAGCTCAGTGGCATCATGCCTGCCTTGCAAGGTCCTGAGTTTGATCCTCGGTACCAAAAAAAAGCAAAGCAAAGGAAAGATTATTTCCAGGGACTTAGGGAAAAAAAAAACAAAACATAAAATTATCTAGCCCTGAAGTTACCCCCCCCATACTGGGAATCGAACTCAGGACCTTGCACTTGCCAGGCAGGCACTGAACCGCTGAGCTAAATCCCTGGCCCTAGCCCTGAAGGTAAATCCTCAATAAATATAGATCCCAGAGGACCCACTTTGAAACACTAGTTGTGACACTCTGCTAAGGAAGTGAACATGATTTTCTCCATGTATTACTAGCAGAATCTTCAGCCAAAGAACTTATGCACCTAGTGCTTTGACACTGTCCCCAGGACCTTGCTGATTCAAATAATCAGAAGAGGGATTTTCAGAAATAAAACCATCCCCGGCATCCTGTTCAAATGGTCATTCCAAGAAAACAAGCCTTGTGTTTACTATGGGATTATATCAGAGATTTTTACTAAGAAAACCCAGAACAATGGGAATTCCATGAAAAGTGTGCCTGAATCCCTGAAAAGCTCAGTCTCCCAGTTTTTTCTTCCAAATTTCTCCCATTTCTCATCCATCTTACTTTCAGAGCAATCAGTCACACCAACCAACCTTCTCACATAGACCCCAGCCAGAAACTAAAGGAATTTAGATTTCTCTACATCCATCACCTTGCTGTCAGGGATTCATTCTAAGGCAATACAACGTCATTCAAATTCATCAGTTACAACCCCACACCCCTTCCCTTTTGGTCCCTCCTTAACAAGCTGTCTATCATTAAGGTGACAGAACAATAAAACCCCCATGTCCCACAGGTTCAGGCCCCAAGACAAGCAGACTGGCCACAGCCTGATGGTGGATCTTGAAAACCTGTTGCAAAGGGGATCAACTTGATAAGGGAAACCTGTTCATGAGCCTAGTCCCATATTTCAGTAAACCTGGACACAGCACCACTGCACCTGGAGAATGGACTCATGTTTGGGGTGTGTGTATGTGTGTGTGTTTAGAGACAGGGTCCTGATATGTAGTTCAGGCTGGTCTTGAACTCACTACATAACCCAGGCTGGCCTTAAACTCACAGCAATCATCCTGTCTCAGCCTCCTGATGTTGGGATTATAGGTGTGTGCCACCAGGCCCCCCAGACTCCAGTATATTCTTAGCTAGGTTAGAAAATAAAATATGCTTATGCTTACCAGGCTGCTACAAAGCTTTTTCTCCCTTGTCTTCTTTTCTTCTCCCCATACGACCTTTGATGTGGGCAGAATTAGGGACTTCCTAAGAAAACGCTGAAGCTTGTTCCCTAAGTTTCCTATGCTTCACCTTGCCCAGTTGGTGATACAGGGGTAAGGAGAACTACACTGGAAAGGGAGTAATTGAGCACCTACTAAGTGCCAGGTGCTTAACAGATACTATCTTCTTTAATCTTCAGAACAATCCAATTAAAGACTGGTGACTGGTGGTGTAGCCCAGAGGTAGAACACCTACTTAGCATGGACAAGGCCCTGGGTTCAATACACAGCGTGCACACACACACACACACACACACAACAAAAAAGTTTAAGCGTCACAATTATTCTCCTGTAAAGAAACAGGCTCAGCAAGGGTAAAGCACTCCAGCCTAAGCTTAAACACAGGGAGGTAGATTTGAATTCAGGCTTATCATCTCATAAATTCAAATTCTTTCTTTTACAACCATTTACTCTCTTGGGAGCCCAGCATCTCGGGCAACATTCTGACCATCCAACAGTTTTATGGAGTGACTACCATTCATATGCAGTGAAAGGTGTCCTCTCCCTCCCTCTTCCGCAAGTAAGAGAGCCATATTTCTGAGAATGAAGAGCCAACTTTTGATTTGCAAAGGCCTTCCTTAGAATGATAAAGCAGACAGCCTGGCTCCTGCTGACTTGGGAGGGCAGAATCTTGGTTCTCCAGGGGGTACTCAAAGGAAAAGGCTAACTGTTATGGTCTACATTAAAGGTCAAAGTTTCAAGAGGAGCTGTGAAGGGAGAGGTCCTTATTTTAGAGGATAAAGAAAAGAAAAGTAAGATCTAGAGGAAAATAGGTAAATTTGACCTGAAATTACTAAGTACTCATAATCCCCACTGATGACAAAGTATCTGGGCTGGATGAAAATGAAATGAAAACAAGGACTAGTGGAAAGGCTCCTAGGACAGGTTAAAGACCTGTGAGTAGAAATAGAGCTCTAAACCACCTAATCCTGAGCCAGGCATGATGGTTTATGCCAACCCTTCAGTCTGGGAGACAAAAGAATGGCAAATCCAAGCCTAGCCTGGGCAATTTAGTGACCCTGTCTCAAAATAAAAAAGGAAAAAAGGCCCGGGAATGTAGCTCTGTGCAAAGGTTTTGGGTTCAATCTCTGGTACTGCAAAAAACAAAACAACAAATACATAATCTTATTGCTCTCCCTACCACAGGAAGAAAGCTAGGTGTGGAGGAGGAAAGTATCCTGAGGGGTCACCAAGGGAGACAGCAGCGGAGATAAAACTAGACTCCTGGCCCTGGGCTATCTCCGTGGCTGGTACTCTGCCAGCCTGTCTAGGCTGCCCTTCTCAAGGTAAGCCACCAGGAAAGAGATATGTGATGTCCCAGCAGAAGCATTGAGGGAGATAGGCCAGGCACCTGGGAGGCCTCAGGCAGTACTTGGTCAGAGAGGGACAGGGAGATGATGAGTAGGGGAAGTGAAGAAGTGGGTAGGACATGGGTGGGGAAAGGGATAGCAGTACTCCAAGTACTTAAACACTATCTAAGTGGGTTTTTTTGTTTTTTGGTACCAGGGATCAAATTGGGGACCTTGCACTTTTGAGGCAGGCGCTGGAACCATTGAGCTAAATCCCCAGCCCTCAAACACTATCTAAGGACAAAAAATGATCAAGAAGTAGGTGATCAAGAAGTAGGTAACCAAGGGCCGGGGATTTAGCTCAGTGGTTTCACCGCCTGATGCACAAGTACAAGGAACCAAGTTCAATCCCTGGTATCAAAAAAAAAAAAAAGAACTAGGTAACCAGAGCCAAGCATGGTGACACACACCTGTAATCCTAGCACTTGGGAAACTGAGTCAGGAGGATTGCTGTGAGATCGAGGCCAGCCTGGGCTACATAGTGAGTTCAAGGGCAGCCTGGAACATATAGCAAGATACTGTCTCAAACAACAAAACAAAACAAAAAGAAGAAAAAGAAATAGGTAACTGTTATAACTTGTATCTAGATGTCCCCCCAAAGCCTCATCCATTCCTAGGTGGAGTTTTTCAGAGGTAGCTGGATCTAGAGTGTGTAATGTGGGATTAAGGATATGATGCTGGAATTGACTCATAATAGGATGCTAGGATTAAGTAAGGGTACCCCACCCTGGGTGTGAGTGCTGCCCACCCTAGAATATAAGGGACAGAAAGAGGGCTGCTGTTGTTGTCCCTGCTAGTCACTTGCTGCTAGCTGCCTTACTGCCTTCTGCCTGCCATGAACTGTTTCCCCTCTGTCATGCCGCCCTGCCTTGGAGCCAGCCAACTATGAACTGAAACCTCTACAGACTGTGAGCTAAATAAACCTTTCCCCCTTTAACTTTGAGTGTTGGGTATTTTTAGAGAAAAGTAACTAAGACAGTAACCAAAACAAAACAATATTTCCCTGGGGCTCCGAGAAAAACTAAAAGTATATAATTATCCGACCTTGCAGTTCATCCTTCAGTAAATATGAATGACAAAGTATTTGTTCTCACAATCCTCCAGACTCTCAGGTACCCATGCAAATCTGTGATGGGCCTCAGTAATTCTGAGAGAGTCCCTTGACATTTTTTTGCTAGGAGCTTCTTGCAGTCTAGAAGAGATCACTTGATTTAGCCACAGGCCTCTTATTTTTATTTATTTATTTATTTTATTTTTGGTACCGGGGATCAAACTCCGGTCCTTGCGCTTGCAAGGCAGACTGCAAAACTACTGAGCTAAATCCCTGGCCTAGCCACAGGCTTCTTGAGAGAACTCCTAATCCAAGGTCAGAGGAAGAAGACCACACTGTACACCCTGATTTGAAAGACTGTCAGAGAAAGGGAAGCCAGTCCTTCCCTTCTGGCACAAGTACTTACAGGACATTTGATCGAGTCTATTCTGATTGGCAATGCTATCTGTTAAGCTTGTCTTCTAGGACCCCATATTATAGATTCGAGGCTTTTAAACACTCCTGCAAAACAAAAAACAAAACAAAGAAACAAAACCCTAATCACTCTAGTTTTTCACTAGTTCTATCTTTCCTAGAAAGACCTTTTTGTGCCCTGCCTTTAGGTTCTGAGAGGAGTTAGGTGGTCTTGAGCCAGATAGCCTTCCCAGCCTAACTACTGTCACTTCCCTTGTGTGTCTGAAAAATCTACTTATTTTTAGCCATCATAGAGCTCTGATTGATTCACTTGAATTTCTCCATGGCTGAAGCTCATTTCTAACCCCTTCTATCCCAACTAAGTAGCCCTGATTTTCAACTCCAGCTGCGGTTGACCATGCAGAGTGGGCTTACTCACCGAAGTTCTTGTGTGCTAGGGACTGGCTGTAGCATGGGGACAGAGCATGAGACTGACAGTCAAGGTACTCAATCCTATGATTCACAACTGGGCCCCTGAGATGTTCAATTAGCACATTATTCTCGTGTCTGTCATACCTCCGAGCTGCTGCTTAGCCTGCCTGTGTGGTCCAGCTTTTCTTTATCAGGTAGATTCTGGTCTGGCCTAGAGCCTTGTTCTTCTTATGTAACCTGAGTATGCCCTAACTCCCCAAGTTCCCCTCTGCCTCCCTCCAGGTTTATCCAGCTCCAAAACCTTTCCTTGGCTGCTGTACCCAGTTTCAGCCAATCCTAGTTCTTACAATGGTGGCTCCTTTGGGTGTTCATGAAAAGCTGTTACATATCTACATTCTCAGCATTGGCCATAATTTATCAGCTATTTTTTAAATCAACTAATCTTTTATCCTCCTGATTTTGCTCACTTATCTAGTCAGGTTGAATTATGTTCAGAACCTTCACTACTACTGGACATTTCCTCACCCCTCTGACCATCCATCAAGGCTACCTTGTCATTTTCTAACCCAGTGTCACTTTAACCATTGTTTAGTTTCTCCTGCCTCTTCTAGAATCTCCACTCCAAAAAGTTCCACACACACTGGCATCTCTGTCTTCAGTTTCTCAAAGGGTTTTTTTTTGGGGGGGGGGTTGAGACAGAGTCTTGATATGCAGTTCAGGATGGCCTTGAACTTTCGGCAATCCTCCTGCCTCAGCCTCCCAAGTGCTGGGATTACAGGTGTGTGCCACCACACCCTTATACACACTGGATTCAGTTTCCCAAGGAACTTACCTGTAATGAGAAAAAATAAAAAGGAAAAACTCTCCTAGACTCTGTTGTCCTTCAAAACTCATATCCTAGGGGCTGGGAACTTACCTATAATGAGAAAAAATAAAAAGGAAAAATCTGTCCTAGACCCTGTTGTCCTTCAAGACTCATATCCTAGGGGCCGGGGATTTAGCTCAGTGGTTATACCACCTACCTTGCTAGCACAAGGACCCGAGTTCAATCCCCGGTACCAAAAAACAACCTCATATCCTACTTCTTTCACCACCTAATCTCTTAGGTATGGGACCTATAAATGTCATAGGAAAAATATAACTCAACCTGTTAGATGTCAAATGTGCTGGGTTCATGGTCACACAACATCAAGGAATGAAGTTGCAAACCAAAGGAAGAAGTTAGGAAAGTTTTATTAGACATAAAGAAAGCAGAATACTTCTGGATTTCCAGGAAGAATCCCAAATAGGGTAGTTACTGAGGCCCTTTGTCAGGGATAATTTATACAACAAAGTCACAACATGGGTACAACGTGGGTCAAACTGCCATCAATCTATAGGATTACAAGTATAACTGCTCAACTAATATTAATCCAAAAGGGAAACGAGTCACATACCAAGGGTACATGGAAAGAACAAAGGCATTTTGGGGAAGGGATGGGTCCAGATGCTCTGGTCACCCACCTGGGCTATTGATGCTATCTGGACTTACTGGACCAGGTGGTGCTAATTACAATATAATCTCAAGTTATTGTTTATCCCTTAGGGAGGCATGCAGGCCTGGCCATTGCATCTTTATCTTGAGGCCTGGCCTTCTTCAGATGCACCTTCAGCCACAACGTCTTTATTTTGTGCTGACTTGTGAGCCCAGTCCTTCTCGGACTGTGTATTAATTTCTATCTACTTAGCTGCCTATAATATAATCAGGGCTCTGATTTCCTTACCCACCTTTAATTTCTTATCTTCTATACCCTCCTTCCTTTATCCCACAGAAATAGTTCTCTCTAAATTTATCAATAATCACTAGATTAAAAAATAATAATAATAATAATCACTAGATTAAAAATCTTCCTTCCTTTCTGCCATGGTTTAAATATAGTTTGTCTCCTCAGAAACTCATGCTGAAGTCTGATTGATATTGTGGTGGTACAGGGAGGTTGGGGCAAGGTAGTGAGTTGTTTTGTTGTTGTTGTTGTTATTTTTTCACAGTACTAGGAATTAAACATAGGGCCTTCACACTGAGCTACATCCTCAGTCCTTTTTATTTAACTTTTTTATTTTTTGTTTTTAATTTTGAGACAGGGTCTTGCTAAGTTACAAAGTTGCCAGGCTAAGTTTGAATTTGAGATCCTTCTGCCTCAGCTTCCCAGAGTTCTGGGACTACAGGTGTGCGCCACCACATGTAACAAGTGAGTTCTCATTCTTGTGGGACTGGATCAATTACTGAGAGTTCATTCTTACTAAAGAGGCTGCACCTTGAGTTTTGTCTCTTCTGCATGTGTACTTACCTTTCTACTTTTTTTGCCTTGTTATTAACAGCTCTTCGTTATAGCCATAACAAAATGGACTAAGATACTTTCAACAATTCTTTTTCTTTTTCTTTCTTTCTTTTTTAACTGGGATTGAACCTAGGGCTTTTGCACTGAGTTACATCCTCAACCATTTTTTTTTTTTTTTTGAGACAGTCATTAAATTGCTCGGGCTGGGCTCCAGCTTGTGATCCTTCTGACTCAGCCTACCAGAGGGCTGGGATTACCTGTGTGCACCCACCAGATGTGGCTCCTGACGATTCTTTTGTGCTGCTCTTCTTCTTCTCCTTTTTTTCTTTTGTTTTTTGTTTTTGGAGACAGGGTCTTGCTTTGTAGTTCAGGGTGGCCCTGAACTCACCATGTAGCCCAGGTTGGCCTTGAACTCACAGTGATCCTCCTGCCTCAGCCTCCTGAGAGATCACAGGGGTGTGCCACCAGGCCCAGCTATGTGCTGCTCTTCTTAACCCTTAATATGTACACTTGGCTAAGGTTCAGGTAGGGCCCAAACTTCTCTGCTCTCACCATGGAGAACTTATCTGTTCTTTTTTTTTTTTTGCACTGGGAATTGAACTCAGGACCTTGTGCTTGCCAGACAGGCACAGCTCCAGTGAGCTAAATCCCCAGCCCAATTTATCTGTTCTTAACTGCAATTTTTTTCCCTGTTGATGACTAACTCACCATCTCTGTGTAATTGAAGCTTACTCCTCAATCATCCCTGACTCCTCCCTCTGCTCAGCTTTCCGTATTTAGTCATCTTCCTCTGGCTTGCCCTTGGAATTATCCCCTGCTCTCTATTACCTTTGCCTCTACTCTTGGCTAAGGACTGTTATATCTTGTACCTTAATTTTTCTTTTTTTTCCGGTACTGGGGATTGAACCCAAGGTCTTGTACAGGCTAAGCAAGTGCTGTACACTGAGCTACATCTCCAGCCCTATCTTGTTTTGTTTTGTTTTGTTTTTGGTACCGGGTATCGAATTTGAAACCTTGCGCTTTCGAGGCAGGCGTTGGCACCACTGAGCTAAATTCCCTGCTCCAGGCCTATCTTGTACCTGAATTTTGAGTCAGCCCAGTAACTCCAAGGCTCCTAGACTCTGCTTTCTCCGCCTCCCTCTGGGTTTAGCTGACTCCAAAACCTTTCTCCTGGCTGGCAGGCCCAGTTCAGCCTGTCCTAGGTCTACCAGTGGTGGCTCTTTGCTGTAGTAATGAGAAACTGTTTATTATACCACTACATCCTCAGCACTGGCCATAATTTAGCAGCTTTTTTTTTTTTTTCCGGTACCGGGGATCGAACTCAGGACCTTGTGCTTGCAAAGCAGGCGAGGTGTCACTGAGCTGGATCCCCAGCCCTTATCAGCTATTTTTATTTA
>NW_004624743.1:30907166-30933806 GCF_000247695.1 Heterocephalus glaber
TTTAATTTTTTATTTATTTATTTTTTTTTTGGTACCGGGGCTCCCAGCTCTTTATTTTTTATTTAAAAAAACTTTTTTCAGTATCGAGGATCGAACTGTGCTTGTGAGGCACGCTGAGCTAAATGCCCGGCCCTTAAGTTTCCTTCTTTTTTTTTTAGACAGCATCTTTCTAAGTCACTAAATTGCCCAAATTGGGCTCAAATTACAATCTTCCTGTTCACAGACTCCCAGAGTCCTGGGATTACAGGCATGTGGCACTATGCCCAGCAATAAGTAGAGTTCTTATAACATGGCAACAACATCTTTAGAAAGGGTAGTCAGAGGAGGCTGTGAAGTTGACATTTAAGGTAATACTCAAAGACTAAACAAGAACCAACTGCGCTTATTATGCAGTAAGCCCCACAGCATAAAGAATTTAGAAGATTCTGAGAACTGATGAAAGTCTGATGTGACTAGAATATATGGTTCACATGTGGTGGCATGAGATGAACTTTGAGAAGCAGGGAGCGGTTACCTCATGAAAGATCCAGAGAGCCTCAGTAAAAAGTCTGATCTTGGCCAGGGATTTAGCTCAGTGGTTTCACTGCCTGCTGTGCAAGCTCAAGGACCTGAGTTCGATCCCCAGTACCAAAAAGAAAAAAAGTCTGATCTTGTCCCAGAGAAATGGGAAGCTATTCAAAGACCTTAATGTTCACACTTGTAATCCCAGCACTTGCAGAGGCTGTGGCAGAGGAGTCTACCATGGGCAATTTAGTGAGACCCTGTCTCAGAATAAAAAATAAAAAACTCATTTGGGGGTATACCTCATTTTGAAGGCCCTGTGTTAAAAAACATTTTTTTTAGCAGGGTGTGGTGGCACATGCCTATAATCCCACTGCTCAGAAGGCTGAGACAGAAGGATCACCACAATTCAAAGCCAGCCTGGGCTACATAGTAAGTTCAATGAGACCCTGTCTCCAAAAAAAATTTTTTTTTTAAATCAGGGTGATGATAGAATCCTATTTACTGAAAGAAAACAAAAAAATCCTGAAATTGCTAAATGGAAAATGGATAGCAGAGGAGAAAATGAAGAAGTCTTAAGACAAGAAAGTAATTACACTAAGTCCCCAACTTACAAATGAGTTCCAGTCCAGGAGAACATTTGTAAATCAGATTCATTCATAACCCAACAAAGTGAGTCTTACACAGTATACCTGTGACTCTTATGCAGTACACCTGTGAAATTCACAACTCGAATGTTCGAAAGTTGGGGACTTACTGTATATTAGTTCAGGAAAGAGCTACTGGTGGCTTGGTTAGGGTAGGGACAGAGGGAACAGAAACAATGAGTTACAAGTTTTGTAACTTCATAGCTGAGTGAAAGAGGACTACATTGGAACTAATAGAATGATAGGAACCCAACAGTTCCATTTTAAGTAATCTTCAGGGCCAGAGATTTAGCTCAGTGGTTCTGCAGCCTGCTTTGCGAGGACAAACTCTTGAGTTCGATCCCCAGTACCCAAAAAAAAACCCCAAAAAACTTGGCAGTTCAGTAACCTTCAAAATTTTCTGAGACTTCTAAAGGGAGCTATCTAGCAGGCAACTAGCTAAATCTAGGAAACCTGGTTAAAACATTAAAGAAGAAATTTGAGAATCAGATTAGTGGCACACGCCTGCAGTCTCAGCACTTGGGAGGCTGAGGCAGGATTGCCACAAGTCTCAGGCCAGCCTGTGATACATAGTAAAGCCAGCCTGAACTACAAAGTAAGACCCTGTCTCAAAAAAGAAAAAAAAAAAAGAAATTGAAGGTGGAGATGTAAATTTGGGAGTTATTAATATAGAGATAGTTTCTAAAGCCATAAGAGCAAATGAGATTTCCAAGAAGAGTAGGAAATGAAGGAAAGCAAGTGCAGTTTTATATTCTACAAAACATGGTATCTTCCCCGTTGATGGTCATCAGTGTCCATGGGGAAGGTAAAACAAATCTTGTGCTCCCTAGGATAGAGGTAAAATCATGACAGGTTGGTGGGGGGAAAGCAGAGGAGGGTTTTGCTTCTCCGTTGACAACAGAAAACAGCACTTTCCAATGAGCCTTAATCATCAGGTGTGGGAAAGGGGTGGGCATTAGAGAAAAAAAGTGGGAGAGTGGTTTATTGCTGTTCACAAAAAAAGCAATAAAATACTTGGCCCTGAGCTGCGTAAGGGTCATAATTGGTATGATAAGCTGTCCCAACAAGAGGAGGAAATTGAAGTTTCATTTCCTTGCTTTTGTGCCACCCCTAGAGTTGGGCTGATGACACCATTCAGCCAGCCAGCATGAGGCCTGCCTTACCAATTTTGTTTTGCAAAACAAAGCCAGTCACGGTCAAACTCAGTTGGTCAATTCCACAGATTGACTGAAAGGCCCCAGGAAATCGAGGCAGCTGGGATAGCTCTGGCTGGGAAACCATGGGTTAATCCCAGGCCAGCTTGGCAGGGAGCTTCATAAGGCTTTTCAGACCCTGGCGCCCTCTCACGCCCCACCCCTCTGAGCACTTCCCACTCTCACCAGGTCCTGCGGCTTTCACTAATCTCTGGAGTTTGAAGGACAGGGCTGGCTGGATGATATTGGTACATTTCCTCATCGTGCCACATCATTACCAGCCCGCTTTCCCAGGCTGGGAAGTGTGGTGTGGTAGAAAAGACCTGGTCAGACTCTACAGAAGTGCAAACTAGGGGAAATGGTGGAGGTTGGAATGGGGGGGGGGGTGTACAAAATTTCTTTCAAGTCTTGAGTTCCTAAATAGGTACAGATATACAAACAGTGAGGATGCAAATATTGATAAAGCACTACTGAACACCCAGACTTTTCTTGTTGCCTCTGTGACTAAGATATTAGACAAGAATTATTTTAAAAAATTTTTTAGCTGGCCTCATTATGTAGTTCAGACTGGCCTTAAATTCACTGTATAGCCCAGGCTGGCCTCAAACTCACAGCAATCCTCCTGCCTCAGCCTCCCGAGTGCTGGGATTACAAGCATACACCACCATGCCCAGCCTAAGAAAAAAACTTTTTAAAAAAAAGAACTGTTGGGGCTGGGGATTTAGCTCAGTGGTTCCGCTGCCTGCTGTGCAAGTGCAAGGACCCGAGTTTGATCCCCAGTACCAAAAGAATAAATAAAATAAAATAAAAAATAAAAAAACAACTGTTGAGGACCCGGGATTTAGCTCAGTGGTTCTGCCGCTGCCTGCCTCGCCAAGCCCAAGGTCTGTAGTTCGATCCCCAGTACCAAAACAAAAACAAAAACAAAAATACTGTTGATTCTCTTGAAGGATGATCCAAGTGTACTTCCTATTCCTTTCTATGTCCAAAAGTGGCTGAAACATGAAACCTCTTTAGAATATATCACAATGTGGAGGTCTTCAAAGCTCCCATTTAGCTGAGATAAATTCCCTTGTTTCTGAATTCTAATGTTTCTGGTGAGAAAAAAAAAAGGAATTTTGTGGGCCAGGCATGGTAGTGCACACCTGTAATCAGCACTCCAAGGCTGAAGCAGGAGGATCTCAGTTCAAGGCTAATCTGGGCTACAAGAATAAGATCTGTCTCATAAAACAAAACAAACCAATTTTGGCAATAACATATAAACACTAGGAAAAAGCTAAGAAAGTTTCCATATGCAAATAAAGCTGTCCAAATAATGGAGTTCATGTTCCAAAAAGAGATAACTGTAAAGTGAACTGGGTATGATGACACATGGCTGTAATCCCAGTACTTGGGAGCCTGAGACAGGAGATTCACTGCAAATTTGAGGCCAGCTTTGGTTCCATAGTGAGTTCAAGGCCAGCCTGAGCTACATAGTGAGATCCTGTGCTGTTTTTTGTTTTTTTTTTTAAAAAGAGTAAAGTAATATTTTAGTTTCCTAAAGGTTGTCTCGTATTTTTCCAAAAGGATTAATTCCTGCAGTTTCTGGCTGCTGATATGTCTTAATTTTCAGAAATTTCAGAAAAGTAATTTAGTATTGTGGAGACAGTGCTGCTGATTTTACTATAATGCCACACGAGTCACTTTCTACCCTTCAAAATCTTTATTATTAAAAAGAGGGGGATTAGTCAGGCATGATGGCACATGCCTATAATCCCAACACTTAGGAGACTGATACAGAAGGATCACAAGTTTGAGGCCAGCCTGGGCTACAAAGCAATTTGTGATGGATTAACTAATGGTCAACTTGGAATTCCCAGCTGAACTGAGTCAGTGTGGTTCTGGGCATGGAAGACCCACTTGTGGATTATTGCCAACAGCATAAAAGGAGAACTAGAGGGGAAGACTGTTGATTTTCCTGGGGAGGCTTGCCACAGATGGTTTTCCTGATATCAGTTCAGCTGTTCTCATCATTGGAGGAGCTCAGGTCCTCACTGTTGCCAGGGATGGCTGCTGTTCTTTTCAGGGGAGCTCTGGTCTTCGCCTTGAGCATCACTTCCTGACTCCAGTGCAGATCCCTCAGCCTGGTAGCACAAGTCCTTCACCCTGCCAGCACAGACTTTCTAGCTTTCATCACTGGCCTTTGGGCCTTCACAGTGCAGATCCTTGATGCAGACTTGTATGAGACATTGCTGTGGGCTGTAGGTCTCTGGCCAGACTTGTGGAGGACATTGCCTTGGGCTCTGGGCCTTTAGCCTGGACTTGTGTGGGACATTTCGGTGGGATCAAGGCCCTCGGCTGGATTCTTCAGGTCTCTAGGGCTATGAACAGATCTCTTGGACTCCTCTGTATTTGACTTTTTGTGTGAATATTATCAAATAATCCTATAAATTGTGTCCTGTATTAAATCTATTCCCTTGCAAATCCTGACTACAATAGGACTACACACTATACAGTGAGATGCTAATCTCAAAAAAGGGAAGAGAGTTGGATTAGGTTACTTTAGAGATTCAAAGACTGTTTTCCAGGCTGGGGATTTAGCTCAGTGGCACCACACCTGCCTTGCAAATGCAAGGTCCTGAGTTTGATCCCTGGTACCACCAAAACAAAAAAAACCAACTTTTTTCCAAATTCTAAAATTCTGTTTCTCTATCCTAATAGTTTTAGCCTTCTTATGATGCCCCAGGCCAACTGCCATACAGAAGTTACTCCTGCTTCCTAGCCAATAAAACAGCAAGAATCAGATGTTTTTCATGTACATATAGTTTCATGGTTAGATTTTACTAACTTATGTACTGATAGAAGTTTATTTGTATATTTGAAAAGGAGTTGCTATTAACACAACAAATAATTCTGCACATAAAGGTTTTTAACTGGTATGACAGCAACTGTCAAATGCTGCTTCTCAAGGGCCTCCTGGCATGTGTGTGGCATTCTGGGGCTGAGTCAGAAAACAGGTCCAATTGAGGTTCAGCTGGTAGGTTGATACGTGACCTTGAACATGTCTCTTACCCACTCTGCACCCGTTTGTATCAACTAACAATGAAGGGTTTGGATTAAGTGATTGAAAGTTTAATTGGCATGCTAGGGCACAGTGCAAGACCTTCAATCTTGGAGGCTGAGGCAGGTTTGCAAGTTCAAAGATAGACTGGGCAACATACGCAACATAGCTAGACTCTGTCACAGAAACAAAATAAATTAGTTGGCAACTTTTATTTTTTCCAAGCAGGTATATGAGCAAGAACAACTAGCAGTTAAGGGTAAATAAGGATTAGTGTCTTTAGTAATATGGTGAATGAAGAGATTATTGTTGCTTTCTGACAGAAAAAGGAAAGGCTGGGGGTGTGACTCAGTGGTAGAGTGGTTACATAGCATTTGTGAGGTCCTGGGTTTGAGCCCCAGAATTGAAAAAAAAAAAAAATGACTGTCAGCCATGAAAACCAATAGCATAAACTAAATTAAACCCCAAGTTCAACTCCATTGATTTATATATAATGAATCCATCAAATGAATAAACTTGCTCTGCACACATTTAGTTGGCTGTCACAAAAACAAGAAGTTTCCCAAAGGAAGAAACAGAAACAAAGATTTTTTGTAAATAGGGAGGGGTGGAGGGGAGGGAAGGGGAAAGGGAAAGGGGAAAAAATAAGAATCAAGATATATCATGTACAGGTATGAATTCCCAATGTTGAATGTGATCATAATGTATACCTAAAATGTATCAATAAACTTAATGAATAAAAAAACACATTTCCCATGTCTGTGAAAAAGCACCACGAAGTAGAATAAATGTTTTAGAACTGAATATAATTGAAAATATCTTTTCTTTTTGTTCATCCTACATTCATGGCTGAGGTCCCCCTATAACAAAAGACAGTTCAAAATCCTGTTTGCATTAATTTCTAGATAAGACCTCTAGATTAAATTTAACCTCAGGGTTATTTTGAGAATTAGATATAAATCCAAGTATTTGGCACAGCGCTTGGCATGTAGTAGATAACAATAGATAGTAATACTTTCATTAATGATAGAAATCTAATCCATGTACAAAGAAGTTCAATAAATGGCCGGGGATTTACCTCAGTGGTTCCACCACCTGCCTCGCAAGCACAAGGACCTGAGTTCGATCCCCGGTACCAAAAACCAAAAAAAAATAAATAAATAAAAATTAAAAAAAGAAGTTCAATAAGAATACAAGAGGTAACTAATAACTAGCACTGATTGAATGCTTACTCTGTGCCAGCAGGTACTGTTACTTTTACACATATTATGACATTCAGTGGTCACAAAGACCCTGTGAGATGGGCACCACCATTATCCCTACTTTGTACATACAGAAACCAAGACTCTGAGATTAAGCAATTTTTCACACCATCACAAAGCTAGGAAGTCATGGATTTATGATAAAAACTGCTTTGCTGCCTCCAAAGGCCAAATGCTAAACCATTTAAGAATGTATTGCCCAATACATAAAGGGAGAAGGATGAATCGTTGGCAGGCAAGAGACAAGCATATATTAGAGCAAAATTATAGGAAATTATCTCTTAGGCTAGAAATTTTATTAGAAAAGAGGGAAAGGGTCTTCCAGTGTTTGTGAGTGGGAGAGGGGGAGCAAAGGAAGAGGACGGCTTTAACAAATGTAGACCGAAATAAGCAAAGTGAACAAGTAGACCACTACAGCCAAAGCCGAGTCCATCAAGGCTGGTTCTAGAAAATGAGCTTAAAAAGGTTAGCACTGGCCAGCCTGTGAGAGTCCTGAATGCCAGACTAACATATTAGGTACATACTAAATCAGTTATGGCAAACCTTTTTTTTTTTTTGGTACCAGGGATCAAACTTGGGACCTTGTGCTTTTGAGGCAGGTACCAGAACCACTGAGCTAAATCCCCAGCCCTGGTGAACACTTTAGAGCTTTCAATGATACAAATAGCCTGCTATGGTACACGTGCCATAGGTTCACCACTACTGCACTAGATATTCAGAAAGTAATTGTTGATTGTCACAAAGAATTTATTTCAGCCAAGCATGGTGGCACACACCTGTCATCCCAGTACTTGAGAGGCTGAGACAGGAGGACCACGAGTTCAAAAGCCAGCCTTGGCTATAGAGTGAGTTCAAGGCCAGCCTGAACTACAAAGTCAGACCCTGTCTAAAAACAACAAAAAGAATTTACTTCAAACAAGCTACCCCATGGGAAGTGGGAAACCTGTTTTGTTTGTGCTTGGTTTTTGTTTTTTGTTTTTTGGTACTGGGGCTTAAACCCAGGGTCTTCACATTGAGCTACATCCTAGCCCATATGTATGTGTGTGTGTGTGTACATATATATATATATATATATATATATATATATATATATATTTTTTTTTGGTACCGGGGATTGAACTCAGGACCTTGTGCTTTCAAGGCAGGCCCAGTGCCATTGAGCTAAATCCCCGCCCTTTGTTTTTTTAAACAGGGTCTAAACTGTCCATACTGGGGTCAAACTTGGCTATCCTCCTGCCTCAGCCTTCCAGAGTGCTGGAGAGGCGTGTGCCACCACGCCTGTCTAGGAAACATGTTTTCAATATAGGCAGTAACCATTCAACTTGAGTTCCCTAACCACATGTTAATTCCTCCACTCTATGATATGCTTCATAATTTCAAAATGTTTACAGCAGCTATGGGAAGGTCAGGTGTATAGTATTCCAAACCCATTGATAAAAATGAGGGGAAATTATCAAGATAAAGGCAGGAAAAAATGATGAAAAAATAAAAAAGAATAAAGTTATAAAGAGGTAGAAGAGAAAACTATTATAGGAACATCCAAGGGAAAACAATCCAGCAAAAAGGTCAGCTCAGGGAGCTGGTAATTATTATTATTTTTAAATTATTATTATTTTTTGGTACCGGAGATCAAACTCGGGTCCTTGCGCTTGCGCAGCAGGCGGCAAAACCGCTGAGCTAAATCCCCGGCCCCACAGAGCTGGTAATTATTGAAAAGCCCCCAGAGGAGGTAACAGGGCACATCCAGGACTTTTAGTAAGGCTGACAAAGAGGCTTCCTATATACAATGTGTGTGCAGGCTGGGACCTCCCATTTTAGTAAGAGAAAAAGGAATAATAATGTGATTTTACCAGGAGGATAATAACCTAATAATATTACATTTTAATTTAAGATATATGTGTGTATATATGTGTGTGTATGTGTGTGTGTGTGTGTGTGTGTGTGTGTAGTTTCTCACCACAAAGATCACAATGGTTTCAAGTATAACATTCTCTCTCTCTCTCTCACTGGCAAGCCTTTTATTTCTATTTATTTGAGGCCGACATTCTCAAAGTCTCAACTCCCAACGCCATCCTCTCTTACACAAAGCTTTCCCTATTCCTCTCTTAGCTACCAGTTATGTTAGCTATTCAATTTTTATACATGCTTTACTATCTTCTAGGGCCATAAATACTTGAGGATTGGACTGGTACCTCACTAGTCTCTAGATAAAGGACAATAAATAAACTCCAGTTTTTATGAACCATTTCAAAGACTATTAGATAATACATGTTTTAAAGTAGAATAGGGCCAATGTCTCTGTGAGCAGATGGAACAAATCTTGCTTTACCTGTATAATTCCATTTATCATTTTCTCTTCCATCCCAGATTTGAGAGACAAAACTGACTTGGAACATTTGTTCTTTTGTTTTTGTTTTTGTTTGGTAATTGGGGTTGAATCCAGAGTCTTTACCCTGAACTGCATCCCAGTCCAGCCCCCTTTTTTATTTTGAGACAGGGTCGTGCTAAGTTACTGAGTTGCCCAGGCTGAGCTTGAACTCACAATCTTCCTGCTTCACCCTCCCAGTCAGCTATTACATTTTCTCAAACCATCCCTGAGAAGCATGAAGGAATCAATAATGTTTTGCCAAATATATCTTGAAACTGTAATCCCAGTGATGTATGTAAATGTATTTTATACCTAAAATGTACCAATAAACTTAATGAGAGAAAAAATAAAAATAAATAAATAAATAGATAGATAGATAGAAACTGTAACTCTAAAAGATGCAAACAAACCAAACTAATCTAAACTAGATTAGAATTTGTGATCCTTTTAGATATAGCAATTTATTTTAATTGAAGTTTGAAATGAATGAGTGAAGTCTTTAAAAAGACTACACGTTTTCACCTGGGCTAGATTGATACCTAGTCATAGATAGGTAGCAGTTTGCCATGACTTAATTCTTCACAGTCCATTGGCTAAATGACACCTTATAAAAAGGCAGCACCACTGAAAAGGATGTGTTTGTTTCCAAGTTTCAATCTCATTGTAGACTGACTGCTTTTATATTGGTCCTTGACTAACCATTTTATGGTGCAAGGAGCACTAATCACATATATATGTTAAAGACGCCTCAAATTGTTCTCACATTGGCAAGAGCCAAAATACAAGATGAAGTCCAGAGAGGTTGTCTTCTGACTCCAACATAAAGGCCACCCAGAAGGATCAGGATTTCATAATCCTGATGAAGATAAGGGTTATTAACCACTCCACCCCAAGGTGGAGATGCTTATTCTTATAAAACAGCTTCACCTTCTCTATTTCACAATTAGATCATTTATGCTGGAAAGTAGTTCCTAGCAGAACTCAGCAGGGCTGCTTCAAAATGAAAAAACAAAACAAAATAAAATGAAAAAAAGCTGAATACTAAGAAAGATCCAAACTTTGGAAGAAGTTTAAGTAAGACCCAGAAATTGCAGTTTAGGTTGACATATTATTGATAGTTTATGTATTTCAAAAGCTTTCTCTATTTCACATAGTTTGTCCAATTTATTGGCATAAAGATGTTCATAATATCCCCTCACTTATCCTTTTAATATCTGTAAGGTCTACACAGATTTGATGACTATTGGACTGAATGAACATAATTGGTTTTAGAAAGACAAAAGGGTGCTGGAGGGGTCTTTGAGCCTGCTTTGACAGACTAAATGAAGCCATAACCTTTCAAGGAGCAATTCCCACAACTTGGTCAAGAAATGCAGATGAAGCAAGTGAAAAAGAAAAGAAAAAGAAATGGAATTTTTTTATGGTTCTAGTGATGGGGCTGTTGGTCTGATTAGCCGCCCATTTGTCTGCAAGCTGTTTCTCCTCCCATTCTGTGCTCCCTGCCATCGAGGTACAGCTGCTGCCCAGGAAGCCTAGGGAAGGGACTCCCTCTGGAGCTGATGGCAGTGGCACTTAGAAAGTGCTGGCGGGGGGTGGGCTATAAAAAACAATTTGGTCTGGGAACAAAAGGCATCAATCACAGCAGTGTCATCCACCTTTGATTTGGATGGGGGAAGAAAACTTTCTTGGGGCAGACAGAGGAAAGAAAGAAACATTATTTTACTTGGTCATCTCACCTTTCCAACAGATGAACTCTTCCCAATGGTCTAATTAAACTAATAGGAAGGAGGGCTAATGCATGATTGCTCCACAAAGATCTTTTTCTTTAGTCATATTCTGAAGGTAAGAGAAAGCTATCTCTTCTTTGCAGTCTCTATCTGAAATTGCCAGAAGTCACTGGACTCTACCTGTAGAAGTAAAATTCTCTGTTAAAGGTACTCCTAAAAACCCCTAAACCTGGGAGTTTCTGATAACTTCTGGAAAGCAATTATGGATCTTAAACAAAGGGTGCAAAGTTAGTATAGGGAATGTTAATGAGGGTCCAACAAAATAAAGAATCCAAGAAAAGCAACTGACGTCATGGAAATAGCATACTGAAAAGAACTGGGCCATCTCTGAATCAAAAATCAAAGCTTAATCTAAATGGTTTTTGTAAAAGCTGCAGGACATGGTGACACATGGCTGAGCTCAGTTATGGGAGAGGGTGAGGCAAGAGGGTCGTGACTTTGAGGTAAGCCTAAGCGACTTTGTGAGACCCTGACTCAAAACAAAATTTAAAAGTTGGGCATGGTGTCACATGCCTGTGTATTAGATTAGCACTATGGGAGGCCAAGGCAAGAGGATCAAACGTTCAAGCCCAGCCTGGGCAACTTAGTTAGTGGGACCCTGACTCAAAATGAAATTTTTCAAATAGCTGGGGATGTAGATCAGTAATGGAGTGCTTGCCTAGCATTTGCAAGGCCCTGGGTTGATCCCCAGTAGCCCCCCCACACACACACACGCACGCACAAATTAACTAAGCATTATAGAAGTATTTCTAAGCTGGGAAAGTATTTCTTAATTATTGAAGTACATCTGTGAGACTTTCAAATCAAGCATCTTTACCCAAGACAGACAAGCTATTATCTTGAACTTTCTTCAAGGATTCTTCACTCTTCAAAACTTCCCCAGCTACAAAATAAGGTAGAAATGCCTAGAAAAGACTGTACCATATTTTTTGGCAAAGTACAATACTGGCAAGAGGCCTGGAAAGAGGGGGGCCCTTTAGATGCCACTGTGGATTTAACTTTTGTTTTCTTTAGACAGTCTTGCTACGCAGTTCACGCTGGCCTTGAACTCACTATGTAGCCCAGGCTAGCCTCGAATTCAAGGTGATCCTCCTGCCTCAGCCTCCCAAGTGCTGGGATTACAGGTGTGCACTGCCATGGCTGTCTTCTTCTTTTTTTTTTTTTTTTGAGACAAGGTCTTGTTAAATTGCACAGGCTTGCTGGAATTTGTAATTCTCCTGCCTCAGCCTCCCAAGAAACTAGGATTACACACATGTAACCATGACCAACCATATTATTTCCCCTTCATTAAAACAAACAAATGGGAGATTTGGAGATTGGCACTTCCTTCTATGATGGGATTTTTCTGTTGTACACAAGGTTGCCTCTTTTTTTCCTGTGAGAAATGGATTTGAATGTGGAAATGATTTTGAGTTGAGTGTGGTGATATATACCTGTTATCCCAGCACTGAGGAAGGAGGATCTCACGTTGAATCCCTGCTTGGGCAATTTAGTGAAATCCTGTCCTAAAACAGGAAAATTTTTTAAATTGGCTGGTGAAGGCCCTGGATTTGATCCCCAGTAGCGCGCGCGCGCACACACACACACACACACACACACACACACACACACACAGAGAGATTTTGGTTTGTCTTCCTTACACTGACTCTGAAGAGCCCACTCCTTCCTTCCTCCCTCCCTTCCTTCCTTTCTTTTTTTGGTGAAAATGAGGATTAAACCCAGAGGTTTGCACATGCTAGGCAAGCACTCTACAACAGAGTTCTTTTCTTTTCTTTTCCCTTATTTGAGACAGGGTCTCCCTCAGTTGCCTGAAGGCTAGCCTCAAATTTATAATCCTCCTACTTTAGCCTCTTGAGTAACTAGGATTACAAGAATTCACCACCATGCCCAGTTTAAAGATATTTTGAAATACAGCAGGCACATAGTCTCAAAAGGAATATATTTTTTTTAAAAACACTGAGAACTTACAAAACATCTTGACTATAGACAGCTTAGTCTATTGATAAGCAAATGTCATCCATGATTACAGTATATTTTTATAATCTTAATTTCCTCAGGTATGCTAAGCACATGCTTTACCACTGAGCTGCATTTCAACACCTTAATATATATACTGTTTAAATTACAAAAGCACACTAGGTGCAGTGACCTATACTCCCAGCTACTTGGAAAGCTGAGGCAGGAGGATTTCAAGTTTAAGGTCAGCCTGGACAACTTAGGGAGACCTTGTCTCAAAATAAAAAAGAGCTGGGGATATAGCTTTGTTGTAGAACACTTGTCTAGAATGTGTGAGGTCCTGAACTTGATTCCAAGCAACAAAATACACATGTACACAAAATTACAAAAAAAACTTAAATGAACACTGTAAAAAAATTTAAATACAGCTAAGCAAAAAAGAAGAAAATAGCATATTCTTACCACCTTTGGATTATCTTATTCTACATGTATGTACTGTATAATTTTTGTATGTGCAGAACTGGAAAGTACTTATGCATGGTGGGCAAGCACTCCAGCACTGAGCTACATTGCCAGCACCACACATATACTTTCTTTTTTTTCTTTTTTTGGTACCGGGGATCGAACTCGGATCCTTCCACTTGCAAGGCAGGCGGTGGAACCACTGAGCTAAATCCCCGGCCCCAACATATATACTTTCTATAGATCTTTTTTATCTACTTCAGAGCACATTGTACATATTGGTTTTTTTCCCTAGTATTGGAGATTGAACTCAGGGTCTCACAATGCTAGCTACACCCCTCCTACTCCTGTACATATGGTTTTATAAGATGCCTTTTGAGTTGAATCTTTGCCTTTTAAGGAAAAAAATCTCATCTAATAGCCAGTCTAGTTTCAAAACTTTCCAGTTGCCTCAAAAATGTCCATTATAGGCACTGGGGATTTAGCTCAGTGTTTCTGCCATTCGAAAGCACAAGGTTCTGAGTTCAATCCCCAGTACCAAAAAAAAAATGTCCATTATAGCTTGTCTGCCTAAACCAGGATCCAATCTAGGAACAAGTATTGATTCTGATTATATAGCTTAAGTCTTTTTCAATCTAAATTAGTCCCTTTTCTCAAGACACCAATTTATTGAAAAGATCAAGGCAGTTCATAAATTTTTCTTGTTGCTTCTTTATGGTATCTTTTGTTATTCTCATTGTTTTTGAGATAGGGTGTCACTATGCAGTTCAGACTAGCCTTAAAACTATGTAGCCCGGGGCCGGGGATTTAGCTCAGTGGTTTTGCTGCCTGTTACACAAGCACAAGGATCCAAGTTCGATCCCGGTACCAAAAAAAACAAAAACAAAAACAAAAACTATGTAGCCCAGGCTGGCCTTGACCCTCCTGCCTCAGCCTCCTGATTGCTGGGATTATAAGTGTGTGCCACCATGCTCAGCTATGGTATCCTTTAGATGGTCACCCTAATGTCTTATATTATTATAAACTGAATTTGGATTAAACATTTGACTTTTTTTTTTCATATAACATGTTCTGCATGATTAATGGATAAATAAGCTGTGGTACATCCAGATAATGGACTGCTATGCTAAGCTTAATAAAAAAGAGCAGACAAGCAATGAAAAGACATGAAAGAAACATAAATGCATATTACTAAGTGAAAGAAGCCAATCTGAAAAGACATTATACTGTATGGTTCCAATTATATGACACTCTGAAAAAGGCAGAAATATGGAGATTTTTTAAAAGGTCGATGGGGGCCGGGGATTTAGCTCAGTGGTTTGGCCACCTGCTGTGCAAGCGCAAGGACCCGAGTTCAATCCCTGGTACCAAAAAACAAAACAAAACAAAACAAAAAAACCTAAAAGGTCAGTGGTTGCCAGCGGTTAGGTTAGAGAAACAATTGAATAGGCAGAGAACCAATGACTTCTACAGCAGTGAAATTATGATACTAGAAGGGTAGATACATGTTAATGTAAATTTGTCCAAACGCATGGACTATACCACACCCTAATGTATACTATGGACTCTGAGCACTAATGAACACTCTGCTGGGTGATGTTGATAATGGGTGAACCTGGAAGAACCAGGGGATAATGGGAAATCTGTCTTCAACAGAATTTTGCTGTGAACCTAAAATTGTCCTAAAAAACAGAAGTCTATTAATGAAAAAATTCAGTAATTTAAAAGCTCTGTTATCCTTGACACAAAGTCTGAAGTGCTTAACATTCTCATAAGCCCATCCTGGTCTTTTAAATTTTATCTCTCACCATGTTCCTCCTAAACACAGTGACTTTTTTTTCTTTTTTGGTGGTGAGGGACTGCTCTTCCTCATGGCAGCTTTTCATCAGAATAACTCATCTCCTGGGTTATTGCTTAGATGTCACATCCTCTTGAGAGACTCCTCTTACGTTGGCTTCTCTCCTTCTGCTGGGTTAGACCCCTTTTGAGATGGACTCTGTACTGTACTGCTGGCTGAAGAGCACTTGTTTTCTGAATCCCGACTGGAGTGTAATCTCTGTAAACATGTGGACATGCTGCCCTTTCATCTTCTCGTCCCCCAGAGACACATGGTAAACAAGTTTATTGCATCAGTGTTGGAGGAGATGGGAAACAAGATGGTGTGACATTTCAGGCTTGGCATCTTTCTTCCTGGAATTGTTTCTGATTCATTACTAGGATACAGTTCTGGAGGCTGTGAGATCAAGGTGTCAGCAGTTAAATTTTCTGGAGAGTGCCACTCCCTACTTCCAGATGGGGCCTTATTATTGCATCCTCTAAAGGGGAGGAGCACTTTCTAAAGGTAAAAGGCAGAAGGGCCTCGATTTTTTTTTTTAAGACAGGGTCTCACTTTGTAGTCCAAGCTGGCCTCAAACTTGTCGTGATCCTCCTGCCTCAGCCCCCTGAGTTCTGGGATTACAGAGTGCACCAAGATGCCTGACGAGACTTGATAATTTTAAGGTGTAGACCTTTGTCTAGAATACATCAGAGATGAACAGTATATTTCATTTTATATCAAATCAAGATTCATATAATACCTGAATGTCTTCCCATCACTAATGTGATATTGTCCCCTAGATCATGGTAATAATGGCCAGATCTTTTAGTCCCCATTTTTTTTTGGCCAAGCACTCTACCACTGAGCAACATCCCCAGCACCCCAAATCCAGTATGAGTAGTTTTAAAGTACATTTAATTGAAGAAATAGCAAAATGAGCACTTGTACTTGGGTGCCCACAACTTAGATTGAACTATTAATATTTTCCCAATTTTGCTTTATCTATACTTGTATAAAAATCTTTATTTTGGGGGAGGCAGCTGGAGATATAGCTCAGTAGTATAGCACTTGCCCAGCATATGTGAGGCCCTGGATTCCATCCTTAGTACCTGAAAAGAAAAAAAATTTCGTTTTAGAATGTTTTAAAACCTAAGGGCCAGGGATGTAGCTTGTCTGGCAAGTGCAAGCGTAAGGTCCTGAGCTTATTTCCCAGTACCGGAATTTTTTTAAAAAAGTAATACCTAAAAAATAACATTCTCCTTATGGCTATATTTTTACCCTAAAAATTAGCAATTATTCTCTAATATCATCTAATATTTAGTCTATATCTAAATCTCCTTAATTGACTTCCAAAAGTCTTTTATAGGTTTTGTTTTGTTTTCCTAGTTCTGGGTAGTACTGCACTCTACCTTCAGCTCATACATATTTTTAAAAATCATAACCCTATCAAGATTCATGGCACTGGGGGCGGGGATTTAGCTCAGTGGTTCTGCTGCCTGCCTCAAAAGCACAAGGACCCAAGTTCGATCTCTGGTACCAAAAAAAAAAAGATTCATGGCATTTAGTTAAGATGTCTGTTTAGTATCTTTTAATTAGAACAGTCCATCCTCATCAGTACGTTCTGTGTATGACAATAACGGGGTTTTTTGGCAGCACTAAAGATGGAGCACAGGGCCACATACATGCTAAACAAGTGCTCTACCACTGAGATCCTTTTCAAAATTTCATTTCCAGACAGGGTCTCGCTAATGTTCCCAGCCTAAAGTGCAATCCTCCTGTCTCAGCCTTAGAATAGTTAGGATTACACTATGGTGTGCCACTATGACGAGTTTAATTTTTAATAAAAATAGTTTTAATATAAAGCTTGTAAGCTTTTAAGTATATTAAAGTTACTTTAAGAACTGAGAATTTAATTTTTCAAACTAATATCATAAAAAATAATTAGGAAATACTAATTTAAGGACTATTTGGGAAGGTGATCAATTATTCTATTCTGCCCAGGACAGAGGAGGTACAAGGATGCAGGGCATTTGGGATACTACCAGGAAAGTCCCAGGTAAAAAAAGTATGAGTTTGTTATCCTATTGGGATGACACTCTTTTTCTTTGGTACTGCAGACTGAACTCAGGACCCTGCACTTTTGAGGCAGGCATGGTGCCACTGAGCTAAACCCCTGCTTTTTTTTTTTTTTTTTTGGTACCAGGGATCGAACTCAGGACCTTGCGCTTGCAAGCTGGCCTTTTTTTTTTTTAAGACAGGCTTTCACTATGTATTTTAGGTTGGTCTTGAACTCACTATGTAGTCCAGGCTGGCCTTGAACTCACGGTGATCCTCCTGCCTCAGCCTCCCTAGTGCCGGGATTACAGGTGTGCACCACAATCCCTGGCTTATGCCCAGCTCTGGTTGGTCACTCTTTTTTTTTTTTTTGGTACCAGGGATCAAAATTGAGGCCTCGCACTTGCGAGGCAGGCAGCAGAACCACTGAGCTAAATCCCAGCCCCTGGTTGGTCACTCCTAAGGATACTTATTGATGTTGAGAAAATAGTTATGTGGGTGATTAAAATCATTCTCTG
Organism: Heterocephalus glaber; assembly: GCF_000247695.1. The sequence continues at coordinate 30,924,772 of NW_004624743.1, forward strand.
GTTCTAAACATTTCCATTTCATCACATAATTACTTATATAATTAAACCTTTATATAATTAAACCTTTTAACTAGACTGTCTGAATTGATGCATTAATTATGCATGTAGATATGGGATATATACTTGGTCAAGTTTATAACATTTTCATGTCTTCTTAAATTAAAAAATAATGATCTAGCACCATCTTACATCTATCTTCTTTTAATGTTACATCATTGCTTTTTTCTTTTTGGTATTGAGGATTACACCTAGGAACTTCACACTAAGCTATAAGCCCAGCTCATTTTTAATTTTTTTTTTTTTGGTACCAGGGATCAAACTCAGGTCCTTCCACTTGTGAGGCAGGCGGTGGAACCACTGAGCTAAATCCCCGGCTCATTTTTAATTTTTTATTGTGAGATAAGGACTTGCTAAGACACTAAATTGCCCAGGGTGGGGTTGAACTTTTGATCCTCTTGTCTCAGCCTCCCAGGATCCCAGGATTTTAGGCATGCACCACTACTCTCCAAAATATTACATCATTGTTAAGTTTGTACACTAAGTCCATATTTTACCCTAGATAATGTTATCTGTTATATAGAATGGTTATTCCTTTAACATTTATTTTTAAGAAATAATTTATTTCACATATAGTTACTTAAACCCTTAATCAAATCCAGGTCATCATGCATTGCAGTAAGATAACTCATGACCTATTCTTTGGCAGAGGCTAGAACTCTTTGCCAATTTGATGATGATAAAGTTTAGGTTTGTTGGGATTATTTTTCAGCAGCCAATCAGCTAGCCAAATCTATGGAAAAAAGAAAAAATCTTAAGTTAATAAACATTTAAATATTTCCTTTCAATATATATCTTATCAATTAGAAACTTAAACAGTTTTCAAAATCACTTTAAGAAAATGATTGGTGCTTCACACCTGTAATCCCAGCACTCTGGGAGGCTGAGGCAAGAGGATCACAAATTTAAGTCCAGCTGGGCAAATTTAGTGACTTAGTAAGACCTTGTCTCAAAATAAAAAAGGGCTAGGGATACGGCTCAGTGCAAAAGCCCTGGGTTTAATCTCCAGTACCACAAATACACACAAGCATGTACACACACACACACACACACATAATAAGAAAATGACCATTAAAATTGAACTACTACAATTTATATTATGCAAAATTGTTAAGTATACATCAAAATTGGAGAGGAAGAAGTAAAACTATCTCTGGCCACAAATAGATGGTATGATCCTATAAATAAAAAACACAAAGCCAGGCATTGTGGCACATGTTTGTAATCCCAGCACTTGGGAGGCTGAGGCAGGAGCATCACAGATCTGAGCCTAACCTCAGCAATTCAGCAACTTAGTAAGGCTCTGTTTCAAAATAAAAAAATTTAAAGGGGCCAGTATGTATCTCAATGTGATGACCCTAGGTTCAATCTCTAGTACAATCAATTAATTTTTTTTTTTGGTACTGGGGATCTAACTCGGGACCTTGCACTTATGAGGCAAGCAGCAGAACCACTGAGCTAAATCCCTAACCCCTCAATTTTTAAAACCCCAAACAATTGACCAGAAAGCTAATAGGTCTGGGGATATAGCACAGCGGTAAGAGCACATGCTTATGTGCTAGGTCCAGGATTTGAATTCCAATACCGTGGGAAGAAAAGAGTCAATGAAGCTACAATAAATCAAAATTGTAGGTTACAGGGCCGGGGATTTAGCTTAGTGGTTCCGTCACCTGACTTGCAAGCTCAAGGTCCCAAGTTCCATCCAAGATTAACACTTAAATTAGGCTTGGTGACACAGTCCTGTAATCACAGCACTGTGAAGGCTGAGACAGAAGGATTGCAAATTCAGGCCCAGCCTGGGTAACTCAGTGACTTAGTGAAACTCTGTCTCAAAATAAAAAAGGGCTCCAATTCAAAAATCTGAAATGAATAGATACTTGTCAGATAAAGAAGTAGAAAGAGTCAATAAATATGAAAAAAGGTTCAGCAACACTGGTCATTCAAGAGATGCAAATTAAAACAATGCTGACATTCCATTTCACTCCAGAAAGAATGGCTGTTATCGAGAAAAGGAACCTTTCTCCACTGTTGGTGGGAGTGTAGACTAGTGCAATCACTGTGGAAATCAGTATGGAAATCCCTCAAAAACTAAAATGAGAGCTTCCATTTGACCCAGCTATTCCCCTTCTTGGTATCTTCCTGAAAGAATTAAAAGCATCATACCACAGTGATGTTTATAGGAGCACAATTTGTAATAGCTAAATCTTGGAAGCAGCCCAAATACCCATCAACTGGTGAATGGATAAAGAAAATATAGGGCTAAAAAAAAAAAAAGAAAAGAAAGGGCTGGGGATTTAGCTCAGTGGTTCCGCTGCCTGCCTCGCGAGGGCAAGGACCCGCGTTTGATCCCCGGTACCAAAAAAAAAAAAAAAATGTTTTTTTTTTAAAATACAATGGAGTACTGCTCTGCCATAAAGAAGGATGAGCTTAAGACATTTATAGCCAAATGAGTGGATCTTGAGACCATACTCTTAAGTGAAATAAATTAAACACATATGTTTAAATACCATATTGTTTCTCTGGTGTGAGAAACAAATCGGAAATAAGGACTAAAATGTACAGCAGACAATGGGAAATGGGAAGAAAATGTTGAAATGAAAAGGGGAACAAGGGAGGGGTGAGAGGGAAAGAAAAGGAAAGACAAGAAAAAAAAGGAAAAAAATGGAAACAAATTTTTGTACATAAACAGGGGGGAAAAAAGAAGAAGGAAGATATATCATTTACTGGAACAAATTCCCTATGATGAATGTGATCATTATGCATATCTAAAATGTACTAATAAATGTTTTGCTTCAACAAAAAAAGATTAAATTAGCTCAGTGGTTCCGCTGTCTGCCTCGAAAACCCAAGGTCCTGAGTTTGATCCCCGGTACCAAAAGAAAAAGATTAAATGGTGAAAAAATTAAAAAGGGCTGGGGATGTAGCTCAGTGTGAAACCCCTAGGTTCAATCTCCAGTACTGCAAAAAAATTAAATAACTTTTAAAAGTAAAAATAAAAAGGACTGGGGATGTAGCTCAGTGGTAGAATGCTTTTCTAGCATGCACAAGGCCCTGGATTTAATCCCCAGAGCTGAGGGAAAAAAAGATTAACATACAAAAACCAGTTGTGTTTCTATATCAGTAATGATAACTTAAAAAGGAAATTAAGAAATTACTTCCACTTTTAATAACATAAAAAATAGGTAAGTAGGAGGGCTGGGATTTTGCTCAGGAGCACCATGCTTGCCTCACAAGTGCAAGGTCCTGAGTTCAATCCCTGGTACCTCCCCCCCCCCCCAAAATTAGGTAAGTAGGAATAAATTTAACCAAGGAGGTAAAAAATCTTTACATTGAAAATTCTAAAGCATAGCTGAAAGAAATTTTAAGACTTAAAAAAATGGACAGGTATTCTATGTTCATGGATATGAAAACTTAATACTATATGTTAAACCAGGCATGCCTGTAATCCCAGCACTTGGGAGGTTGAGGCAGGAGAATTGCCATGAGTTTGAGGCCAGCCTGGGCTACCTAGTATATTCAAGGCCAGGATGAGCTACATAGCAAGACCTTGTCTCAAAACAAAAACAAACAAACAAAAACATGTCAATTTTAGCCAAAGCAATGCAGAGATTTAATCCAGTCCCTAGCAAATTTCCAACAGCCTTTATTCCCCCCCCCCCCCCGCGCCCCGTGCAAAAGCCAATCCTGAAATCCTATGGAATTGGGAGGGGCTCTGAATAGTCAAAACAATCACAGCAAAGAACAAAATTGGCACACAATTGTAGTCCCAGATTCTTGGGTGGCTGCAGCAGGATTTTGAGACCAGCCTAGACAACAGCATGAGAATCAATCTCCTAAAAAAATAAAAAAACCAAAACTCGATTTTTTGGGGTTTTTGACATGGGGGTCTTGCTATGCAGTTCAGGCTGGCCTTGAACTCACTACATACCCCAGGCTGGCCTCAAACTTGTGGCAATCCTTCTGCCTCAGCCTCTAGAGTCCTGGGATTACAGACATGTGCTACCACACCTGCTGCAAAATTGGGGATCTTGTACTTCCCAATTTCAAATCCTACAAAGCTACAGTAATTGACAGTTTGGTACTGGTATAAGAATAAATATTAGACATGTGGGATAGAACAGAGAGTTAACCATTTTTTTTTAAGTTTAAGATGACATAGAAATTTAGTTATAAATTTTCTTAGCACATATGAATATCAATATGCATAATTAATTCACAGCTCAGTATAAAGAGGTATAATTATATAAATAATTATTTGGTATAATGAGAATGATTAGAACCAAGGAATGATATTGTTTTTATTTTGCAGTGCTAGAGACTGAACCCAGGGCCTTGTATGTGCTAGGTATAAGGATGATTTTAACTAATTACTTTATATAACAATTTTCAGAAATAAAACCATACATTTAAGGCAAATTTATTTATTTAATTATTTTTTTCCCTGGGGACTGAATCTAGGGCCTTGCACATGGTAGGTAGTTACTCCCAGTGAGCCACATCTCCAGCATTTTAAAATTTATTTTGAGACAGGGTCTCCCACTAAATTTTCTAGGCTGGTCTCTACTTGCTATCTTTGCCCCTCAGCCTCCTGAGTGGCTGGGATTATAGGCATGTGCCACCATGTCTGGTTTGGCTAATTTTTTTTTTTTTTTGAAACAGCGTCTCTCTATGCAGTTCAGGCTGGCCTTGAACTCACTATGTAGTTCAGGCTAGCCTCAAACTTGTGACAATCCTCCTGCCTCAGCCTCCCAAGTGCTAGGATTACAAGAATGCACCACCATGCCGGGCTGGCTTGCTTATTTATTTATTGGTACCAGGGATCGAACTCGGGACCTTGCCCTTGTGAGGCAGGCGGTAGAACCACTGAGCTAAATCCCCCGCCCAGGCCAATTTATTTTTGACAACGTACCAAGTACATTCATGGAGAAAGAATAGTACTGGGGCAATTGGATTTCCATACGAAAAAGAATAAAGTTGCGCTTTTATCTTGCACCATATACAAGGTTAACTCAAAATGAGCCAATGACCTAAAAGTAAGAGGTAAAATTATTAAAATCTTAAAACATAGGAGTAAATCTTAATAATCTTGGATTTGGCAATAGAATCTTAGATTTAATATCAAAAGCACAAGACAAAAGAAAAAAATTGATAAACTGGTTTTTATAAAAAAATTTTAAAACTTGTATATCAAAGAGTATTATAAAGAAAGTGAAAAGTGGCAAACATGGGGGCACATGCCTGTAATCTCAGCACTCAGGAGACTGAGGCAGCAGGATAACCACAAATGTGAGGCCAGCTTGGGCTACATGAGTTCAAAGCCAGCATAGCAAGACACTGTCTCAGAAAAAAAAAAAAGAAAAAGAGCTGGGGATTTAGCTCAGTGGTTCTACCACCTGCCTCACAAGCACAAGGACCTGAGTTCAATCCCTGGTACCACAAAAATAAACAAATAAATAAACAAAAGTTTTGCCAGGGATTTAGCTCAGTGGTTCTGCCACCTGTCTTCCAAGCACGAGGTCCCAAGTTCAATCCCTAGTACCAAAAAAAAAAAAAAGAAAGAAAACCTACAGAATGGGAGCCAATGACATATCTGATAAGTGTTTAATATCTACAAATATAAAGAATTGTAACTCAACAAAAAGACAATTGAAAAATAGGCAAAGGACTTGAATGGACATTTCTTCAAAGAAGATAAACAAATGGACAATAACTCATGAAAAGATGCTCAACACCATTAGTCATTAGAGAAATGCAAATCCAAACACACAAAACAGAAAAGAACAAGTATTGTCCAGGATTTAGAGAAATTGAAACTCTTCTACACTGGCTAGTGAGAATGTAAAATGGTGCAGCTGCAGTTTGGAAAAGAGTTTGGCGGTTCTTCAAAAAATGAAATAGAATTACAATATGACAGAGCAATTATTCATATTCTCTCTCTACCTCTACTTTCATCTCCACCTCTCTCTCTCTCTCTCTCTCTCTCTCTCTCTCTCTCTCTCTCTCTCTCTCTCTCTCTCTCTCTCTCTCTCTCTCTCTCTCTCTCTCTCTTTCTCCAGTACTAGGGATTAAACCCAAGGCCTTTACACTAAGCTACATCCTCAGTGCCACCTCTCACCCCTAAGACAGGGTCTCACTCAGTTACTCAAGTTGGCCAAGCTGGGCTCTAATTTTCTATCTATACATATCCATTCTCATTTTACTTAGTGACTTCCCTTTAAATTGGAGGGTTTTGTTTTTTTTCTTTTTGGGGGGTACCAGGGATCGAACTCAGGTCTTTGCGCTTGCCAGGCAGGCGCCAGGACCACTGAGTTAAATCCCTGGCCCCAAAATTTACAAATTTTTGGTTTTTTTGGTACTGGGGATCAAACTCGGGTCCTTGCGCTTGTGAGGCAGGCGTCAGAAGCACTGAGCTAAATCCCTGGCCCTGGGCTCCAATTTTCTTTTCTTTTTTTTGGTAGAGGGGATTGAACTCAGGACCTTGTGCTTGTGAGGCAGGTGCTGGAACCACTGAGCTAAATCCCCAACCTGGGCTCCAATTTTCAATCCTCCTTTCTCAGACTGGAAGTGTGCTGGGGTTATAAGTGTATGCTGCAACACATAGCCAGCAATTGCACTATTAGGTATATACTCAAAGGAACTGAACATTAGAACTAGCTGGGTGTGGGATCAAACTCAGGACATTCCACTTGGGAGGCAAGCAGCAGCACCACTGAGTTAAATCCCCAGCCCTGCACACACCTTTAATCCCAGCATTTAGGAGGCTGAGGCAGGAAGATTACACTGAGTTTGAGGCCAGCTTGGGCTACATAATGAGTTCAAGGATAACTTGAACTGTAATTTTATGGACAATAATTAGTAGATAGAAACAACCCACATGCCATCAACAGGTGAATGGATACACAAAATGTGATATATACATGGAATGGAATATAATTATTTAGCTATAAAATATGAAAATCTGATATATGCTTAAAATGGATGAAACTTGATTTTTTGTTTTGCTTCAGTTTTGGTTTTGGTTTTGATTTTGGTTTTGGTTTTTTGAGACAGGGTCTCACTCTGTAGTGGAGGCTGGCCTTGAGCTCACTGTGTAGCTCAGGCTGGCCTTGAACTCACAGTGATCTTCCTGCCTCAGCCTCCTGAGTGCTGGGATAACAGGTGTGCACCACCACACCACCCAGCATGGATGAAACTTGAAAACATTATGCTAAGTGAAATAACCAAGACATAAAAGAATAAAACACTTTATAAATCTACTTATGTGAAGTATCTAGAAAAGGCCAATTCATAGAGATAGAAATTAAGAGTTGAGAGAAAGAAGGAATAGAGAGTAATTGCTTAATGGTTCAGAGATTTCTATCTGGGGCAATGAAAAGAATTTGGAAATATGCAGTGGTAATGGTTGTACAACATTGTGAATATAATTGATGTCACTGAATTGTTTACTTAAAAATGGTTAAAATGGCAAATTTAAACAAACTGTGGTGGTGGAAGCCTGTAATCCTAGCATTCCAGGAGGCTGAGGCAGGAAGATTAAAAGTTTAAACCCAACCTGGGTAACTTAGCAATGTAGTGAGATCCTGTCTCAAAATAAAAAATGAAAAGGAATTGGGGGATATAACTCAGTGTAAAAAGCTCTGGGTTCAATCCCTAGTACTACAAAGTAAGTAAACAAACAAACAAATAAATAAAATGGGCTGAGAGGGCCGGGGATTTAGCTCAGTGGTTTCACCACCTGCTGTACAAGCATACAGACCCGAGTTTGATCCCCGGTACCAAAAAAAAAAGGGCTGGGAATGTAGCTTTTTTTTTTTTTGGTACCAGGGATAAAACTCGGATTCTTGTGCTTGTAAGACAGGCGGCATAACCACTAAGCTAAATCCCCAGCCGGGAATGTAGCTTAATGCAAATGACATAGGTTCAATACCCAGTACTGTTAAAGAGTAAAAGCAGGAATATAAGATATATGCAACTATTAAAATATTCTCTACAAAATATATATTCAAATATAGCAATATTGATGAAACATACCTATATACAGTATAGTCATACTAATTTTGAGCACTTATTATGCAAGAGACACTATGATAAGAAATTTTTTTTTTTGAGTCAGGGTCTCTCCCTTTGTAGTTCAGGCTGGCCCTGAACTCACTATGTAGCCTAGGCTGGCCTCGAACTCAGTTATCCTCCTGCCTCAGCCTCCCAAGTGCTGGGATTACAGGCATGTGCCACTATACCCAGCAAGAAATTTTTTAATAAGGAATTTTTGTTAAAATGGGGTCTTGCTATGTTGGCCAGGCTGACCTTAAATTCACTATGTACTCCAGGCTGGCCTCGAACTCTCAATCCTCCTGCCTCAGCCTCCAGAATGCTTAATTACAGGGCCAGGGATTTAACTCTGTGGCACCATGCCTGCCGCAAGCACAAGGTCCTGAGTTCCATCCCCACTACCAAAAAACAAAACAAAACAGAATGCTATAATTACAGGCATGCACCACCACTCTGAGCTAAATAGTTCTACAGTTGTTTATTATTATTATTATTATTATTATTATTATTATTATTATTATTACCATCATCACTACTACTACTACTACTACTACTACCACCACCACCATTACTATTTTTCAGTACTGGAGATTTAACACAGGGTCTTCACACTGAGCTACATACCCAGATCTTTTTTGTTTTTTATTTTGAGCCAGGGTCTGACTAAGTCACTAAGTTGCTCTGGCTAGGCCCAGATTGGCAGTCTTCTTCCCTCAGCCCTGCTAGAATTTCAAGTATGCCCCACTATGCCCATCTAGCTGTTGTTTTTTATTTTGAGACGGGGTCTTATTATGTAGTTCAGGCTGACCTTGAACTCATGGTGATCCTCCTGCTTTAGTCTCCCCTGTGCTGCTGGGATTACAGGTGTGCACTACCACACCTGGCTTGTTCTATTTTTAAAAATTAGATATTATGATAAACATAAGTAA
>NW_004624743.1:30945394-30991641 GCF_000247695.1 Heterocephalus glaber
TTTGCTGCCCAGAGCAGCACTGATCAGACCCAAAGCTCAGCTTCTTCTCAGTCTCATTTTTCTACCTTTCCTGTAATTCGCCGTGTGCTGCCGTGGCTCGCAGGAGACCAGGACTCACTGCAGAGGTTCTGGTAACGTGCCCTTCCCCTGTCCCCTACAATATGTATTTTCTTCAGATTCACTGTCTATGTGTTTAAAACATTCTAAAAATTGCAAACACCAGCACTCTAGGAGAAGATAGAAGGATTGCAAATTGAAGACAAACTTGGGGCAGCAATTTAACGAGTTAGCAGGACCCTGTTTCAAAATTTAAAAAAATTTTTTTTAAGTCGGGATATAGTTCAGTGAAAAGATGCTGGGTTAAAGAATTTAATACCAAAAAAAAAAAAAAAAAAGAAGTACAAATGGCCAATAAATACATGAAAAAAAAAAAAAAAAGACCCTGGGTTCAATCCTTCGTTTAAAAATAAAATTGCAATTTGTGATGGTGCACATCTGTAATCTCAGCATTCAGGAGGCTGAGGCAGGAGGCCCACCACAAGTTCAAGGCCAGCCTGGGCTACATAGTGAGTTCAAAACCAGCCTACATAACGAGACCCTGTCTCAAAAATAAATAAATACAAACTTCTGTGTTGAAGATGGTTTCTTTCAAAAAGTCTGGGCATTTTCATTTTTTTACTTGAAGATGTATATGACTCTGTAATAGAAATTAAGTGAAAATTTTGTTTTCCTAAATCTAAGTGTTGCACTCATAAATTCGCTTTTGTGAACGACATTATTTGCAGGAGGAGATGATGGATTCACAGAGGCCTGTGGAGTGTTAGGTAAAAGCATAGGTGAGTCTGATGAGCTTTTCATCTTGAAAATGAAATCTGTTTACTTCCCAGGCCTGCCATGGGGTTGAGTCCCTCCCACCATGGTAATGGAGCTTCACTGGATTCCACAGCACACTCTGGAAGAGGTCTAGCTCTCAGATACCCCTTGTGCCCCACCAGTCTACCTCCTTCCACCATCCCCTGTGCCACATGCCTCTTAACAAGCAGAGGACACTACCTTCCATAGGCATGCTAGCTGATGCAGCATAATTTTTAAAATTAAGGGTTCATCTTTAAATTCACTCAATACTGAATCAAAGATTCCACTGGTTGCTTTAAAATTAAATCAGGTGAAAATTTTTGAAATCAGGCTGACACAAAGAAGCAGTGAAATCAAATACTATTAGGAAGAGAACTTATAGTTTGTAACAAAGGAAAGACTGCCACCTACTGAAAAGATGTGTCAGTTTTCAAATGTTTCCGCTAGATGGGCAAGAAAACATTTTCAGTGGATTCCCAACTCTAGTGAAGCCTATTTTTACAACATACAGTACAAAAGGACAAATATTATATGATTTCACTTATATGAAATAGCTGAACTCACATTCCTAGAGAAAGAAAGCCGAACAGTGGTTTCCAAGGGAAAGAAGGAGTCATTTTTTAATAAGAATACAGTGTCTGAGATGAAAAAGTTCTAGAAATGGACAGTGGTGACAGCACACAACAATGTGAATGTGTTTTATGATACTGAACTCCACCCCTGCTTATTAAAGTGGTAAATCTTAAATTTTACCACAATTTAAGAAAAAGTAGCAGCCCCATAGAACACACCATGGCTGCTTTTGGTCTACAATTTATTGATTAGGGAAAATGTTATATACACTAATTTTTAATTTAACACTAGCTACTTAATTATTACATGTATTTTTTTTTTTTTTTTGGTACTGGGGATCGAACTTGGGTCCTTGCACTTGAGCAGCAGGTGGCGAAACCACTGAGCTAAATCCCCAGCCCAATTACATGTATTATTAATAGTAGGGTTTCTGTGGTTTTTTTGGGTTTTGGTACTGAGGATTGAACTCTGGACCTCACACTTGCCAGGCAGGCACGGCACCACTGAGCAACATCCCCAGCGCCTTCTGTGTATGTTTTTGGTGACTGAACCCAGGGCCTCTACACTGAGCTACCCCCACTTTTGTTTTATTTTATTTTATTTTAGTTTAGTTTTGTTTTTTATTTTGAGGCAGGGTCTTGATAAGTCACCAAATTGCCCAGGCCAGGCTCCAACTTGCCATCCTCCTGCCGCAGTCTCCCAGAATGCTGGAATTAGTCTTGTGCAAGCACTCATTTTTTTTTCTCTAAAGTTAATGGATAATGTAGGGTTCAAAAATTCAAAGCAAACTTAGGCATGGCGGCACATGTCTATAATCCTGGCCAAAGTTAGTAAAAACTTCCTAATTACTTGAATTTTTAAATTGTATTAAATATTTCCTTACAATGTCTTGTGCCATCCCTACCCAAGGCCTCTACCTATCCTTGAACACTCAACTAAAATTACATATTTCTTGATAAGTTTTCTCTATTTTAATCTTAAAACACTGATTAGGCAATATGACATGTGTCCATGTAAGAGAATAAAAAACTAAAAAGTCAAATAAGAATATACAAAAGAGGAAAAATTAAAAATATTCAATTCTATTTGATACTTTTTTAAAGACAGGATTTCGCTATGTACTTCAGGCTGGTCTTGAATCTGCTATGTAAGCCATGCTGGCCTGGAAGTTGTGGTGATTCTCTTGCCTCAGCCTCCCAAGTGCTGGGATTACAGGTGTGCACCATCATGCCCAGTCTGTTTTTTGGGGACAGGATCTCACTGTGTTGCTCAAGCTGGTCTCAAATTCATGGTGATCCTCCTGCCTCAGCCTCCCCAAAACTGGGATTCCAAGCATGGGCTACCATACCTAGTTTTGATAATCTTTACTTTTTAATATTCATTTTCAAACTTCTAAAATAAAAATGTTTACACACTGTGGGGCAGATATAAGGCTTAAATCATTAAATGTTTATAACAAAAAAAATCAACAGCCTAAAAGTCCTCTAATAGAAAATAAGTATATAAAATCTTAAAAATCAGGTAATTAAATTGTACAGGAGAATATTTCTCAGAAGTTAGGATGAGATTGGGCCAGGCATATTGGCACATGCCTGTAATGCCAGCACTAGGGAGACTGAGGCAGGAAGATCAGCTTGAGTTTGAGGGTAGCCTGGGCTACATAATGAGTTCAAGCCCAACCTGAACTACATAGTGAGACCCTGTCTCATAAAAAAAAAAAGTTTAAATTAGGATGAGATAGATTCAGATGTAACAATCTAGAATGCTACCTAAGGGACTTTTAAAACAGGGTTTCGGGGGGAACAGCTCTATTTTATGAGGAACACAAGTTTATAAACAAAATTCCTGAAAGAGCAAAGTGGTTGCCTCTCTCTAGAGACTGGGACTTGGGGTGGAAAGGGCAGGTGAAGACAGAAACAATTTTAGTTCTCATTTTATATCTTTTTTTTTGGTACCGGGGATCGAACTTGGGACCTTGCAGGCGCCAGAACCACTGAGCTAAATCCCCGGCCCTATCTTTTTTTTTTTTTGAGACAGGGTCTCCCTGTGTAGTTCAGGCTGGCCTTGAACTCATTATATAGCCCAGCTATTAGTTCAGGCTTGCCTGAAACTCACAGCTAATCCTCCTGCCTCAGCCTCGAACATGCTGGGATTACAGGTGTGCAGCACCACACCCAACTTCATTTCATACCTTTTTGAAGTGTCAAAAACTATCACATATAACTTTTTTTGGGGGGGTTATCAGGGATCGAACTCAGGACCTTGCGCTTGCAAGGCAGGCACGATGCCACTGGGCTAAATCCCCGACCCACATATAACTTTTATTTTAGAAAATAAACCAAAATTAATGCTTATCATTAAGGATCTAAATGGGAGCACACATTTACATAAGCAACTTTAAAAGGAAGGAGCAAAGATTTAAAAACAGTGTGATAATTCTACATGTTACCTGAACAATGGTGAATCCAGATCTGAGAATGATATCCTGTATCTCCTCCTCTTTGTCAACAATATCGGGTTTGATAATTGCCAGAGTTTTTTCTACATAGATTTGAGGCAGGGGCATTGATATCTCCATTTCGGCCATTCCAGGTACAATCTAAGTTTCTTGACAGATATGAACTGCAATGAGACCATTCCCCATCCCAAATTCAACGTAATTATGATTAAGAATAGCAGTATTGGGCCAGGGATTTAGCTCAGTGGTTTCCCTGCCTGCTCTGCAAGCGCAAGGACCCGAGTTCGATCCTCAGTACCGAAAGGAAGGAAGGAAGGAAAGGAAAGGAAAGAATGAATAGCAGTATTAGTTGGTAGATTTTATTAATTTATCAAAGTAGAAGCTGCCACATATTTTTCTACGAGCAGTGTCTCAATGATTTCTCCTGTGCTCGAGTGTTTTGTTTTTTGTACGGGAGATCGAACTCAGGACCTTGCCTTTCTAGGCAGGCAGCGGCACCACTGCGCCAAATCCCCGGTCCCCAAGTTGAGTTCTTGAGACCAGGCTCACAGGATCAGAACCAAAGGGAGACCTGATACCAGCAGCAACTTGGGGGCGGGGGGGGGGGCAGGGTTGTGTAGGAGGGAGAGTAGAGAAAGAGGAGGGACTGGTCTGGTTAGCAACACTGCACACCACTCTAGCAACAGCAGAGTGGCCCCAGTTAACTGCCTTAGTAAAGAGACCCGCTAGGTTCACTCTGCGTGTAAAGTCTGACTGGAAAACAGGGTTCCCGGGTCCTTCGGCACTCTCCAGCATGGTCCTCCAAGGCACTCACCTCGGTGCCGGCCTTTCCAGTTCCACCACTTGTTGCTAGGAGACTTGAAGCTCCAATTTGCCACAGGACGGTGGCTGTAGAGGGCCAATCCCAGTAATGCACTTTGCAGTAGTTTTAACCAAGGGAAATCAGCCACAGGCGTTTTTATTTTCCTTGTAAATCTTAGCGCACTATGTTTTCTAACAGTTTCCTTATCATTTATCCTGGGGGGGGGCACTGTGGATCATACCCCAGGGCCTTCACACTGACCTACATCCCCAGCCTTTTTTTTTTTTTTTTGGTCCCCAATAGGATTATGCTAAGTGCTACTTTGCCCAAGCAGGGCTCAAGCCTGTTACGCTCCAGCTTCAGCCTCCTAGAGTACTGGTATTACATGCCTGTGCCGCTGGGCCCAGCTATAATTTATTTCAAGCTCCTGTCTATTTGAAGGACCCTTCAATTATCCTCACTTTATATGAGACAAGCCATAAACACTCTTCCCCAGGCTACTCCAACCCCTTCCAGACAGCATATGTAAGACCTGAGTCAGCTAACTTGTTTCAACACATGATGCTGCCACTCTATTCTCAGCTTCTATAATCATTAAAAAGCAATCAATCTGGGGCCAGAGATTTAGCTCAGTGGTTTCGACGCCTGCTGTGCAAGCACAAGGACCTGAGTTCGATCCCCAGTAGCAAAAAAAAAAAAAAGCAATCTGGTTTATGAAATATTTATTTATACAACAGCAGTAAAATGTTTCATCTACTTCTAAATTAAGCTGTGGAACAAAAACGTGGGCAATGTTAATGGCATAAACCCAATTCTCAGCTCCCCCACATCTTTAAAAATATTAGACTTGCAGGCATCTTAGGCTCCTTGGTTGTGAGGTAGTCTTAGGAGAAGGTCCAAACTTCAGAAATGGCTGTGGTAGCAGCTTCAGATTAATAAAAGATTTCCAACATCCACTGGGTTGACTGGTACTCAATCCTGACTACTTAAGTCTCTTCTTTTGTCTAACCATATATTCAGCATCTGTCAAGGAACAGACAGCAAGCTATGAATCTTACAGGCTACAAAGGATTAAATATAATTTTATTTCTTTTTGACAAATAGATTTGACATTTTTTTTCTTTAAAGGATGAGGCTAGGCTGGGTGTGGTGGCACATGCCTGTAATCCTAGCACTTTGGAGACTGAGGCAGGAGGACTGCCATGAGTTTGAGGCCAGCTTGGACTACATAGTGAGTTCAAGGCCGGCCTGGGCTACATAGCGAGACCCTGTCTCAAAAAACAAAACAAAATAAAAGAGACAATGCTGCCCAGAAAAGAAACTACTACTGTATACCTTATTCTTTAAAGGTGAGAAAGTGTGAATGTACATTAATACCAACAGATGTAGTAACTTAAAAATGGCCAGTGACTTCAGCTTGAGGTCCTAGAAGCAGAAGCTCCCACTATTTGTCTATTTCCTCTCTTGCCACTTGTTTTTCTAGTCTCCCTCATTTTACTGTGTATTAAAACTGGACCTACTGAGCTTCAGTGTTTTCCAAGCCAGTAGGTACAACATCAGCCGTTAAGGTCTGAAAATAAACTCTGGGATCACAAGGCCACAGCACCACCCTTATTTTCATACTTTCCAAAGTCAAATCCAGAGGTTACCCTGCCCCTTTTTTCTAGGAGCTCTTTGTGATACCTGAATCTGCTCCAAGACTTCTCGCTGCATCTCCACAGCCATGTGATACACATGATGATCAGAGTCATTGTACATCACAGCATTTTGGAACATCAGCATTAAGTCTCGCAAGAACTGGGCCATGGTATGGATCCGTCCCTTAGATAGATTCCTCTTCAGGGTAGTTAAGTCCATGGGTCTACAGATGGTCAAGAAAAAGGAGAAAAATTCAAACTTTAATATGGAAGATGTGGTGACATAACATGCTCTCCTGGAGAACTATCTGGTTCTTAATGAAAATAGTTACTAAAGCCGGGGATTTAGCTCAGTGGTTTTACCACCTGCTGCGAAAACACAAGGACCCGAGTTCGATCCCCAGTACCAAAAAAAAAAAAAATTGGCTAGGGGAAAATAGCTACTAAAGATAATAACGCTTTTCAAATAATAAAAGAGCAGCCGCTCTTTTAATCTTCTCAATACACATTTATGGTACTTCTTATTGTTACTACATACATACATACATACATTGATTGATTGATTGATTGATTGGTACCGGGGATCAAACTTGGGTTCTTGCGCCTGTGCAGCAGGCAGTGAAACCACTGAGCTAAATCCCTGGCCCATTACTATTATTATTTTAAGAGACAGTCTTGCTACATTGCCTAGACTTGCCTAGAACTCTAGATCCCCCTGCCTCAGGCTCTTGAGTAAGGGCAGGGAGCCAAGCTCAATGGTATACATTTGTAATCTCAGCTACTTGGGATGCTAAGGTGAGAGGATCATAAGTTCAAGGCCAGCCTGGCAACAGAGTGAGACCCTGCCTCAAAATAAAATGGAAAAAAAAAAAAATGGGGATATGGCTCAGAGGAAGAGTGCTTGCCCAGAATGAGGCCCTGAGTTCAATTCCCAGTACTGTAAAAAAAAAAAAAAAAAAAAAAAAAAAGTTTAAAAATCAAGTAAGGATAGGTACTATTATTATCTCCATTTGCCAGATGAGGAAACAGATTTAAAGAGGTGAAGTACTACTTGACCAGTCTGGATTCCAATTCAGAGGCAGCCTGACTCCAGAACCCAAAGGCCAAGCCACCTTACTATTGTAGTAATAGTGCTGGCCCCAAGTTCCAGAATTGTAAGGCAATCCAGCAATCAGTTTGTTACACAATAATTATTTGCTATTTATAATGTGCAGTCATATGTTAGCTATTTAATGTTTCTCTAATACAAATTAAAATCTAAGTTCCATTTCACAGAAATGAAGAGCAAGTATGTAGTGATTTTCTTTTTATTTTTTTATTTTTTAAAGATGTTATGTTTCTTTTTTTTTAAAGCATTCAGTATTACTTTATTGTTCTTATTTTGCTTTGTCTTTTTTGGTACCGGAGATCGAACACAGGTCCTTGCGCTTGCAAGGCAGGCAGCCGAACCACTGAGCTAATTCCCTGGCCTTTTTTTTTTTTTGAGACAGGGTCTCTTTGTATAGTTCAGGCTGGGCTTGAACTCACTATGTAGCTCAGGCTGGCCTTGAACTTGAGGTGATCCTCCTGCCTCAGCCTCCCAAGTGCTGGGATTACAGGCATATGCCACCACGCCCAGTGAATTTTTTATTTTTTGGGACAGGGTCTCACTGTGTAGTTCAGGCTGGTCTTGAACTCCAGGTGAACCTCTTGCCTCAGCCTCCTGGATTATGGGATTATAGGCATGTATCACCACACCCAGCTGAATATAGTTAATGTTAAAATAAATAATTATTTAATGAGACAAACATAGGTACACCAGTGTAGATAGAGGACTGAACTAAAAGAATCTATAGTTTAGTTCTAGCTCTATTAACTGTTGGCTGATCACAAGCAAGTGCTAACTATCCTAAAATCTTACTTTCCTCATTTACAAAATGAAGGAATTTGTCTCTGCTAGTTTGAATGATGGTGTCTCCTCCAAAATTCATATTGAAACTTAATCCTCAGTATTAGGAGGTGTGGTCTTTGGGATGTGATTTAAATGACAAGGGCTCTACTTTCAAGAATAGAATTAGCAGCCGGGGATTTAGCTCAGTGGTTCTGCCACCTGCCTCACAAGCACAAGGATCCGAGTTTGAGCCCCGATCCCCAGTACCAAAAAAAAAAAGAATAGGATTAGCATCTTCATAAAAGGGTCTGAGATTAAAGGAAGCACCCTTTGCCCTTCTGTCACTTCCTCATGTGAAGATGAAGTAACAAAGTGCCATCTTTTATCAGGGAGCACCTTTTATCAGATACCAATCCATCTGGTGCCTTGTCCTTAAACTTCCCGGCCTTCAGAACTATGTAAGGTTTTTATTATTTATAAAACCCAACCTGTGGTATTTTCTTATAGCAGTACAGACTAAGACAATCTCCAAATATCTTATCATGATCTGTTATATTCTATTACCATGTTAGTTTATGACATCATTTTAGATGAACTATGCTATTAAATTCCAAAATACTGCACTCGCCAGGCATGGTGATGCACACCTATGACCAGCACTCAGGAGGCTGATGCAGGAGGACTGCCAAGAGTTTGAGGCTAGCCTGAGCTACACAGTGAATTCAAGGACAGCCTGAATTACAGAGCAAGACCATCTCAAAAAACCACACACACACACACAACTGCACTTATTCAATGTTTGTAACTCCCATTTGGGTGTTACAAATTTTTGCCTTAGTATGCCTATAACTGAAATGAATATAGGATTTCTTTTTGTAGTACGCATTTTCTGTCATTGGGACTAAAGCAGGAAACAGTGAGGATCCCGGCACAGATAACTCTTTAACATGAAGATAGGAGCAAAAAGCGGCTTTTAATGAGGCTGGTGGCTCAGTGAGTGACTCCTGTCAGTCTCGAGAGCCCTGAATAGAAGTTTGTACTTTTTACATCCACTAAGCTTAATTCCATTAGAGTTTCCCTGGGAATATAGCAAGCAGGATTTACAGAAAGCAGAGCAGTGGAGAGGGGGAGAGCAAAGAGTTTTGGCAGGATTTTCTGAGTCCATTACGATCCTTTGGTGACAGATAACGGAAGTTGTCATGGCTACTCAGGTAGGTACATTCTACAAAGAGCATAGTTAGCTAGTTAGCCCACAGATGCTTAATAATAACAGTTAACTCATAGTTGCCCAATTCCACATGGAAAGGTGGTCTCCTCTCTCAGAACTAAATATATAAGACAACTTTAATGAGGAGAGGTTTAATTTGATTAATGGTTTGGGGGGTATTCAGTCCACAGTCAGCTGGCTCCAAGGCAGAAATAGCATGGTAAAGGGGGATAACAGAAGAAAGTTGTTCACTTCACGGCAGCCAGGAAGTAGAGAAAAGGAAAGAGCCAAAGCAGAAGATAAACCCTTTTCCAAAGTTAAGACCCCAGTGACATACTTCTTTCATCCAAGCCCCACAACCTAACAGCACATTCAGCTATGAACCCATCAGTGGACTGATGAGTTCAGTGCCCCTACAATACAATCACCTTCCAAAAGCACCTCCTCTGAATACATGAGACCTTCAAAGGATTTTTAAATTTTTTTATTTATTTATTTTTATTTGGGGGGGGGCATTTTAGATCTCTTAATACTTTTAAAATTTTGCTCCAAAAGAATAGTGTCAAAACTGGGCATGGTGGTTTATACCTGTAATCCCAGCACTCTAGGAGGCTGCAGGGGGATCCCAAGTTTGAGCCCAGGCAGAGTAATTTAGCAACTTTGTGAGACTTTGGTTCAGAATTTAAAAATGGGCTGGGTGTAGCTCATTATAAGAGTCCTGGGTTCAATCTCAAGTAACAAAAAGCAAACAAAAAAGAATAGAGTCCAAAACTAACAAAGGCTAATTTAAAAAGTATAATTAGGGGCCGGGGATTTAGCTCAGTGGTTTCGCCTCCTGCTGCGCAAGCACAAGGACCCGAGTTCGATCCCCGGTACCAAAAAAAAAAGTATAATTAATGAATCATATTACTTTAAGGGTCAATATTAAAAATAGCTTGACTACTGTGATTAAAAATAGCATGGTGTGCAGGGGATTTAGGTCATTTAGGGATTTAGGTGGTTCTGCTGCCTGCCTCACAAGCGCAAGGTCCTGAGTTTGATCCCCAGTACCAAAAAAAAAAAAAAAAAAAAGCAAAAACAAAATTTACAGCTCAACAAAACAGCATGGTACTGACAAAGAAACAGACCTGAGGATCAGTGGAACAGATTAGAAGATGCAGAAACAACTCCAGACATACTCAGCCACCTCATCTTTGACCAAGGGCCAAATACCTCCAACCTCACTGGAGGAAAGATAACCTCTTTAATAAATAGTGCTGGAAAAACTGGGTTTCAACATGCCAAAGATTAAAACTAGACCTATATCTCTCACCATGCACTAAACTAAAATTGAAATGGATCAAAAATCTAAATATTAAAAACACAAGGGCTGGGGATTTAGCTCAGTAGTTCCACTGCCTGCCTCGAAAGTGCAAGGTCCCGAGTTCGATCCCCAGCACCAAAAACAAAACAAAACAAAAAAAACCAACACACACATAAACACTAAAACACAAACACTAAATTGGCTGGAAGAGAAGTCAGGTAGAACTCTTGAAGACATTGGCATAGGGAAAGACTTCATCAACAAAACCTCAGTTGCACATGAACTAGCACAAAGAATCAACAACTGGGATCTCATCTTATTAAAAAAGCTTCTGCACAGCAAGAGAAACCACCAACAGAGTGAAAAGACAACCCAAAATGTGGGAAAAACTTTGCCAGCTGTTCCTCAGACAAAGGTCTATTATCTAGAATCTATAAAGAACTTAAAAAAAATCAGACCTCCCAAATTTAAAGACCCAATCCAAAAATGGGCATCTGAAATGAACAGATATTTCTCAGACAAAGAAGTAGAAATAGTAAATAAACGTGAAAAAATGTTCAACATCACTGTTCATTCGAGAGATGCAGATGACAACAACACTGAGATTCCACCTCACTCCAGAAAGAATGGCTGCTATCAAGAAATCAACCAATAGCAAATGCTGGTGGGATTGTGGGGAAAAAGGAACCCTTCTCCACTGTTGGTGGGAGTGCAAACTGGTGCAACCACTGTGGAAATCAGTATGGAGCTACCTCAAAGAACTAGGGCTAGAGGTCCCATTTGACCCAGCTATTCCCCTGCTGGGTATCTTTCCAAAAGAAAAGAATTATACCACAGTGATATATGTGCACCCATGTTTATAGCAGCACAGTTTGTAATAGCTAAAGCTTGGAAACAGCCCAAATCCCCATCAACTGGAGACTGGATAAAAAAAAATTTTTTTCCTAAAATGGAGTACTACTCAGCTATAAAGAATGAGAAACTAGAGACATTTATAACTAAATGGATGCACATTGAGGCCATAATCTTAAGTGAAATAAATAGGACACGTGTAAATGCTGAATAGTTTATCTGGTGCAAGAAACTGAAAGTGGAATAAAAAATCAAAATGTATAATAGAGGGCAGAGGATCTAGCTCAGTGGTTCCACCACCTGCTTCAAAAGCGCAAGGTCCGGAGTTCGATCTCCGGTACCAAAAAAAAAAAAAAATGTATAATAGATAGTGTGAAATAGAAAGAAAAGGTCCAAATGGGAAGGGGAAGTGGGAGGGATAGGGGAAAGGAATAAATATGAGAAAAGGAAAAAAATGGAAACAAAGTGTTTGTAAACAGGAAGATGTGGAGGGATTAAAGGGAGGGCAGGGGAATGGGAAAAAAATTAAGAACTAAGATATATCATGTAAAGGCACAAATTCCCAATGATGAATGTCATCATATTGTATACCTAAAATGTACAAATAAACTTAATGAATAAAAATAAATACATACATACATACATACATAGCTTGAATCATCCTTTTGTTCCCTATATTACTTCTCAAATGGGGACACTGAGTTTACCATAACTTTATAAACTTTTAAAGTTTGTATGTAACGTAAATAAAATAATCTAATAGATGGGAAATAAAGAATGAAAATACAGATATAAAAGCAGCCAGAATTTTTTGACCACTTTTTACTGACCTTTTCACCACATCCATGTATCCTGGGGCCTGCTTTTCTGACACAGATTTCAGAAATGGACTGCTGAACCTGTTAAGGAAAAAACCCAGAGAGAATAAAGTAACCAAGGCCATTTATTCTAAATGAGAAGAGTAGCTGTGAACAAGAACACTGAAAAACTGCAGAGTATGGATCAGTTCTTGTTAGACTTGTTAGGGGTACGGGGTCTGTGAACAGTATAAGGAAGAAATCTATTAGTTTCTTCTTGCCAGAGTTTTTTGCTTTATTTCATTTTTGTTTGTTTGGGTTTGTTTGGTGGTACTGAGGAATTTAACCCAAGGATTTTGCACTGAGGTATATCTATTTCCCAGCCCTTTAAAAAAATTTTTTTTTTCCTTTTTAAAAATTTTAAAACAGAGTCTCACTAAGTTGCTAAGTTCCCCACGCTGGGCTCAAACTTGTAAACCTCCTGCCACGGCCGTCCACAGAGAAAGTTTTAAAAACTTGTGAAATATTTAACTAGTATTATAATCCACTATGTTTGTTCAAAGGTACTATGGCCCTATTTTTATTGAAAAAGAGAATCCATCACATTAGGAGACATACACATTTAAGGATAAAGTATCATTTAATAGTAATTAATTTCTAGAGGCAATTTAAATGGCAGCAACTATTTCTTGTACACACTAGTGAAAGCAGCTGTAGGTATTTATGGTTAAGCCAGTCTTAAACAAAAGATCTGCTTCTCAACTATGGCTCATGTGAGGGATAAATGTATCTCCTTTTATGCTTAAGCCCTAATATGGGTTACTGCCTCAGTTCTGAACTAATCCTATTACCATTTTGGAGACCTACCTGTGACTGGCAACCATCTTCCAGACTAGCAAAAGAGTCTTCTTAAATGATAAATGATCCTGAACAGGGTCACCTTGGCTTAGATCAGTCCTACAGGACACAAAAGGACAGAAAAGAGCAACTTCACAAATGGCATCCTTTCTCTCAGGTGGGTAATGAGGCTTTCTCAAGGAACAATGCTCCTAATTAACATCTGAAGGAATATAACACCACAGGAATAAAAAGGTATTTAATGCTTCCATAGGAACCATACACTCTGCAAATATTTCTTATATACTATTATTACTCTTTTTTATCAAGTATAGTACAAATCTACAAATGCTTGTCCCTTTTCTAATCTTGTTGATTTGCTTTGCAGCACCTGTGACTTTAAAGAACTGGTCTATGAAAGTAATCTTTGTTCAATTATATTCCCCAAGTACCCTAAACAGCCTGGCACACAGAAGGTGTTCAGTAAGTCTTTGGTATATTAATCTGGTCCTGTTTTTATGCAGAAATATGCCACCTTTTCAATATTTCCATAAAAGGAAATATTTGGCTTAGTATATTAAATAATTATATAGTGAATAATTATCTTATATGGTGAATGCTACACAATTTCACTATTTTTCCGTTTCCTTTTTTTTTTTTTCCTTTTCATTCTTCCCTACATAGTACTTTTTAAGATACTATCTATGAAAACTTTACTTCTTTTCATGACCCTTCCTTCCCTGGGCCAACTTGTCTAATTCAGCTTTCCTTCAGAGGTACAAGAGTTCAATGTTTTATTTCACTTTATAGTTTTCCCAGTTGAAAAGTTCTGTTTACTGCAATTTTAAATACCATGTTACACTTTCCACTTTACACACTACATCATTCCTTCTATGAGGGTTCTCTTCAAACCTAAGGCTTCATACTCTCATTCTGCATTATGTTCCACGTAGTGTACATCCATGTGAGACCACAACTCTCATTATCTTTCTCCAATTTGAGTATCTCCACATAACTATTCCTATTCATTCTCCCCTACACCTAAATCACTACAAAAATTATGTAATTTTACTATAGTCCATAGCCAGTGTATCCTTAAATGAATTATTTACAAAACTAAATGCTATCATCACACACCCCTATTAGTATAAGACATTTAAAACAAATTTCTTCCTTTATTTCTGATCATACAAGCAGAATGAATATTAGCTTCTTGGTTCTAGTACTGATACAACTTCACTCACACATCCACGTAACAGATATTTCATGTGTTAACTGTATGAAAGGGACTAACCCCTAAGTTCTGTAACCTCATAATTAACCTTGTTTTCCTGATGGTATTAGGAATAGAACCCAGGGCAAGTGCTCCACCACTGAGCTACATCTCCAGCCCTTTTTATTTTTTTGAGATAGACAATTAAATTGCCAAGGCTGGCCTCAAACTTGCAGTCCTCTTGCCTCAGCCTTTGAAGTACCTGGGATTACAAGCATGCACCTCATGCTCAGTAACACCTGCCATATTTTAAGAAACAATTCCAGGGCTGGGGATTTAGCTCAGTGGTTTCGCCACCTCCTACGCAAGCGCGAGGACCGGAGTTTGATCCCCAGTACTAAAAAAAAACCAAACAATTCCTTGCCTACCTTTATTTCCACTTATATTGAAGTGAATCCCATACAAGTGAAAATAAAAGCAAGGATGTAGAACAGGCCTGCAGACTGGCAATAGTGCTCCAAAGGCTATAGTGTGCGGTATAGACTAAAGGAGGAGCCAGAGAAGGGTCTAGAGGGAAAAAAAAAATATATATATATATACATATATATATATATATGTATATATATATGTATATGTGTGTGTATATATGTATATATATATAATATATTATTTGGAGGGAGTTTCAGATAGAGTCTCAGTATGTAGTTCAGGCTGGCCTTGAACTCACTATGTATCCCTAACTGGCCTTAAACTCATGGCAATCCTCCTGCCTCAGCCTCCTGAGTTCTGGGATTACAGGTGTATGCCACCATGCCCAGCTCTTTATCTATAGATCTTTTTTTCCTTCCCTCTCCCAGGGCTGGGGATCAAAGCCAGGTAGGGAAGCATTCTACCACTGAGCTATACCCTCAGCCCTATACTTACAGTTTGGAGGAGCTGGCACGGCTGAAAAGGATATCCACCAGGGGAGTTTCCTGGATGCTGTAGCAATCATCAGAGTCTACTGAAGGGGGCTGGTCTTCCGGCTCTGAACCATAATCTTCACCCTGGTCTTTCCCTCTGGATTTTTGCTGAGCCTTCCCCTGGGAATTCCAGGAAACTTAAGAAAGGTATTTACTGGTAATTTAACTTGCATAAAGTAAATGAAGGCTGACTTTCACGTGAGAAGAGCTCAATTATATACAGCCATAAAAGAAATTAGAGAAAGCTAACTTAACTAGGCCTAAGTCAATGAATTCTTAGTAATAATCTTAGGTAAAGAATTGAAGACTGTACTCTCCTATCCCTAGAATGAAAAGGTAGTATTTATTCAATTCTTATTGGATGCCCTACTCATTAACATCAAATCATCTGTTGCCCTGGAGTTAAAAACTATAGCTAGACAAATAATATTAATAATGATAAAGGCATTCTAAATTTTACTATTTACCATGACAAGGGACTATACTGACTTTTTTTACATGAATTTTCTCATTCATTTGTTAATTTATTTTGAGATGAGGTCTAGCTATGTTGCCCAAGCTGGTCTTGAATTCCTGGCTCAAGTGATCCTTTTGCCTCAGCCTCAGCTGAAACAACAGGTATGCACCACCAGCCCACTGAATTGTCTCATTTAAAAGTCAAAGGAAACCTATGAAACAGAGCTCTATTATGTCATTTGTAGCAGTGAAAACTGAGATTTTGAAATGATCAATAACATGCATATGATTACATAGCTAAAACTAATGCTACCCCAGGATTTGGACCCAAGTAGTCTAACTCACTGGATTTAGTTTGTGTGCTCTGACCACTCGGCTCTGCCTCCTCGTGAAGATCAGCCAGACAGCTGACATAAGTTACTCACTTACCTTTTCACCTTCTGTGGATAGTCCCTGAGTTGCACAAATATCTGAGGGGGCTGGAGTCACTGCTGGCTTTCTATTTCCTCCCAATATTTTCTCTTCAGCTACTAAGGGGTCTATCTCGGCTAAAAGTTCTTTAGTCTCTCTGTAGGACTCCCTTTCTTCAGTAGCTTCAAATTTCCTTCCCTCTTGTTGTTTGCTACCAGGTGGAGGGCAGCAGCCTTCACTTGATTCTTTGCTGCTAATGCACAATGGTTCCATTAAATAAGCTACCTGTAATCAAAGTTTATTATCAGATGCATAGAAACACCAATGGAAATCATAGTCCATTCATCAGCAATGCCATATGCTTACATGGTCATTGTGACCAAGTCTGAGAAAGAAAATAGGTTTACTTCATCAATATTTACCAAATCTCAGGGCCAGGGATTTAGCTCAGTGGCGCCACGCCTGCCTCACAAGCGCGAGGTCCTGAGTTCGATCCCTGGTACCAAAAAACAAACAAAAAACATTTACCAAATATCTTACATACATAGGCATAGGGTTAATTGCTAGGGATATTATATTTTAAAAAATGTAGTTTTTGCCTCTTCTGGGAGCTTATGTTTCTTTTCATCTGAAATGTCATCTGTGATCAAATGGGAACAGCTGTCTAGAAAACTTGAAAATTTTGTCAACTATAGACACTAAAGAAAAGTGGCAACATCTGAACTGGCTATTTGCTGATTCTTACCTAGGTTCTCTTGAATGCATTCAGTTGTAGCACTAATAATAAGTTCTCTATCCAAATTTGTTTCTGGTCCCCAGGCCCTATCTAGGTTAATTAGAACACATTTAAAATGTTGCCAGAAACTAAGCTCAGTGGTTTACCACTGTACTCCCAGGTATTCTGAGGCAGGAGAATCCCAAGTTTGAGGCTAGTCCTGACAACTCAGCAAAACTCTTGTTTCAAAAAATAAAAAGGGCTGGGGGTGTAGCTCAGTGAGATTCTGGATTCAATATCCAGTACCACCACACACCAGCACAAAACACAACCTTTGAAGCCAAAATATCTTAAGCTTCAAGAAAAGTTTGGGCAAGTGTAACCTATGACTGAAAGAATGAATTGCAAGGACACTTGTAAGGCTGTTCTACATATAGAAATCTCACTCCCTATGATTCAGGCTCCCAAGGATTGGGGAGGTGGGTGTGTTTTAAAACATGCATTCCAAAAATGTGTTTGGTACATATTCTGTATTACCACCAAATGCTGGGAACACAGCAATGACCTTAGCCACTTCCACAGTGGAGCATTTATTCTAGCAAACAATTTTGAGTGGGAGAGACACATAAGGGTAAGTATTCTTAGAAAGTTGAGGTTCTTCCAGCTTTGGGAATAAGAGCTCATTGTTACCTCAGAGAGAAACTGAAGGAGGTTCTGGTGGCTGATTTGCTCTGCCTCTTCCTGAGATTCCTCACTGCCTCCATCCCTCACAAAGGGCTCACTAGGTTCTCTCCCTGAGCTGCTTTCCTCTGGTTCCTCTGCCTCTGGATCCTCAATTTCCCTCCAGTTGCCCACATCAAGATCCAGACTGGAGTCCCAGGAGCTGAGAAGAGACCTGCAGTTGTTGCTCAACTCAGAGTCATTGGGATAGTCTCGTTCAGAATCCAACCAAACCCATTCATGTCCCATCTGTAAATATATAGAAAATGCATTAAATTCATTCAAATCAATATTCTTAGAGCATCTCTGTCTTCATAGTTCAGCAGAAAGGGCCAGAAGTTTTCTACTCGTTAGTAGGAAGAATACAAATTAGCTAGTAAGACATTAAAAGATAAAATGATCTTTGTCTTTTGGAATAAGATGTGGCTTCATGCCAATATAATAAAGATATTGCTCAATCATTTTTTTAATTGGATGTCCTCATACTGCAAAAGGGAAAGAGCTGCAGCATAGCTAAGTTAACAGATTCTGCCTTTCTAGAATCACCCATAAATTAAACTACAATAAACTTTAGGCAGGGGGAAAAGGGACATTTCTTTTGCATTTACATTTACCCCATTAATCATTAAATCCTCAGAACATACTTTAAGATTACTTTTGGCATTACTTTTGGTCATATGGAACTGTCACCTCTGAGAGTAAAACTGAAACAATGAGTTTAAAAATTGTCTTTGTTTATTTCACTATAGTACTATCCTTTTTTTTTTTTACCTCTGGTACCAGGGATCAAACTCAGGACCTTGTACTTCCAAGGTAGGCATGGTGTCACTGAGCTAAATCCCCAGCCCTTTTTATTTTCTATTGAAGTGGCTCCCAGGGCTAGGGATTTAGCTCAGTGGCACGGTGCCTGCCTCCCAAGCGCAAGGGCCTGAGTTCGATCCCCGGTACCAAAAAAAAAAAGCTTCTGCAAAGTGGCTCCCAAATCTCTCTTTTGTTTTTGCAATTCTGAGGCTCAAATCCAGGGTCTAATGCATGCTAGGCAAGGTCTCTACCACTGAGCTACATCCCTGGCCATCTTTACTTCTTATATGCATTCTGCTGTCATTTCTCCATGCATCTAAAAGTCAATTTTCTTTAGATACCCTACCATCTGCTTCAACATTTCTAAAACTCATTTTTCTTTCTATCTCCAAAATCATTTGTTCTTCTAAATTTCCTTAGCTCTATTTACCAGTATTACTTTCTTAAGTCTACCCAGCTCTTTTTTTCTCTTGTATTCGGTAAACAAGTCTTCCTAGCTTTCTTCCAATTTTTGTGTTCCTGAACAAATGCCAGTCTTCCGGGTTGTTTTTCCCCCAGCACTAGAGATTGAACCTAGAGCTTCTCTCATGCTAAGCAAGTGCTCTAACCACTAGACTACAGCCCCAACCCTCTTAAAAAGCTTGAGACAAGGTCTTACTAAGTTGCCCAGGGTGATCTCAATTTTGTAATTCTCCAGCCTCAGCCTCTGGAGTAAATGGAATTGCAGAAATGTGCCACTACACCCAACTATTTTAATCCAATCAGCACTCAATAGTCTCCTTCAGAATAGCTCACATAAATTTCTCAATCTGCCAAAGTCTTCCATAAGTTAGCCCTATTTTGTTCCCTTAACTGATGTGCTTTATTCCTTAGTATTGTCCCTACTCTAGTTACATTTGTCTCCTTACTGCCACCAATAAATGCCTATACCCTGCACAAACTTCAACTTTCAGCGCTTTGGTGTTTATGTCACCAGTTGTAGACTGACTTAGTAATACACTGTATTTCATTTTCTAACTCTTGGCCTGATTAAATTCCATTCCATCATCTTACAGAGACTATATCTAGCTTCCTACCAAGCTTCATAAAGAGTTCCATTTAAGGCAGAAAGAATCTGAGACTTTTGGTGGTGCAAGGGATGGAATTGAGGGCTTCATGGATGCTAGGCAGGTGCTCTACCACTGAGAAAAGCTGGTGTTAGCGTTCAAATGGCAATGCTAATTAAGAATTCTCTGCCAGGCACTGTGGCACACACACCTACTACTTGGGAGACTGAGGCAGGAGGACTGTGAGTTTGAGCCCAGCCTAGGCAACATCACAAGACACTGTTTCAATTTAAAAAAAAAAAAAAAGAAAGAAAGAAAACTCTCTATACACAAGAGTATTACTGCCAAGGATGTAGCTCAGCAGCGCAGTGCCTGCCCGGCAAGCACAAGGCCCTGGGTTTGATTCCTGCAACCAAAAAAGAAGAAGAGTCCTACCTACAGGAATAAGAAGGAAATAAATGCTAATGCCCTCTCCTGGAACTATCATTTACAAAGACAAATATTGAGACAAATATTACTGAAATAATGGTCAATGCTACCTATGTGCATTTAAAATCTTAAAGCAGTGCCACGAACAGAATTTTAAAAACCTTAAACTTTCTCAAACATTCAAAAAGGGAGTATGTTCCTTATTGCAAAATACTTTTAAGATATTAATTATAAATTCAATCTTGGTTACTTACCTCTTCTCAGCTGCAGCAGCAGCTCATAAAACCACCTTGCCCTTCTAAACAATCTCACTCTCACATTAGTTATCATGTAGAAGCCACAAGTTCCAAATTCATGTATGCACGCACACGCACACAAAGGACACTGAAAAGGCTAGAGTTTACTTTCAGTTTATTTTATACATACACGCTTCACAGGTTTATTTTTAAAGTCTGTATACTTCACAAGACAGTACAAACTAGCTACAATCTGCTAGCTACACATTGGGGCATTAACACAGCCCATGATTTTTGCCCTAAAACAGGCAACTGTGCTCTTCTAACTCTCTGAGAGAGATTTTCTCAGCTCATGTCATGTGGCCCAGGTGGCTCCTCATGTAACTTCCACTTCCAGAATTGGGCCCACAAGCCCAAGCTCTATCTTGTTTACTTGTTTCAGGCTCAGCTCAAAGATGATACTCTAAAGCTTCACTTTTTCATCTTCATGTCTGCTTCAATAGCACAGCGGCGTCCCCTGGTTCCCCCATCCTAGGTGATAGCAAAAAAAGAACGGGAGTAAGAGTTGGTTAGGAGGAAGAGACAAGATGCAACAGGAATCTTGGGGATTTCATCTCTTGGGGAAAGAGGAGAAAATCAGCAAAAAATTCCAGAGGGCTAAGGGGGCTTATGTCTGTCTTCCCACAGAGTACCTACAGAAACACCTGGTAGTTTGTGAAGGGAAATATAGGACAGAGTATCTTGCTTATGCCCAACATAGAGGTCCTTGGAATTCACCTGGGGTCCCACAGAATGACTATGTATTAGTCATCCCACCCAGGCCTGAATCATGTGCAAAGGAACAGGAAGAATAAATGAAAGGTTAGAAGAGTCAGAAAAGGTAGGGATAGTGATTCTTGGCTAACATACCTGTCCAGCTGTTGATCCCTATAAGAAAGGCCTTTCCTGCAGACTGACCCTGGCACTAGTTCCCTAGCACCTCCTGACAGTTGTTTTCCATGAGATCAGGACAATCAGGCTTCTTTCCATCTGCTGCTCTCTCCCTGCAGCCCAGCTCCTTCCTCTTGTGCAATACTCTGCTGTCTTCAATAGATAAAAAGATCCTATTAACCAGCCTTGTAATAGCCAGCCAACTGTTGGGGATCCAGAGTCACTGCTGCGGGCCAATAAGAAAGAACGGAGATCATAGTGTTCTGTCTGTTGTACAGGCTGAGAGGCCTGTAGGCAAGATGAACTAGTGAACACTTTCGCTGGGCTAGATCATTTTTACATTTTTTCTGGTATAGGGGATCAAACCCAGGGTCTCAGCACATGCTAGCCAAGTGCTCTACCACTGAGTTACATTCCCCTTTTTGTATTTTAACATGCTAAAATTCTAAAATTTTTAGAGCTCATGAATGTAAGGTGTCTATGAAGCAACGGTTAAGAATAAAAATACCACCTTGCATTTGGATAACATTTTTAATTTTGTTTTCAAGTCTGTTCCATATTCATACTCTTATTTCATCCTCACAACATCCCTGTGAGGTAGGCTGGACAGGTACTTCAGTATATTAGTTCTATCACACATATGAGGAAAACAAGGGCCCAAGAAATTATCCAATGACCTTAAGACCATAGAGTATTTTGCCTGATGCCCCTTCCATTATATCATGCCTCACTCTATAATGAACATAGAGTCATTTAATGCAAAGAGGAAAAGAACAAGTCTTTATTTTTTTTTTAGAATAAAAAAAAAAAGAATAAGTCTTTAGAATAGCTCTACTAAGGTTATCTATAATTTCATCAGCCACTACTGTGTGCAGTAGTCAATGTTATTGAGATCATTAGCTTAAGTTTTACTAAGTGTTTGTGCATCTGGAATTAAGTCTTGCAAATTACTTTTGAGAAAAACTGTATTCTATGTATTTGCCAGTATGAGGAACACCAACAAAAGTTAGGTAGCAGCAGCATCTCTGAGCAATCTTGTATTTTTAAGAAAAGTATTGATAAATGGTGGAGTCAAGAAATGAAGAGCACACTTTTTACCCTTCTACCCCAAAATATTTCCTTTCAGCCCAATGATCTCATAAATAGTCCCTTACCCAGCCCACACACACACACACACGCAAAAAAGGGCAGAAATGCAGAAGAAAAGACAGTTTCTTATTCAATGACCTGAATAAACAGAAGCTGAAGACATTGCCATAGTCTGCATGTTGGATTTCCTCTGCCACCCACCCCCAGCAGGAGTTGAGAATCTTTCTGGCAATACCATCCCTTGCAGCCATTCAATACTTACAAAGAGAGAGAGAAGGAAGGCAGGAGAGCCCATGGGGACACTGTCCTGTTAGAGGACAAACAAACACTGATCAGGTTCCACGGAAACTCTCAGCCACAAGCACCCCAAACCTCAGGATAGAGACATAAGCACCATACACACAGACAAAATTTAAAAACTCAAGAACAAGAGGAGAGAGATCCAAAAGCAATGTAGCCACTATGACAATGGAATGGGAGCTGATAAGTCCTCAACTGGACAGAGCTCAGTCATTTCCCCCACCTTAAGAGCACTCTCCCAAAGGAATAAATAATTCACTCACACTGCTAAAAATTCCTCCCATTTAACTGGGTCTCTTAATCATAGGAGATTTCTTCAATGTTTGTATGGGAGCAAACAACTACCGTTCTAATATCTAAGTGTCTGTATACCATGAAAAGTACGAGCTTGGCAGTGCCAAGTAGTAACATAAAGTTCTTTGGATGCTTCAGACTTCTAGCACTGGAAGACTGGCAAACAGGCTCTTTGCTGGTCTCCTCACCTTCTCAGAAGCATCCTGTTTTCGGGTAGAATCTCTCCCTCGGAGACTTTTAGCACTGATCCCAGACTCAGATGTTTGCATAATCAATTGTGTGGCCAAGAATTGCTGTAAGGAGAAAAAATAAGGTTGGCCACAGAGATCTGATCCAATTAGGAAGAACCTCAAGCTGTGTAAATAGGGTTTTGTATTTACCCTTCTACTCAAATATCTTTTTTTAGTGGTGCTGGAGATTGAACCCAGGGCTTTAGACATTCTATTCAAATTTTTTTTTTTTTTTTTTTTTTTTTTTGATGGTACTAGGGGATTAGGGCATGCTAGGCAAGCATGCTATGGTGCTATATCCCCAGCCCTCAAATACTTTTTTTTTGGTACCGGGGATTGAACTCAGGACCTTCCACTTGTGAGGCAGGCACCAGAACCACTGAGCTAAATCCCCGGCCCTCACAAATACTTCTTGACTTATTGGAAATTGAGCATATTAAGTTTTAATTTAATTGTAATAGGCATCCTAAAGAATCTGAAAGGGCCATATAGTGGCACACACCTATAATCCTAGCACTTCACTTGGAAGGCTGAGATAGGAGGATCACTATGAGTTCAAGGCCAGCCTGGGCTACCTAGAAAGACTGTTTTAGATTTTTTTTTTTTTTTTGGTACCAGGGATCGAACACTGGACCTTGTGCCTGCGAGGCAGGCGGCAGAACCACTGAGCTAAATCCCTGGACAAGACTTTGTTTTAAAAAAAAACAAAACACAACTCAATCAAATCAATAAATCTGAAAATGCCAACTAGCTCCTCAACTCTGTTGTAAGAGCAAAAACTCTGCCCTCGCAAAGACCATTTCTCAACTAAAGTAATTTGGCAGACTCTGCAAAAATTATTCCTTCAAGATTCAACATTTCAAAGGGTGCCTGGTAATGCAACTTCAGGACAGAAGTAGGTATCTGGTCATAAAAATGGGACAGAGAAAACTCTGGGTACACAAACCAGATATTTTGTATAAATTTTTTTTTTCTCCCGGTTCCAGGGATCGAACTCAGGACCTTGTGCTTAGGAGGCAGGCATGTTGCCACTGAGCTAAATCCCCAGCCCCTGTATAATTTTAAAACATACATTCATTTTTTAAACTCGTCATTAAAAAACTTCATGCTGGGGATATAGCTCACTGGTAGAGCACTTGCCCAACATCCCTGAGGCTTTGTATTGGATCTTCAGCACTATAAAAATCAAAATTTTAAAAATGAGCCAGGCATGCTGGCACATGCCTATAATCCTAGCACTCTGGTAGGCTGAGGTAGGAGGATCAGAAGTTCAAGCCCATCCTGGGCAACTTAGGGAGCATCTGTCTCAAAATAAAAATAAATAAAAATTTTAAAAGGGCTGAGAATCCAGCTCAGTGTGAAGGCCCTAAATTCAATCCCAAGAGACACATATAAGCAATCCTTCAGAAAACTGAAGTTATTTGCCCAAGACTGACTCTTCTATCATAACTTCCTCATCAAGATCAGAGAAAAATCAACACGAGTAGAGCAAGAACAAAATGTTATTATGTCCCTGATGATTATTCCAAGTAAAAGCCACAGCACCCTGTTCTGTCAAAATAAAGGATCCTCAAAGTACCTGGATTTGCTCCAAAACATCTCGCTGCATCTCTACTGCCATATGATAGACATCATGATCAGAGCTATTATACATTACAGCATTCTGAAACATCAGCATAATGTCACGCTGAAATTCAGCTGTGCTGCGGATCAGTCCATTTTCAATGTTTTTCTTAATAGTTGACAAATCCATAGGCCTAACAAACAAAAGAGCAAGGGTAAATGGTAGTGGGAACAAAAAGAGGACTCACCTGGATTTCTAAATACATTGTCACCATACAGACCTCCTCATATATACCTTCACATCTCCACTGCTGAGATATAAAATGCCAACTCCTTGTCCCAAAACATGCATTAAACCCAAAAAGCAATCAGTCTGTATAATAAGTACTGAGAAAGGAATAAAAGGGGTTTGTTCTTTTAAACTATTGGTGACTCAGACACTGGAATGGTCAATTTAGTACATGGTTATTCTTATGTAAAAAAAATGATTGCCTTAGACTTATGTCTAAAGCCAAAATTCACTGTCTGGATGACTTACAATTCAGGCAAGTTAGCATGCTGGATGGACCATGGCTTACCTCTGTACAATGCTGTGGTAACCAGGTGCTATATCATCTGTAACGGGCTGCAGAAAGACATTGGCATACCTGTCCAAAAGCAAAATAAAATAAAAAATAAACTGCAATTTCTGACTTATTTTTCAGGCTCATGGGAGAAGGAATTTAAGTGGCTGAAAATAGTAAAAGCCAACACCAGCAGTGTAAAAAAGCCTACTTATGAAAGCCTACCCAAGACTTCTTTTTCTGGTCACCCAACAATGAGGAACAGCAAGAGAAAATGATCCTACTGATTGGTAAGGCCCACTCACCTATGATTAGCTGCAGCTCTCCATACAAGCATGATGGCTTTCTTCCAGATTTTCTGGGCCTGAATAGCTTCTTGATCCTCACTACAGACAGAGCTGAAATAGAGACAGAGGAATTCTACTAGGCTTAAGTTTTTTAAAAGTCCTAGCCAGGAGTGGTGACACACAGCTATAATCCCAGCACTTGAGAGTCTGAAGGAGGATCACAGAGAGTTCAAGGCCAGCCTGGGTTACATAGCAAGACTATCTCAAAAACACACACACAGGGCCAGGGATTTAGCTCAGTGTTTCTGCCGCATGAGCCTCACAAGGGCAAGGTCCCAAGTTTGATCTGCAGTACCAAAATAAAAAATAACCAAAAAACAAAAAACCACACATATGTGCATGCATGCACACAGTCCTATTTACTTCTTGTTAAATATTTGCCCTGGACTAAGAAAGGAAAGATGAGACACTAAATCCCCTCCTACTTCTCATCTTCACTATCTTGGCCTCAACAAAAGAGTATCAGATACTCACAACTGTGAAGAAGCAGGGCTGCTAGGGATGGAGTCTGCCAGTGTATGTGATTGCAGCGTAGCATTGTGTATGCTAAAACCATCATCACTCTCGCTCACAGGGGGTTCATTATCCATTTCTGACAAATAGCCTTCTCCTTGATCTTCTTCCTTAGGTTCTTCTAGGCTGGCTGCTTCACTGACTCCATCTTCCTCCTCATCCTCACCTGGGGCATCCTTAGACACAGTGTGCTCCAGTTAAGAAATGCAAGCAAAACTATCCAGCAAAGCATCACTAAACATGATCTGTCTTTTGGGTTAGATCAGTTCTAGAAATGGCCTCACACTGTTTTTTGACTGAGCCCTCTATCACTTATACTACCATCTATTTATAGAACTAAGTAAAGTAATTTAGAACCTGGACAAAGAATAAAACCCAGGATCTTTCTTTAAAAGGAAGAAAAAAAAAAAAGCTACTTACTTAAGACTAAGCTAAGAGGCGTTCCTTCCTTCCCCTTGCTCTTGAGAGGAACTCTGACCCTGGGTACAAAGTTATCAAAAATAGTTTTATTTCATGTCTCATCTGATGGAGCAAGCTCACATCACATTACTTTTCTCTGTTACTACTGCTTTAGTAATTCTAAAAAGAAAACTGGATGATTCTCTTTGGATAATTTGGAATGCCTGTAAATTCTCCCTGGCTCTGGTATTCCTCCTATTCACTCCAAATCATTCTGGGCAAAGCTTCTTCAGGCACTATATGAAAATAAATGTCTGTGTGATGTTCACACTCTTACAGACAGGAGGCACATACTGCTATCATACTCCTGCTGTGACAGACTGTCCACTGCAGCTTTTCCCCATGCAACTCCTTACCAGTCTCACCTCAGAGAATAAAGCCGTGAGTTTACTAAAATTTAATTTAAAAAATAGTGCTATATAGGGAAATCTAATCACATGGCAAGAGGAATAAAGAAAAGTCTGAAATACCTTTATCTGGCTTCCAAAAATAGTCCCTGATTCTTCTTTCAATGAGTCTGCAGAGGAGAGAAAGACTACCTGAAGATTTTTCCACCTTAGCCTTCCCCATACTATGGACCACAGTCCCCTGCAGCTCTCCTTTCCACACTGACCTATTCTACCTCCTCTACTTGCCCACAACCCACAAACCCTCAGAAGCCAAAGCAAAAGAATTTCAAGTTAGTTACAGAGTACAGATTTCCTGTCTTTTATTTACCTGACATTTCAAACTTGTGCTGTGCCTCTGCCTCTAAAGGATCTTCAATGAGATTTGAGCCATGTGATGGAGACAACATGCTTTCAGGGGATGCCTAAAGACCAAAAAAAGAACAAGTATCCTAAGCACCGGTAAACTGCTATAACTCCCATATTTTATTCTTCACTATTAAGACCACAGAAGAAATTCTAAGTCCAACTCATACACTATGATTCAAATGGCCATCTTAACAAAGTGTATACAGCACTAATTACAATCTATGGGCTTTAGATAAATGAAACATGTCAGGAGTCAGGCATGCAACTGAAGAATCAAAAGTCTAAGCCAACACTTCTTAACTAAGTTATAATCCTCCATCTCCCCAGCTCCTGATCTTATTAATATACCTCTGTCTTCACAGATGTAAGTGGCATCTCATCACTTTTCCCGCTGGAACCATTTGCTTCAGCAATCTCTCCAGCTGTAGCACTTCTGGGCTCCTCATCTAAGTCTTGACTCCTGAGTTCTGGTGGCTCCATACTTGTGGTTGGAACAACTGCAGATACTATTTCAGCCCCTGAAATGCCTGGCTCTGGTTCTGTAGGTTCCACCTTGATATCAACACCAGACTCCCTGATGTCCACCAGTTCGTGGATTCCCTTGTTTTCTGTTTCCTCGAAGTCCAACCTCTCTTGCTTGACTGTCATCTCTGGTGTAGGGAGAGGTACTGGCTTATCCCGCTCCTGTTGGATTGGGTGCTCCCAGGGACCAGGCAGGGATTGGGGGTCATCATTCTCTTCACAGAATGACAGTGCTGCTTCCACTGCTGCCACATCCAACACTTCAGGATGATCATCTACCTGTCCCATAATACAGACTGTTGAGGTCAAAGAAAGAAGCCCAAATCCCTCAATTTTGTTAGCACCAAATGAAATGGCCTGCATCTGCAGCTTCTCTCTCCATCTTCTCCATGTACTGGAAGCAACCAATGCACAGGCAACCTGTCCTACACAAACCAGTGCTGTAAGGATGATTGGAGAGATGACTAGTATGTAACTACCAAAGGGCCTTCAGCCTATAGAGATGGGCAAAACAGTTGTTTAAGTAATTCTTACTAGTGAAAAGCAAAAAGGAAAGAAGCCTTCATAGGACCTATGAGAGACTCACTGGGGTTTTGCTGAATAATTACCTTGTCTTCAATGATGGCAATGATGTCTCCAACAGTCTCAAAGTCCAGTTCTTCACCTGTGTAAGACACAGCAATATCCATCTTCTCAGCCAGATCTAAATCTTCCTTCCCATCTATGCTGGGAGCCTTTGACCCTCCAGAGGTCTCTGCTACCCCTGATCGGAAACACTCTTCTTTGATAGAATTAATAATCATGGAGATTTCACTGCTATCCATGGAAACAGTCACAGTATGTGGATCTCCCACAGCTTCCATAGGAACACAGGTATCAGGCTGACTCACTGAATAATAGAAAGAAAAAGGCATCTCAGAAACTTACTGGGTACTAAGTGACCATCCAGAGATGACACTAGAGCTATAGGCAGGTATCAAGTACCCACACCCTTAAAAGTCAGAAACTCATATCTACCTGTATTTTCTTCTCCCCAGTCTTTAGAAAGTAAGATAAGAACATTCTCAAGCCTGCTCATATTTGTACACTTAACTGTTTTATCCCAACACAAATGCCCACCCATATCCTTGTTTTCTAAGGATAAAGATAACACATGTCTACAGAGAAAGAACAGAACCATCTGAATTGGAGCTAATCTCTTGGTCATTTTTCTAAAGCTCAAAATGAAATTTTGGTCCTAGCAGCTGCTCAGGGCGTGGGTCAGGGACGCACCTGGAGCTACACTTTCAGGAGTGGAGACAGCCGGAGCAGAGGATGGTGCTGGCAGCGCAGGCATCATGACAATGGTAGCCTGGGACACAGACTCTACAGGGGGTGGCACAAGTTTAACTGGAGGCTCACTGGCAACAGTAGTGAAGGAAGCAAGAGGTGTGGTGAACTGTGTAGGACCAGCTTCTAAAAGCCGGGAAAGAGTGGGAGCACCTAACAGACAAAGAGGTATACAAAATGAGATAAGAAGAAAGCATATGAACAAGAAGCAACAGCCACTTTAAGACTCAACCAAGAAAATATTTTATAGTTTCAAAGGATGAAAGCAACTCATGTTTAATAAGCTCATCATCTATAGCCTTACTTTCTTTAACCTCACCTAAGATCTTCCAACTTACAAATGAACCAAAGTACTACAACACAAAATTTAAGAAAAATGGGAGGTAACTTTTCCTCAGTTACCAGGAACAATAAAAACAAAACAAAATCCGGTATGAATAAATCTGTCACTTCCTTTGAGGTTCAGGATGCTATGAACCACCCAAGTTCAACAACATTCAAATCCAATATCTAATGTTACATTTTGTAAAGCCATTTTCTCTTTACATTTTTAACCTCAATTCTCACCATATCCCACTAAACTATACACATCACAATTAGTAAAATAGGAAAATAAGCCTCAATAGTTAAGTTAGCTACCCAAGGTCACAAAATCAATGTTGGGAAAGTCTGAGAATCAAGTCCAGATCTCTGGTTCCAAATCTCTTTCCCCTGTTCCATAATCTCAAGTCTCTCTAGTGCCTTTCCACAATTTTGCAAGCCAAGAGAAGCATCTTCATACACTGTATCGTTACTATGATCAACATCTATGCCATGGTCAATCACTATTTCACACTATCTCTCTATCTCTCTATCTTTTTGTGTGAGACAAGATCTTGCTTTGTAGTGCAGGGTGGCCTCCAACTCCAGCAATCCTCCTACCTCTACCTCCCAAGTGCTAGGATCACAGGCTTGTATGCCAACTACACCCAGCTCAAATTATCAATATTTTAAAGATGGAATAGATTAGTAATCTCAAGCACTATGTTGCTTAACAGGTAGAGAAGCTCCAAAAAGCTAAAAAAAATAGTTGGGTTTTAAATCTAGGTTTAACAACTGTTTATAACAAACTCTGAAATCAAGTTTATTATCTCTGAAGTAGATTAAAGGAAGAGTAGTCACTTACCTGAAGCAGCAGGGGAGGCTGCAACAGTATTGGGTGTTTGCTGTATCTCCCCACCATGAATCATGGGAAGGACCCCGCCTACCTCCAGAAGGACACCCGTACTGTTCAAGTGGCCCGAAGCCACAGCCATTTCACTCTCATTGACCTACCAGGAAGAATAGAGGTGAAGGCTACACTCAAGCTTTCCTTTACTACCACTTCCCAAAAAGAACTGCAGCAGTCAACCAAACTTCTTGAAAACTAAAACTTACTACCCACAGAGAATAACTCAAGACCCATGGGAAACTCTAAGCTATAATGTCCAGAACTTATTTCACAAGAGTTCTCTGGAGAAGAAAACAAAAATAATTGTGGTTCTGATTCTTCAGGATCCAAGGACACTATTAACCTACTACATTATTATTACTGTTGTTATTATTATTTTTTTATTAACATTTAACTAGGACATCTCTTCCTCTTTTGAACTTTTTTTTTCCATGTCACATTTTAGGTCCCAGGCACTCCCTTCCAAGTACTAAATCACCACAGCTCTCAAACACCCACAGAAGTCTCCATACCAGTCTGGGGCTAGTAGGCAGGAGGCTGCCCTTCTTCAAGAGCTCTGACAGCAGAGGGGAGGGGGGTGGAGTTGCTTTCTGTCCAAGCATCTTTTTCTGGGGTGAATCATCTGTTACTGGGGTCATGGGGGCTTCTAAGGGTGCAGAGCCTGGAGGAAGGGTGTCAGGAATCCCAGGAAACGAGGTGACTGGGGTACTCGGCAAAGTCCCAGGGGTTACCTAAGAGACAACAGAGAACCTTTATCTGACTTCTCAAACTATGGAAGGTTCCCTACTAATCTGGTTGGGTTAGTGTGACTATTATTTTATTAGTTCTGAGTGGAAATGCCCAGAAACCCTCTACTCCTCGTCTTAGCTATACTTCTCTACAATATTTTCTCTTCCACCCACTCAAATCTACAATGACCCAACCATTCTATACAACCTGCCATTTATAAACTCCATACCCCTACCAATATATTTATAAGGAAATTATCCCTTATTTCATCAGGAAATATACTAGTATAATTAGCAAACAATTCCTGAACATAGTCATTTGCCTATCTATCAAAAGAGCTTTTAGGTACATCCTTATCTTAGATCACAGTACATGGGAAAGTATTCAGCATTTAGACCAAGAAAGTTATCTCTAGGCAAAAAGTAGTTTCCTCATCACTCAACTCTCTGCTGGCTTACTGCACTTCACTGGCCAATTCCAATGGATGGAAATATACTCACCCCAGAGGCAGCCTCTTCCATAGTGGTTGGAGTCAAGTCCCCAAGGGGATATTCACCTCCTGGGGAGGCAGAATCTATTGGAGAGCGGACCATCACAGTGGGTAACCTCCGAGGGGGTGTTTTTACTGCCTGACGAGCTAGAACATAAGAGAACAAAGCCTAAATATTCCAAGATTAAATAAATGAAACTAGGTAGAGTACTACTCTGCTATTATACAATGAAGGACAAATAAGAATGCTATACTACTAAAACAGTATAAATTTGGATTAGAAAGGTTTAACATTCCTGGAGATAATTTTTAAATTTTTTCTAAGAGCAACTCTCACACTAAGTAGTAAACTCTATCCCAAAAGTCCTTGGAGTGGGAAAACAGTTTATATACTCCTTATTATATTGTTTTTTGGAGACAGGGTCTCACTATGCAGTTCAGGCTGGTCTTGAACTCACTATGTAGCCCAGGCTGACCTCAAACTCATGGTGATCCTCCTGCCCCAGAATTCCAAGTGCTAGGATTACAGGTGTGCACCACCACACCTGGCAAGATTTTGCTTTTAAAAAGAGGGAACAATCTCATTTGTTCATAGCATGAACATATTCCCAGAATTGCCAATGCTTAAGTTTCTCCCCTTATCCAATGACTGAGCTATTTTCAATCTTTTCACAAGCCTTCAACTTCTAAAATCTTAATTATGTTTTCAATATCTTATTATCAAGTCATTGTGGCCTAAAAGTAAATTAGAGGTTTAGTGAGATCTAAGAGCACATTTTCTGAGAGATTCCTCCCTGGACATTAAGGCATGTTTTTACTCTGGTAGAAGAATAACAGATCATAGGAATCGGGGGCGGGGGATGGAGTCTGAATCCAGGATCTAAGGAATGCTAGACAAGTGCTCTACCATTGAGCCCCTACTTATATTTCATGAGGCTCCTGTGCAAATGCACATAACAAATTTGTATCCCTTTTTTCTTGTTAATTTGTCTACTGTCAGTTTGCTCCAGAGACTTAAATTATTAAAACTTCAGAGAGTAAAGTTTTAACTTCCCTATAGCTCTGGCGAGCCAGCAAGAGGCCAAAGCATTCTTCTTGTATCAGAAGCTACAACTAGGAAATTGTGAGACATGACAAAATCAGTAAGAAGGAGGTACATAAAAAGGATAGAAAGAACTCTGACAAGTCTAACTTTCTGCTAACTTTGGAAACATATTAGTAGACTGGAACATCCTCTTAAAAAGATGTCTGCTTATTCACACCATATGGAAGCCTTAACTTTGAAGTACTCCACCTGAAATGACACATAGCTGTTTGACTAAAGTTACCTATTCTCAAGACTAAGAATGACTCAGTGAAGTGTGGGATATGAGAACAGCCTGGATTCAATCCCCAGCACCACAAAAAAAGAAGACAATGTTAAAAAGACAAAAACCAATCAGGGCCAGGGATTTAGCTCAGTGGCGCCATCCCTGCCTGTCAAGCACAAGGTCCTGAGTTCGATCAACGGTACCAAAAATAACAAAAACAAAAACAACCAACCAGGGAGAGAAGATGACAAGAGAAAAGCTTCCTAGTGAATTCTGTCACACAACAGTCTTCGACTGTCATTAGCATGCAGTATTGTAAAATCAATTGCTCAACAGAGGCATTTAGTTCAGTTTACCTTGGTATGCAGCATCTGTAGCCTTCCTCTTTACTTCAGCCTCTTCTTCCTCTAATTTCTTTTTCCTAAAAAAAGGGAATTAAAGGTTAGATGCTAGCCAGCTCTAGCTCCTCCCGGTAGTTCACAGTGCTCTCATGAAATTTTTTTTACCACCAAATCAGTACATTCTGGGAGAAAGGCCCAAACAGGAATTCTAATTACCAAAATAGCCAGCTGGTATGTATTAACTTCCAGTTCTTCACTCAGGGAAGAGAGGCACTCTTAAATTAGAACTGTTCTGTTCTCATATGGAAATGTTCCAACACATCCCCCTCTAGGTTACACTGTGCCCTCCTAGCCACCAGACCACTCTGCAGGTTTGCCTTCCCAGAATCTGTCTCAAATTTACAGGGATGGGAAGCAGAGGAAATAAGCTAGATTACTTGATGGGGGAGAGAGATAAAAAGGAGCATAAATGGAAGAATAATATAACCCACATTGCAATGTCATTGCAAAGCTCATCCAGCCTGTTGTCCATGTGTCCAGCTTGAATTAGTTCTGCATCTCTTTTCAACCGTCTGTAGAAAGACAGGTAGGTAGAAAAGGCTTATTTTTTATCCCATTCAGATGATATCTCACTATATTGTCCAGAATGTCCCCAAACTCATGGAATTAACTGATCCTCCCGCCTCAATTCCTGAAGTAGCTGAGATTAGAGGCACATATCACATGAATATAATCCCAGCACTTGGGAGGCTGAGGCAGGAGGATGATTCTGAGAACAGCCTTCAGTATACAGCAACTTCAAGGCCAACCTGGACTACACAGAAAGACCAGTACCAGAATTCAGACCTTTGTTTTTCCCAACTATTTTACATGCTGTCTGCTAAGTACCTGTATCTCTCCTGAGTTTCCTTTATTATTTTCTTTAGTTCCTCAACTCTCTCAGCAGTCAGTTTCCGAACAATAACATCTTCAACAGTTTCTACCACTTCTCCTTTTTCACCTCGTTTCCGTCTATGGAAAATAAAATAAAAACAAAACAAAACACAAAACTCTCCTCCATATTTCAATTACAGAACATTTATTCCCACTCCCATTTGCTTTGAGCCTTGCTACTTATTCATAAATAAATTCCCATATACAGTAAGTCCCCAACTTGTGAACATTCCAGTTGCGAAAGTTCATCAATACAAATGGACCTCACATTATGAACATTTGTAGATGCAAACAAATCATGGAAGTAGCTCATGTGTCTGCTGGACATTGTCACAATTGTGCTGCTGTGTACTTACTGTACAGCGCGATAGTGTACAGTAGTACAGTGCTCAATCAGAGCCCAGGATGTTAGCAAGAAAAAAGCCATGTTGGGCCGGGGATTTAGCTCAGTGGTTTCACCGCCTGCTGCGCAAGCGCAAGGACCCAAGTTCAATCCCCAGTACCAAAAAAAAGAAAGAAAGAAAAAAGCCATATTGA
This sequence comes from Heterocephalus glaber, assembly GCF_000247695.1. The sequence continues at coordinate 30,980,019 of NW_004624743.1, forward strand.
TGTGGAGGGAACTGCTAGGAAGTGCAAAGAAATAATCATGGAAACAAAAGTGAAAATAATTGAGAGACTAGACCAAGGAGAAAAGATGGTAGAGATCACTTTTTCTTCTAATATGAATCATTCAACCACTGGCACAATTCTAAAGAACAAGGACATTATCATGGAACACATTAAGGTTTTTTATGCCTTATATTGTATATTTGTGTCAAAGATGTGTAAGACTCAAATCTGTCAGACTTATGAATGAACACAACTTACAAACGTACTCCCAGAATGGAACTTGTTCCTAAGTCAGGAACTTACTGTACTTTTTCTTACAGGGCAGGAGTGGTGGTGGTGGTAGTGATGTGTACTGGTACAAGGGATTAAACCCAGGGCCTCATGCATGCTAGGCAAACACTACCACTGAGCTACATCCCCATTTCAATACTTTTACCACCAAGTAACTATAAATAAAAGATGTCCAGAGTAAAAAGCTTCCCACTAAAGGGATTTGACTGAAGTACCTGGCTTTATACTCACTTTGGAGTCTCAGTTGTCTCCAAGAGCTCTGAGTACTGAGAAGCACAGTGCTACAGAAAAAAATGAAAATGTGATGAGCAAGGGGAGAGGGAAAGGAAGGAAGGGAAAAAAAGAATAGAAGGGAAAAAATGGAACCAAAGCTTTTGTACATAAGCAGGGACAGAGGAGTTGGAGGGAGGGGAGGGGATTGGGGAAAATGAAGAAGTAAGATATATTATGTACAGGCACAAATCCCCTATGTTGAATGTGATCATTATATATATCTAAAATGTACCAATAAAATTAATTTAAAAAAAAAAGAAAATGTAATGAGCAAACCTGGAAAGGAATAAGCTTTCAAAGTTTAAACAGATTAGAGAAGGTAGCTATGTTCAAGATATATGTGATTTCTAGGAAGACAAATTACTTCACAATCAAATCAATTCAAAATAATCAATACCAGGATTCTGAAAAGTCTTCTGGCTTAGAATCTGTGTATTTGGGAAATGCCAACTTAATTACTGCACCAATATTTAATTTATTTATTATTTATTTATTGGGCTTTTTTTGAGGCAGGGTCTTGCTTTGTAGTTCAGGCTGGCCCCAAACTCACTTTGTGGCCCAGGCTGGCCTCGAACTCTCTATGATCCTCCTGCCTCAGCCTCCCGAGTGCAGGGATTATAGGTGAGCGCCACCACAACTGGCTTGTACCAGTATTTATAGTTACAGTCTACTGAATATTTACAACACGCAAGGCACTGTGCTAAATGTTTTACATGTTCTGACAGTTAAGCTTTTTTAATTTTTAAATTTATTTTTATTTTTTTTTGGTACCAGGGATAGAACTCGGGACCTTGCGCTTGTGAGGCAGGTGCTGGGACCACTGAGCTAAATCCCCGGCCCATAAGCTTTTTTAAAAAGTAAATTCTATTTTATTCCATTCCCCCCTCAAGACCCCTCCCCTCTCTTTGGACAGTTAACCTTAATTGTGAACTTGACTGACCCGGGAGCTGACTAGGGGATTAGTAAAGCATAATTCTGGGATGTGTCTGGCTATGTCATGTTAAGGAGGTGTCACCTTGGAATCTGATCCCTGGCCTCTTCCTCTCTGGTGCTGTTTCCCAATTCTGCTTCCTTGCCAAAAATAAACTGAGCAGCTTTGTTCCATATGCCTTTCTGCCATGTTCCTGCCTTGCAGCCATGGACTGAACTCTCTGAAACGATGAGCCAAATTAAACCTCTCCTCCTGTAAGCTATGGGTATTGAATATTTCTCCTAGCAATAGGAAAGCTGACTTATACATTACCTCAAGTAACTTTACAACCATCCTGAAGCAACTCTTTTTTTTTTTTTGTACTGGAGATCAAACTTGGGACACCTTGTGCTTGTGAGGCAGGCGGTACCACCACTGAGCTAAATCCCCAGGCCAGCTCTTACCTCTATTTTATAAATGAGAAAACTGAGGTTCATGGTTCAAAGTTTTTAGGTGTATTCATTATTCATACAGAATTCAGATTTGTCTAGCTACAGAGCATGGGCTTTTAATTATTATGTCACACCAAGAACAAGAGTTTGAAATATCGAACATGCATACAGACTAGCAAACAGTGGGAAAAAGGAAAAAGGCATTTTCAACTAGTCAGTTGCTTCATGGTATAAAAGTCTTGTAATTACTAGGCACAACCTGGTAAAGAACCTACTTCACATCCCGATGACCATGGAAGAGCTTTCACTTGGTAACTTACTTTTTGAGAGAACCAGTCTGGAGGGCGGCCAGGTTCTGCAAATGGCTTGATTGCTCTGCTAACTGATACCCTACAAAATGAGGAAAGCCTTATTACACATCAAATACAATACAATAAAAGAAGTACGCTGAGAGTACCAAGTTCAAACTGCCACTGACAAATATTCTGGAGTATCATTCATGTATGTATGTATGTATGTATGTTTCATTTTTTATTATTTATTTATTTATTTTTGTTTCATTTTGATTTCTGAGACAGGGTCTCACTATGTAACCCAGGTTGGCCTCAAACTTGTGGCAAGCCTCCTGCCTCAGCCTCCAAGTGCTAGGACTATAGTCATATATCACCACACCCAACTCTGGAGTATCTTTCATTTATTTATCTTTTTTCTTTTCTTTTTTCATTTATTTATCTTTTAGTGAGATAGGGTCTCGCTAATTTGTTAAGTTGCCTAGACTGGGTTCAAACTTGCAGTGATCTTCCTGCCTCAGCCTCCAGGGTGTTGGGATTATATAGGCATGTACCACCAAATCCAACTTGTTCTTTTTTTTTTTTTTTTTTTGGTACCAGGGATTGAACTCGGGTCCTTGCGCTTGCGCAGCAGGTGGTGAAACCACTGAGCTAAATCCCCGGCCCCTACCCAATTTGTTCTTTTAAAAAAGTTCTGTCTTGGGCCAGATGTGGTGACACATGCCTATAATCACAGTATTCAGGAGGCTGAGGCAGGAGGATCACTTCGAGTTTGAGGCCAGCCTAGATTACACAGTGAGTTCAAGGCCAGCCTAAACTATATAGCTCAAAAACAAAAACAAAAAATGTTCTGTCTTGGCCTAGGGATGTAGCTCAGTTGTAGAGTGCTTGCCTAGTATACAGGAGGCACTGTGTTAAATTCCTAGTGCAGCAAAAAAAGTTGTGGTATCAATACAAAGATACTGGTAAAAATGAAAATAAACTGTAGGTTCAAGGAAGAGTGTAAAAAGATTTCAACTTTGTTATAGTATTATATGGACGACTATCAAAAAAAAAAGTTTTTTTGTTTTTTGGTATCAGAGATGGAACTCGGTTCCTTGTGCTTGCAAGGCAGGCAGTGGAACCACTGAGCTAATTCTCCAGGCCTTGGTTTCGTTGTTGTTGTTGTTACCAGATATCGAACTCAGGTCCTTGCACTTGTAGGGCAGGCAGCAGAACCACTGAGCTAAATCCCCGCCCCCTCCCCCAAAATTTTGATCCATACTTCACATCTTATGTATGGGTTAAAAGTTATAAAATAGCTGGGGAAGGCCGGAAGATTTAGCTCAGTGGTGCTGCACCTGCCTCACAAAGGAAAGTCTCGATTCCTGGTATTGAGAAAAAAAAGAAGAAAATAAGAACTATGAAAGGACATTTGTATCAGTGATATCCATCAACAGGGTATATAGCAAATGAGCAAAGTTTTGTTACACTACGCTTACACTACTTCATGATGTACTCATAAAGCAGAATACCATGCAGCTGTTAAAAAAAAAAGGGCAAAGTGAGACAAATGTTCATATATAAATATACAACAACCATTAAGATATAGAATGAAATGAAAAAAAAGTAGCAGAAACAAGGTAAAGAACAGGTTTAAGGCTGGGCATGTAGCTTAGTGGTACAGTACCTGCCTAGCATAACCAGGCCCTGGGTTCTACCCCTAACACCGCACACAAAACAAGGGAAAAAAATTTTTAAAAATAGTATGTTTAGCATGTGATTATTTCTGTTTAAAAAAGAAGGCAGGCATGGTGGCACACTACTATAATCTCAGCACTCAGGAGGCTGAGGCAGCAGGATTGCCAGGAGTTCAAGGCCTGCCTGAGCTACACAGTAATTCAAGGCCTCCCTGGGCTACACACCAAGATCCTGTCTCAAAAATAAATAAAAGAGGGCTGGAGATTTAGCTCAGTGGGTTCCCCGTCTGCTGCGCAAGAGCAAGAACCTAAGTTCAATCCCCAGTACCAATAAATAAATAAATTAATTAATTAATTAATTAATTTTAAAAAGATAGGCATGGTGGCGCACTTATGTAATCCCATAGCACTCTAGGAGGCTAAGGTGGAGGGTCACTGCCAGTTTGAGGAAGCCTGAGCTCCACAGAGTTCAAGGTCAGCCTAAACTACATAGCAAGACTCTGTTTCAATCAATCAAGGTTGTCTAGGACATCCCTGTAGCTTATGGCAGAGTCATAACTAACATGTGTGCAAGGCCCTGGGTTTAAGCCATACCCCTCTCCCAAAAAAGTGGGAGATGGGCTAAGGGGGCTAAAGAAAATATAATACACAAAAATAATGCTGGAGAGACATAAGAAACTAGTAACACTGGTAGACAGGGATAACAATGGAAAGTTTGTCAATTTGAATTTTTTCAATTTGAATTTTGTCAATTGAATTCAGATACCTTTTCTATGTTTTACTTAAATGCTCTTATACTATCTTACACTATTTTTCTAATAAAATGTAAGGAAATGTTCAGATTGGATTCTACTTCTAACCAGCTTGTTTTGGTTTTGTGGTAAAGATGAGTGAACCCAGGGCCTTAAACATGGCAGGCAAGCACTCTACCACTGAGTTACATTTCCAGCCCCTTCAGTTCATTTCTGAGTTATATTTCACGTTGAGATTTATGAAGTGAGTGTAATTCGTTTGGAAATTTACTATTTAACTTAAGAACAGCTGCCACCCACAACATCCTAGTGCCCCATTATCATGGGGAATATCACTTCCATCAAATCTGCAAGCAGGTTTAGATGTTAACATGGGCCTGCTACCTAAGAAGTCTTCCAACTCCACCCATTCATAACCCTAAAAAAGGAATCCAGAAAGACTTGCGTTCTATCAGGAAGGGAAATCACAACATCTATTTTAAAAATAACTGCTTTTTTTTTTTTTTGAGACAGGCTCTTGCTAATAGTTCAGGCTGGCCTTGAACTCACTATATAGCCCAGGCTGGCCTTGAACTTAAGACAATCCTCCTGTCTCAACTTTCTGAGTGCTGGAATTACAGGCGTGCACCACAACTGTCTTAAAATGGTAACTATATTTTAATTTCAGCAATTTTCAGCCCATTTAAGAATAGATTAGGTTATGGCCAGGCATGGTAGTGTATATGCCTGTAATCCCAACACTTTGGGAGCCTCAGGCAGGAAAATGACGTCAGAAGCCCAGCTTGGGCAATTTAGCAACTTGGCAAGACCCTGACTCAAAGCACTGGGCATGTAGCTCAGGTCATGTGTTCCATGTGCCAGTACCACAAACAAACAAATAAGTAAAAGAATAAGTTAAAGAAAAAAAGGGGAGGGCTGGGGATTTAGCGCAGTGGTTCCGCTGCCTGCCTTGCAAGTGCAAGGTCCCAAGTTTGATGCCTGGTACCAAAAAAAAAAAAGAAAGAAAGAAAGGGGAAGAAAGATTAGAAAAGAAAAAGTGAGTACAGCCAGTACTTATGATGGCAAGTGTCATACGGTTTTGCAAAACAATGTTAATACTGCTTCATAGTTCTTCTTTTATTTGCTAGGATGAGGATTTTCAAAGCAATAAAGGAACTTACTGAACTGTGTTCAATAATTTGAAAAGAAGGGTAGCTGTAAATTCACCTATGAAAGCCTAAAAGGCTAAGAAAACTCAAATCTGCTTTTAGTTGAACTATTAAAGTCATCACAGTACTAATTTTACCACAGACTGACATGCAGATATGACTAGCAGTTTACATATATCTTTGATAGTGGAAAAGAAATTAGATAATAATTTGTTTTCAATAGAAGCATTTTATAATGTTTGGGATCTATGAAGAAATATTTTAAAAAATATATACTTCAGCCAGATGTGGTATGTGCCTATAATCTCAGCACTTGGGAGGCTAAGACAAGAGTTCAAGACCAGTATGGGCTACATAGCGGGGGGTGGGGTGAGGGGGGAATGTGTGTGTGTGTGTGTGTGTGTGGTGTGTGTATGAAAACTAAAATTCAATATCCACCAAAGGTGAATGTAGAACAAATTATGGTAGAGCCAACAGAATAATACTGAATCTTTGGAGAAGAACAAGCTAAAAATCTAACCTACTGGCATAGAAAAAAAGATCATGACACTCTTTTGCTGTTGTTACTTGTTTTTTGAGATAGTCTTGTTATGCAGACTAGCCTAGCTTCAAAATTGTGATTCTCATCTCAGCCTCTCAAATGCTGGGATTGCCAGAGTGTACCACCATGGCTAGCCCATGACATAATAAAAACTAGGTGGAACATGCATATACAATATTTCTGTTCTCTTTTTTATGCTTACATTTGTACAAATTATGCATAGAAAAATATCTGAAAGGATACTAGCCAAACTACTATGGCTTGAGATTTCTCTAGTATAGCACTGGAATCCTCAGCATGACCAGGAGAACTTTTACTTTACTTATGTGGGCCCCTTTTATTGTTGTAATATTTATTTCCTTTTACTTGACTAGTACAATATGATGTTCTGAAGTATATATACACATTAAAGGTAAACTAAATCTAGCCAATTAACCTATGCATTATCTCATAGTCATCATTTCTGTAGTGAACCCATTTAACATCCATTCTTAGCCTATCACATCAGTACAGTGTTATTATTACTTACAGTCACTATGCTACACAACAGGCCACCTTCTTGGCCACCAGGGTTGAGCAGCTCTCCTCTGCCACACCCTTTCACCATGTAATTTCTGCCTCAGAGCCAGTTGACCATCAACTGAAACCATGAGCCAAAACAGATTTCTCCTCAAATTGTTGGTGTCAAGTATTTTTGTCTCAATGACAAGAAAGTGACTAACACAGTCTATGTGTACCTCCTTACCCACCCAAACTTTAAGACTTAAAGCCAACAGTTATACTTTTTTTTTTTGGTACTGGGGATTGAACTCAGGATCTTGCACTTCCAAGGCAGGTGGCGGCACCACTGAGCTAAATCCCCGGCCCTGAACAGTTATACTTTTTAAAAAATTAGCTGGGCATGGTAGCACACATCTATAATCCCAGCACTCAGGAGGCTGAGGCAGGAGGACTGCTACAAGTTCAAGGCCAGTTTGGACTACACAGTGAGCTCAAGGGCAGCCTGAACTAAAATGTGAGACCCTGTCTCAAAAAACAAAAATAAATAAATAAAATTTAAAAATACAAATAAGACTACCAGATATATCCTCTTCTTTCTTAATTCCAGCAAAAATTAAGACCAAAAATATATATTATAAAAAAACGGAAAAAGTAAAAAAGAAAGAAAAAACAGCCAGGTGTGGTGGCTTACTTCCATAATCCCAGCACTGGGGAGGCTGAGACAGGAAGATCACTGCCAAGTTCAAGGCAATAATGGGCTACATAGTGACTTCAAGGCCAACCTGAATGCACAGCAAGACCCTGTCTAAACAAAGCAAAAAAAGGAACAGAATTGAGTTTTAATGTCCTTCTTCCTGGTTGCATGAAAAAAGAATGTGACACCTGAAGCTAAGCAGCCACTGTGGCCTTAAAACTAACCTTCAGTACACAAACTGTGTGCTGAGGAAGGTGGAGCAAAGATAGAAGAGTGGTACTCCCTAACATCACTTTGAGGCTGCTATATCAGTGACGGACTGCCTATCTCTAGACTTCCTTTATGTGGGACAGAAATAAACACCACTTTTTGACACACTTCTTTGTTGCTGCTTTTTCTGCTGTGCTTTTTTATTTATTAGTGTTCGTGTGTTACTTAAAAAGTTAAGATTTACCCAGGCATAGTGGTACCTACCTGTGATCCCAGCACTTGGGAGAATGAGGCAAGAGGATCATAAGTTTGAAGTCAGCCTGGGCTACACTGTGAGTTCAAGGGTAGCCTAATAAACCGCATAATAAAACCCTGTCTCAAAAAACCCAAAAGATTTAAAAAGCAAAATGGCCAGGTGTAGTGCAGCACATTTATAACACTAGTTACTTGGAGACTGAAACAGAAAGGTAGGTCACAAATTCAAAGCCAGTGTGGGCAACTTAGTGAGACCATGCCTCAGAAAGTAAAATAAAAAGGACTGGAGAAGAAACTCAGTGGTGAGTTCCTGTCTAGCACTCACAAGGCCCTGGGTTCAATAACCAATACTGCCCAAAAAGCAGGGGGAGGAGGAGCCACAAACCAGGACAATCATTTAACTCTGGTGAGAGTTAAATTCAAAATAGATGACACAAAAAAGGTAGGTCACTTGATACACAGAAAAGTAAGATGACGACGACAGGTGTAAAATATGCTGATCAGTACAGAGTAACTACATCCAATTAGATCTACTACTCTTCATGAACTGTCTGGCAAATAGCAGACCTAGCCCAAGGTTTTCTTCTTAGACATCTAGTCACCCAAAAGAACAAACAACTCTCCTGCAGAAATAATATTTTACTGCAGAACTTGGAGACTCCCTCAAGAAATATGTCTAGTCTGAAACAATTGTTTCTGGAATTAAGAAAGGGTGGCATATCTGAAAATCTAATTTTAAAAAAGAATAATGAGGTATAACTTTTCTTTTTTTGGTACCCGGGATCAAACTCGGGACCTTGAGCATGCAAGGCAGGCAACGGAAATGAGGTATAACTTTTTGCCTTAAACTCTAAATTTGTGGGGAGGAAGAGAGGGAGTACAGATATCATAACTCTATTCCATGTAACTGGACTTTATTGATTACAATTCAGGTTGGCTTATGTTTAGATTAGTATAATCACGGTTTGTCTCGTTAATAATTCTAGTCATTCACTTTGTGTCATTTTTTTCTTGCCAGAAATTTCAGTAGAACTAAAGTTTAGGGGACACGGGGTGTAGCTCAGGAGTAGAGCAGATAAGAGAGAGGCCCTGGGTAAAATACCCAAGGGCGGCCATTGATGTTCAGTTGGATTTTCGGTGGTCTTGGGATTAAACCCAGGGTCATATACATCCCAGACAAAGGCTCTACCACTGAGCTAGACAGCCTGGATTAATTTTTAAAAGTAGGTCTAGCAGGGCATGGTGGCATGCACCTGTAATCCTAGCACTCTGGGAGGGTGAGGCAGGAGGATCACAAGTTGGTCACAAGCCTAGGCTAGTTAGCAACTTAGTGAGACCCATTCTCTAAATAAAAAAGGGCTGGGAATATAGCTCATTGTGAAGGCCCTGCGTTCAATTTCTAGTACCAAAAAAAGTAGTTCTTAAGGTCCTAAATTCAATCCCTGGTACCAACAAAAAAAAGTAGTTCTTAGGAGCTCACAACTTAAATATTAATAAGTTACATTTACACTATTATTTTTTGGTGCTAGGGATTGAACTCAGGACCTCATGCATGTTCTGCCACTGAGGTACATTTCAGCCTCCTATTTTTAAACTATTAATCAGGCACTATAAATATATTTAAACACTGGATAAATCTAATTCATTATCTTTCCTGATAAAGACTAAATAAACACTGGATGGAATCTATACTAACTTGTCAAAGTAATTCAGCTTTAACAAAGTAAAGGGTTAAAGCAGATCCACTAACAAGGCATGGTAGCACACACCTATGATCCCAGCACTTGGAAAGCTGAGGCAGGATCACCACTAGTTCAAGAGTTCAAGGCCAGCCTGAACTATATAGCAAGATACCACCTCAAAGAAGAAAAAACAAAAAAACTTAGATCCACTGAATTGAGACAGCAATGTTCACTTTTCTTGTCAATCTATTTACAACTTCCTGTAATTAAAATATTATCTTATAATTAACTAAAGACATTTCAATGTAATGTATAATTTGAAGTAACGAATTTTAGTATTTCTCCAATTTTTTGAGTGATCTTGAATTGTTTTTTGAGACAGGGTCTGACTATGTAGTTCAGGCTGGCCTTGAACTCGAAACAATCTTCCTGTCCTCAGCTTGAGTGCTGGGATTACAGATGTGTGCCAACACACTCAACTGATCTTGAATTATCTTTGGAAAATTGTTTGAAAACTGTAAAATTTATAAAACATTACATTATCACAGAAACAGTGTATGTGATCAATAATGGTACTTTTTTTTTTGGTACCAGGGATCGAACTTCTGGGACCTTGTGCTTGCAAGGTAGGCGGCAGCACCACTGAGCTAAATCCCCGGCCCAATAATGATACTTTTATAAATTCACTCAAGTGGTTAGTGATGTACTATATAAGCAGAAATTTGTTTATCAAATTTATTTGATTATAAAGCTTAAGAAAATTAAAAGGCAGCTGGGCGTGGTAGCACACACCTGTAATCTCAGCACTAGGGAGGCTGAGGCAGGAGGACTGCTGCACCAGCCTAGGCTACCTAGTTACTTCAAAGCCAGTCTGAACGACATAGTGAGACCCTGTCTCAAATAAACAAACAAACAAATAAATAAAAGGCATTCTTAAGTATTGAAGAAAAATGTGGCCCAGGGATTTAGCTCAGCAGCACCATGCCTGCTTGGCAACTGAAAGGTCCTGAGTTCAGTCCCCAGTACCAAAAAAAAAAAAGAAATAAGAAAAATGTAAAAATAAAAAAGGGTGGGGCTGGGGATTTAGCTCAGTGGTTTCGCTGCCTGCTGCCCAAGTACAAGGACCTGAGTTCAATCCCCCAGTACCAAAAATAAATAAATAAAAAAGGGTGGGGTGAGGATGTAGTTTAGCAGTAGAGTACTTGCCTAGCATGCATGAGGCTCTGGGCTTGATGCCCAGCAAGAGGTAGGCCTGGAGGAACTATAAATCTCTTAAAACACAAGTAAATGATTTCCTAGCTATGATCCAAAGCAAAAGTGACCCCCCTACCCCCAAAAACAAAACAGATATTATCAAAGTTAAAAACATTTGTGCTGTTAATGATGTTAATCAAGAAAGTGAGAAGAAAATACACAGAATAGGAGAAATATTTGCAAATCTAATACGGATCTTATGTCCAAGAATATACAAAAACTTCTTACAACACAGTAACAAAAAGAAAAATAACCAAATTCTAAATATAAAAAGGACTAAGCACACATCTCTAAAAAGTAGATAATGAAATGGCCAATCAACACATGAAAAGATGTTCATTATCACTGGTTATCAGGGAAATGCAAATCAAAACCACAATGAGCCAGGCATGGTGGCACATGCCTATAACCAAGCTACTCTTAAAATTGAGGCAGGAGGATAGCTTTCAATCACAGCATGGTTAACTTAGTGAAACCCCATCTCAAAATAAGAAAAAACAGAAAAGAGCTGGAGCCAGGGATGTAGCTCAGCAGTACAGGGCTTGCCTGGCAAGCATGAGACCCTGAGTTCAATTCTTGGTACAAAAAGAAAAGAGCTGGAGATGTAGCTTTAGAGCTACCTAGGTTCAATTTCCCCAGTACCATAGAAAAAGAAGAAATGTGTAAAAAAAAAAAAAAAAAAAAAAAAAAA
>NW_004624743.1:30991741-31004010 GCF_000247695.1 Heterocephalus glaber
AAAAAAAAAAAAAAAAAAAAAAGAAGTGTAACAAAACAAAACACACATGCAATGATATACCATTTCATACCTATTGATATGGCTTACAATAAAAAAGGCAGTGTTACCAAGCACTTAAGAATTTAGAAACCTCATTTCTAGCTGGTGGAAATGTAAAATGATATGGCTTCTCTGAAAAAGAATTCAGCAGTTCCTCAAAAGTTAAACACAGCCAGGCATGGTGGTACATACCTGTAATCCTAGCACATTGGGAGGTAGGAGGATTGCAAGTTCAAGTTCAGCCTGGGCAACTTAGTGACTTAGCAAGACCTTGTCTCAAAATAAAAAAATAAAGGGGGCCAGGGATTTAGCTCAGTGGCACCGAGCCTGCCTCATAAGCCCAAGGTACTGAGTTCGATCCCCAGAACAACAAAAAAAAGAAGTACGAAAGGGCTGAGAATGTAGCTCTTTGTGACAGCCCTGGGTTCAATCCCCACTACAGCAAAAATCAACAAAAGAACAGTTTTATTTATAACCCAGATTGCACTGTTTGGGTAGAAGACTCAAGAGAATTGAAAACACTGTCCACATAAGGCCTTATAGACAAATATCCATAAAAACATTATCTATTATAGGCAAAAAAAAGAAAACAACTCAAATGCCCATCAAGAGATGAACAAACAAAGCCAGGCATGGCGGTGCATGCCTGTAATCCCAGCATTTGGGAGGCTAAGGCAGGAGGATCTCCACAAGTTTGAGGCTAACCCAGGGTACATAGTGAGTTCAAGGCTAACCAGGACTACATAGTGAGACACTGTCTTAAAAAAACTTACAAGGGGCGGGGATTTAGCTCAGTGGTTCCGGCACCTGCCTTGCAAGCACAAGGTCCCAAGTTCAATCCCTGGTACCAAAAAAAAAAAAAGGAATGAATAAACAGTTCACCCTCCACATCTAGTGGGTCTGCATTCTTGGTCAACCAACTAGAGGCTGAAAATATATATGGGGAGAAAAACAACTGTACCTGTACTGAATGTGCAGACATTCTTTCTTGTCATTATTCCCTAAATAATATAGTAGGACAACTACGGTACTTGCATTTTACAAATATAATGTTAATTATTAAAAGTAATCTAGCAATAATACTCCTGGAATCCCAGCACTCAGGGAGGCTGAGGCAAGAGGATCAAGAAAGTTCCAGCCCAGTCTGGGAAACTTAGTGACTTTACAGGACCCTGCTGCAGGGAAAAAAAAATCTAGGGATGAAGATTAACGCCAAAGTCTCAATTCCCACCTAGTAAGACACGGACACACACACAAGGAATGAAGTACTGATACCTGCTACACATGCATAAAACCTTGGAAATGTTGTATGTGCCCCAGAACAGGTATCATATGATTTCATCTATATAAAATGTCCAGTAAATGAGTGGTTGCTTGGGAGTGGGGAAAAGGGACGAATGTGGAGTAATAGATAAGTGAGGGATTTTAGGAATAAGGAAAATGTTCCAAAATTAGATTGTGGTGATGGCTATACAACTCTGTCAATACACTAAAACCCGCTGAATTTTACACTTTTAAGTGAGTTAATTTTATGGTATGTGAATTATATTTCAGTAAATTTGTTAAAAAGAAATATTACTTAAAACAATATGATTAATATAAGAATCCACCAGGGCCAGGGATTTAGCTCAGTGGTTCCGGCGCCTACCTCCCAAGCCCAAGGTACCGAGTTCAATCCCTGGTACCAAAAAAAAAAAAAAAAAATCCGCCAAAGTGAAAAAATACCCAGCATTTCTAAGACTCAAAAAAGAAGGCACCCTACCAATACCTACCAATTTTGATCTCCACTTCTCATGACAGAGGACGCTAAGCACAGTTTCTCACGGATGGACCATGGCTCTGTGGGGCCAGTACTCAGCAGCTTATGTTCTGAAAAAGAAATAAGGCTAAGAGAAACCACTGAATAGTTTTAAGCCCCAAAGAATTAACTAAGAGCCTAATACAAAATATTCCAGAGGGACAAAGTGAGCTACTATTCAATAAACTAACACCACTGGCCGTGGTATCTATTTTTCCCCATGTGAATTAATGCCAGGACTTCAAAAGCCCTACTTTATTCAAAATTGGGAAAGTCAAATTAAGACGAAGCAGTTATCCGGAAAGGCTCCTTCTAGAATACTTTATTCCAATTTGAACTCAAGCGTATTTCCCAAGATTCCGAGCGGCACGCCTCCTACTGTCCCGCCCTTTTTTAGCATAAACTTGTTTACTTCCCTCAGCCCCTCCCCCTCAAATGTCTAACCTAAAAGACAGTTTTGATCCGTGAAACGGAGAAAAATGACTGAAATGCACGAAACGCAATTTTCCCAGTGGCATAAAAAGCTCAAGGATCAGACTCTACTTCGACTGCCTTACAAACGTTACAAAATGGATTGACTCTTTGAACTGCCGGCCGTGCCATATGGTTCATAACATATCTTGGTTTGAACGCCCGTTTTTACAATGCTCTTATCTCTTAGACCCCAGAGCTCCCAACACACAAAGACTCACTGAGCTGCTTTTCTCAAACCCCTTCCTCCCTCCCTGAGACACAAGCGCCTAAACTCACGACGCCGTCGAGCGAAGGTCTGTGAAGACCCTAGGGCTCTCAGTATAACCACTCTGTCCACTCCCTTAGCATGTGTCAAGCTGTGGTGCTTAGCCTCGGCTCTACAAAGGCCTTCCATACAAAATCAACTTAGATACTCACTGCCCGTTCCTGTCGCCATCTTAGCCCTGAAGTCTTCTACGCCAGCGAGAGATAATCTTGTGAGGCCGAACTCCGGGAACTCTGGGAAATAAAGTACAGGCGTTGGCTCGCGGTGCCTCCTGGGAAATGTAGTTTTCCACCGGAAGAGGCAAGCTCCTTATACTAGTTATTTTGTGCGCTCCTGGAAAGGCGTACTGCAATGAACAGGGGATGGCAGCTGAAGTTTCAGGATTCCCTTTAGACTCTTTAGGAAAAAATGTCTAGGGTTCGAGGAAAGAGTTAAATGGGAAGAATCCCGAGGGAAACAACCCAAACTCGCGACATTAGGTATCACGGACCCATGTTAGAGGTCAGAGGGCAAACTGAAGCAAACTGACTTCCAGTCCCCCCCCCCCTTCCTTACACTGATTGGTAACTGAAGGGTTTGCTTTCTGATTGGCCAAAGGAACTCAGCGCGTAATTTAAAACTTGGTATCAGGAACAAAGCTGCGCCTCGTGGGCGGAGTTGTGCTTTCCCGCAGCAAGATCCAGATACTTTCGCGGGGTGTAAGCTGGTACCAGAGAAGCTGCGAGCGTCTTGTCTTTGGGTGAGTATCAGGCTGGACTGGCTGAACCCAGGTAACCAGCTTTTGCCCGCGCGGGATGAGACGTTGAGAAAACGGAGCTTCAGAAAGAGCTCTTTCTTCATAGTTGTGTTCTCTCTGTGAGCCTTTGGGTGAGGTTGGAGAAAGACCTTAGGGATCCTGACTCCAACTCCACGACACTGGCGGGCCAGGCACGCTACCTGGAGCGTGACCTTCTGCATTTGGAGCCAGATATCTCTTGGCTCCTGTTCGCCTTCAGAAATCGGCCTCAGACTGGATTAAATTATTAGCCCTTCCCATCTTCCTCTTTGCCAGTAACTGGAAGAAACGGAGCTGCAGTTCAGGCAGGGGCCCGATTATCTTGGGCCAAGGGCGTTGTTTCTTACCTATAATTTGCTGCTCATTTTATCCATTAGTGTTCTTCTCCCTACCTACTCTTGTTTCCTTTTAGACTTAGGCCGTCCCAGCTGTCATGTCTCAAGGGATCCTTTCTCCACCTTCGGGCTTGCTCTCTGATGAGGATGTCGTGGTCTCGCCCATGTTTGAATCCACAGCTGCAGATTTGCGGTCTGTGCTACGCAAGGAGTTGCTGTCAGACTCCTCTGTCATCTCCAACTCCCTGGAGGACAAGCAACAGGTAAAGGGGTTGAGGAGTGGCTTGAGGGCAAAAAGTGATAGTTCTCCATACCTGATACGAGGTTAAAGACCAGTGGTCCTGGAGATCAGTTCAAAATCAAAGACATGACAAAAAGTAGACTTGTGTGCTCATAAGAATATTATCTACATTAATGAAATACCCTCAAGTGCACACTCTCTGCTAATCTCTGAGAGAAGGATACTTGTATCTTTCTACTATGAAGCCCAATTATGTTAAATTAAAGTTTGTACAGGGCTAGAGGATGTAGCTCAGTGGTAGGTCATGTGCTTAGCATGTATGAGGCCCTGAGTTCAAACCCCAGCACCACACACACAAAAGCAATGATTTGTACAGAGTCTTACAAGTATGTGTAATGTACATTCATACCAAAAAAAAAAATGTGAAGCATAGCTTTCTTTCTATATAGGGTTTGTCAGCTACAGTATTATTGACATTTGGGCCCAAATTCTTTGTTGTAGGAACATGTCCTATGCATTCTAAGATGTTCAGCTGGGTGTGATTATCCATGCCTATAATCCCAGCATTCAGGGAGACTGAGGCAGGAAGATTGCAAATTCCAGCCCAGTCTGGACAATTTAGTGACTTAGTGAGACCCTGTCTAAAAATTAGAAAAAAAAAAAAAATTAGAAAATTTTAAGCCTTTTTTTTTTTTTTGGACCAGGGATCGAAGTCAGGACCTTTTGCTAGCAAGGCAGGCAGCAGAATCACTGAGCTAAATCCCTGGTCCGAAAATTTTATTTTATTTATTTATTTTGTACCAGGGATCGAATGCAGGACCTTGCCCTTGCGAGGCAGGCCCTGGAACCACGAAAATTTTTAAAAAGGGCTGTGGATGTAGCTCAATGTGAAGACCCTGGGTTCAGTTCCTAGTATGAACTGGGAGAGGGGTGTTTACCTCCGTTTCTGAACTTTACCCACTAAATGTCAACAATACCTTCCCACTTTTGACAACTTAGTGTCCTCTGAGGGGAGAAATGACCCTGTATTTGGCTTTATCCTAAACATTAACATATATTGTCAAATCTTTTTCCCTCTTTCACATAGTTTCTCTGAGAAATTTATAAGAGTTTTTTGTTGGCTTTTTTTGTTGTTGTTTTTTTGAGACGGGGTCTCACTATGTAGTTCAGACTGGTCTTGGACTCACTATGTAGCCCATGCTGGCCTTGAACTCTGCATCGGTGGCCTATAATTCCAGTCCTCTTGAGGCTGAGGCAGGAAGATTTCAAGTACATGGCCAACCTGTGCTACATATTTAGTTCAAGGCCAGGGTGGGCTACACAGTGAGGTCAAGGGCAGCCTGGACCAAGTAGGAACAGCCTGTCTCAAAATAAATAAATAATGCCAGCCGTGGTGGTGCACACCTGTAATCTCAGCAGCACTCGGGAGGCTGAGGCAAGAGGATCACTGCAAGTTCAAGGCCAGCCTGGACTACATAGTGAGTTCAAAAAACCAGAGTAGCTGGACATTTGAGGTGGGATGGGATAGTGTTACCATGTTTCCCTAGATACTGTGCTGTTTGTCCATTTGCTCAGAGGTAACTTCTGTGACATTAATCTGTGGCTCTTTGCTGGAATTTTGCCATAGGTTCCTTGTGAGAACAATATAGAGAAGGTGAAAGTGTACCTGAGGGTCAGGCCCTTGTTACCTTCAGAATTGGAACGACATGAAGATCAGGTGACTGGGGAGGGAGGATTTAAGGAGAATGATAGAGTACAGAAGAGGTTCCCTAGGAATATTTCCTTTTGTGATTACTATATTTTTCTTCCAGGGCTGTGTCTGTATTGAGAATATGGAGACTCTTGTTCTACAAGCACCCAAGGACTCCTTTGCCCTGAAGAGTAATGAACGGGGAATTGGCCAAGCCACCCACAAGTTCACCTTTTCTCAGGTATGGAGGATCTTGTCTGTGAACAAGGCACCAACATGTAGGGACAGCTTTATTTCCTCTTTAGAGAGAACACTTTTATATTGACCAGAATTTCTTTATGTATGCACATGTATAATTTTGGGGGTCTTCTTATATACTAGTCAATGTGCAGTACTTCATGTGCATTAATTCCCAACAATTCTATTGTTATTATCACTATTTTCCTATCGAGGATACTGAGATTCAGTGAATATTGCAGAAGCCATTGGGTCAGTCAGTGGTAGAGACAGGCCTGGGGTCTAGATCCATCTCCAAAGCCTGGACTTGTGATCATTATATTGCCCCCTTTTGTGCACAGCATTGGGCTTAATGCATAGCACTTCTTACGTACTTGTTGATTTGGATGAAAGATGAACTAGCAAAGAGTGGTTGGGTCCTCAGTTTTAGGAACAGCTGGAAGCAAGGCAGGAAATAGCTGCTTACATGGCCTCCAGCACCAACCACCCAGGAAGGGATATATCTGCTGGCTCTGTGCAGGAGGCAAGTGAGAGATGAAAGGTGGGGCTCTGAGAAGCTGGTCTGTTTTCTAGATATTTGGGCCAGAAGTGGGACAGGCACCCTTCTTCAACCTGACCATGAAGGAGATGGTAAAGGATGTGCTGAAAGGGCAGAACTGGCTCATTTATACATATGGAGTCACCAACTCGGGGAAAACCCATACGATTCAAGGTGAGTAGTAAGGCTTCATGGGGTTGCTGATTGGCCTGTAATGGTCTTTACCTTCTGATGCTCTAAGTTAAGGGAGAAATGCACTTCCCTTAGCTGTCCATCTCTTATGTGCCTCCAGGTACCACCAAGGATGGAGGGATCCTGCCCCGGTCCCTGGCTCTGATCTTTAATAGCCTCCAGGGCCAGCTTCATCCAACTGCTGATCTGAAGCCCTTGCTCTCCAATGAGGTGATCTGGCTAGACAGCAAGCAGATTCGGCAGGAGGAAATGAAGAAGTTATCCCTGCTAAATGGAAGCCTCCAAGAGGTAAAGTATTGGAATCCATAACGGCAGGGGTATGGAATATAAATCTAAGAAAGTTTGTACTTACTTTCCCCTTGTGCCCCTCCAGGAGGAACTGTCCACCTCCTTGAAGAAGAGTGTCTACATTGAAAGTCGGATGGGTACGAGCACCAGCTTTGACAGTGGCATTGCTGGGTTCTCTTCCACCACTCAGTTTACCAGCAGTAGCCAGCTGGATGGTATGTACATGACTGAGTTCCGTGCCAAGTAAAAACAAAAACCCATTCCTTGCTCCAAACAGCTGCTGGGGGTAAGGACCAGATGTTGCAGTCGGAGCTCCACCCTCCAGGAACCCTGCAGGTCAAAGGCAAGATGGGTTGTCCATCTCTCATGTGCCTCCAGGTGGATCTAGGGTTGATGGAGTGTACTTTGGTTTTTCCCTCAGAAACAAGTCACCAATGGGCACAGCCAGACACTATTCCAATAAGTGTTCCAGCAGACATTCGCTTTTCCATCTGGATCTCATTCTTTGAGATCTACAATGAACTTCTTTATGACCTGTTAGAACCACCCAGTCAGCAACGTAAGAGACAGACTCTACGTCTGTGTGAGGATCAAAATGGCAATCCCTATGTGAAAGGTATGTGAATGTGGAGGTGAAAGGCAGAAATCCTGGAGAAAACTTCTAGAGTGGCTAGGAAAGGAGTCTGGTGTTACCATCTTAGGCGTTCTCTTTTGGTCCCAGATCTCAATTGGATTCATGTTCAAGATGCCGAGGAAGCTTGGAAACTCCTAAAAGTGGGTCGTAAGAACCAGAGCTTTGCCAGCACCCACATGAACCAGAACTCTAGCCGTAGGTGAGTTGTGAGGATAAACCCTTCGTGATGCTTAAGAAGCATTAGTCCTCCAGCTGGTCTTAGAGGTATGCAATGATTTTTCCTTTTTCTTAACTTTTAGCCACAGCATCTTCTCAATCCGGATCCTGCACCTTCAAGGGGAAGGGGATATAGTTCCCAAGATCAGCGAGTAAGTTTTTTCATTTAGAAATTTGATCTTGGTCACTTAGTAGTTCTGGAAGTGGAGGGGAAGCCCTCTGGGGAACTGTTCTCCCTTGGTTGCAGAAATTCTCGCCAGAACCCTAAGATGGGCTAGAAGCGCTTTTGAGGTCCTTATGTCAGACTGTACATCATTCTAGGCTGTCACTCTGTGATCTGGCTGGCTCAGAGCGTTGCAAAGATCAAAAGAGTGGTGAACGGCTAAAGGAAGCAGGAAACATTAACACTTCTCTGCACACCCTGGGCCGCTGTATTGCTGCCCTGCGCCAAAACCAGCAGAACAGGTGAGCTTCTGACTGTAAGCTGTGGGCTGGGATGGCCTGAGGCTCTGCAATTTGCCAAGTCTTCCTGTTTACCTCTGGAGATGGTGCTGGGATACCCAGGGGCTAGAGCTCTGCTCACAGATTATCTCTGATTCTCTGCCAGATCAAAGCAGAACTTGATTCCCTTCCGGGACAGCAAGTTGACTCGAGTGTTCCAAGGCTTCTTCACAGGCCGAGGCCGTTCCTGCATGATTGTCAATGTGAATCCCTGTGCGTCAACCTACGATGAAACTCTTCACGTGGCCAAGTTCTCTGCCATTGCCAGCCAGGTGAGAAGCTGTAGTTGGAATAGTTATGCCTATTTTGGGCTGGTAACTTTTCTTTAGTAAGCTATTATAGACTACTCAAAGAGTCAATTAAGATTTTTTCACCCCTCTAGCTTGTGCATGCCCCACCTGTGCAACTGGGACTACCATCCCTGCATTCATTCATCAAGGAACACAGTCTTCAGGTCTCCCCTGGTGTAGAGAAAGGGGGTAAGGCAGATCCAGGCCTGAATGATCAGTTTGAAAATGAAGTTGACATTTCCCTGTATAGCAAGGAGGTAAGAATATAAGAAAGCTTTGGGCAACAGCTCAGTGGCTACAAGTTTGTCATGCTGTCTTCCAAGTAGTCTTGGGCCTTTTTGGGGCATGGACATCTTATAACCTCTGACATGTGTGTTCCTCCTAGGAATTCTTACAGGTGGTGGAAGCCATGAAAACCCTGCTTTTAAAAGAACGACAGGAAAAGTTGCAGCTGGAGATGCAGCTCCGGGATGAAATTTGCAATGAGATGGTGGAGCAGATGCAACAACGAGAGCAGTGGTGCAGGTACTGGCAGAGTAACCCCTCTTGTTCTGTCACCTGGGGACAGAGGCGGAAGTAGGGACTGGGATGGAGTTGTCTCAAGATCTGTCTCCCAAGTTCACTCCTAATCTTCACTTCTCTTCCCCTCTTTCTCAAAGTGAACATTTGGACACCCAAAAGGAATTATTGGAGGAAATGTATGAAGAGAAACTGAAGATCCTCAAGGAGTCGCTGACAAGTTTTTACCAAGAAGAGATTCAGGTGAGTTGCCCTGAACCAGCCCCAACTAGCTGCCTAGATTACCACCATTAGATTACCTGAGGTGAACAGATCTTATAAATGCTAGTCAGAGCAAGAGTTTATAACTCACTCTATTGTCTGTCCCTATTAGGTGTTCAATCTATGCTTGGTGAATTAAGGGTTTAGTTGGCTAGGAAATAGTCTAAGTGCTAATAAATAGGCTTTCCAGATTTGTCAGAAAGGGTTTTGTTCATTTGTTTCAGTCATCCGTTCCTGAAGTATTTGTCTGACTCTGGGCAGAATTGTGCTCTCTGTTTCCCTCTTAGGAGCGGGATGAAAAGATCGAAGAGCTAGAAGCTCTCTTGCAGGAAGCCAGACAGCCATCTATGGCCCATCAACAGTCTGGGTCTGAAATGTCCCTACGGCGGTCACAAAGGTTGGCAACTTCTGCCTCCACTCAGCAGCTCCAGGAGGTTAAAGATAAACTAGAACAGTGCAAAGCAGAGCTAGCCTCCACCACTGAAGGTGAGGAATAAGAAGACTGAAGTGTGACAGTGGTTCAGGGAGGAGCTGGTATTCAGACCTGGCCCTTCCCAACCAAGCCCAATGTAACTCCCTCAACTCCTACCAACACCCCAACTTTTTACTCTACAGTGTACACAGCTTTACATTTTATACTTGCTATAAGAGCTGTTAAATCATTAAGTAGATAAGTCCAAAACTAGAAAACTCATATTTGTTTCCTTCCCTCAGAACTACAGAAGTATCAGAAAATGGTAGAACCACCACCCTCAGCCAAGCCTTTTACCACTGATGTGGACAAGAAGTTAGAGGAGGGCCAGAAGGTAAATGCCTTTGTTACAGAAATTTCTGCCTAAAGCAGTTTTTATCATCCAAAGCTCTCTGTCATTGATTCTGTGAGGAGGTATTCTTTGTGCAGGATCCTAGGGAATGGCCATTTCATTCAGCTTGACTAGCCTTTCTAATTTTACTGTACTTCTCCAAATGGCTCCCCAACCCCTCCCAATCACTATCCTGGTTGATCTTGGCCAGATACGATTCCTATTCCTTTTTCAGAATATAAGACTGCTTCGGTGTGAGCTTCAGAAACTTGGTGAATCTCTCCAGTCAGCAGAAAGGGCCTGTTGCCATAGCACTGGGGCAGGAAAACTTCGTCAGGCTTTGACTACTTGTGATGACATCTTAATCAAACAGGTGAGGGCATCTTAGATAACCCCTCTTCTCCTACTAGACCACTCAAATATATATGAAAGAAGGCAAATGGGGAGCAGAAGGTAGAGTTTAGGCTCAAAAGAGGGGAGGGTATTTCTCATCCTTGTAAAATAACGTAATTGTTAGGCATTTAGTACCAAGTACTAGGTACCAAACTAAGTAATTTTAGGCATTTACTCTGTTATAACCATTGAGAGGTAGATACTACTGTATTTTACCTAAGTTGACACTGGTATTATTTTATGTACTCCTAATATACTAACAGACTATGGCATCCCTCCCCTTCTGAGTTACTAGGGATTGAATTCAGGGAATTCACCGAGCTGCTCTCCATCCCCACATTTTTTTTTTTTTTCTTTTGTACCGGCGATCGAACTCAGGACCTGGCACTGTACTGCTGAGCTGAATCCCATACTTCCATCCCCATTTTTTGAGACAGCATCTCACCAGGTTGAACTGAAACTTCTAAGCCTGCTGTCTCAGCCTTTCAGAGTGCTGAGATGACAGGCATGTTGCCCAGCTTTCTCTTTTTTTCCTCTTTTTGTGGTTTGGGCATCAAACCCATGACTGCCTCCATGCTAAGCCTAAGCTAAGACTTTTCTCATCATTAAATGCATGATTCCAGAGATATTAAAATGTTAAAAGAAAAAACTATATTTGGGAGGCTGAGGCAGGATGATCACAAGTTTAAAGCAAGCCTGGAAAACTTAGCAAGACTCTCTCAAAATGAAAAGGGCTGGGGATGTAGCTCGGTATTAGAATGCCCCTACATTTGAACCTCAGTACTGAAATAATAAACAATAAGGAAGAAGGAAAAGAAAAATACAAATCATTCATCATACAACTGATTATCTAGGGACTAAGGTTCTTGGAAGATAAATTAAGTCACTGAAGCTCATACTACCTTATGTCCTAGAAACTGTCCTTTTTAGTACTGCTTATGTTTGGGTCTCAACGGAAATATTCCCTCTATTCAGTTAAGAGCTCTGATCATAAAGAGCTAATCTTTGAAGAGGATGGGTTACTTTGCCCTCTTGTTTCTCTAATGGACTAGACAGAAATGTGTTTTCTAACTTTCCTGATGTTCCTTAGGACCAGACCTTGGCTGAGCTGCAGAATAACATGATGCTAGTGAAACTGGACCTTCGGAAGAAGGCAGCATGCATCGCTGAGCAGTATCATACAGTGCTAAAGCTCCAAGGCCAGTCCTCTGCCAAAAAACGCCTGGGTGCCAACCAGGAAAACCACCAACCAAACCAGCAACCCCCAGGGAAGAAACCATTCCTTCGAAACTTACTTCCTCGAACACCCACCTGTCAGAGGTCAACAGACTGCAGCCCTTACACCCGAATCTTGCGCTCACGGCACTCTCCTTTACTCAAATCTGGGCCTTTTAGCAAGAAGTACTAACTGTGGCTGAGGAGAGCAGTCATTGCCCTGAGGTGGATCAGCTGCTCACCTTAATAACTAGATCTCTTAAGATTTACCACACACCTGGAACTCTATGCAATACTCACATACTAGTTGTTTTTCCTTTTGTATTATAATCACCTTTATAATCTCATATTTTTTCACTCATATATCTATGCACACAAGTTATATTAAATAAAAATATTATTGTTCACATTTATTTGAATTCCAAATTTAA
This sequence comes from Heterocephalus glaber, assembly GCF_000247695.1. The sequence continues at coordinate 31,003,877 of NW_004624743.1, forward strand.
CAAAATCATTAAATCATAAAAAGGGGCAGAAAAATTGACTTTTTTTTTTTTTTTGAGATTAGGATGGTGGCCCTGGCATTGTGTGGTTGACACTGCAGCGACGCCTGCCTCAGCGTCCCAAGTGCTGGGATTAC
>NW_004624743.1:31004110-31039811 GCF_000247695.1 Heterocephalus glaber
TTTTTTTTTTTTTGGACCAGGGATCGAAGTCAGGACCTTTTGCTAGCAAGGCAGGCAGCAGAATCACTGAGCTAAATCCCTGGTCCGAAAATTTTATTTTATTTATTTATTTTGTACCAGGGATCGAATGCAGGACCTTGCCCTTGCGAGGCAGGCCCTGGAACCACGAAAATTTTTAAAAAGGGCTGTGGATGTAGCTCAATGTGAAGACCCTGGGTTCAGTTCCTAGTATGAACTGGGAGAGGGGTGTTTACCTCCGTTTCTGAACTTTACCCACTAAATGTCAACAATACCTTCCCACTTTTGACAACTTAGTGTCCTCTGAGGGGAGAAATGACCCTGTATTTGGCTTTATCCTAAACATTAACATATATTGTCAAATCTTTTTCCCTCTTTCACATAGTTTCTCTGAGAAATTTATAAGAGTTTTTTGTTGGCTTTTTTTGTTGTTGTTTTTTTGAGACGGGGTCTCACTATGTAGTTCAGACTGGTCTTGGACTCACTATGTAGCCCATGCTGGCCTTGAACTCTGCATCGGTGGCCTATAATTCCAGTCCTCTTGAGGCTGAGGCAGGAAGATTTCAAGTACATGGCCAACCTGTGCTACATATTTAGTTCAAGGCCAGGGTGGGCTACACAGTGAGGTCAAGGGCAGCCTGGACCAAGTAGGAACAGCCTGTCTCAAAATAAATAAATAATGCCAGCCGTGGTGGTGCACACCTGTAATCTCAGCAGCACTCGGGAGGCTGAGGCAAGAGGATCACTGCAAGTTCAAGGCCAGCCTGGACTACATAGTGAGTTCAAAAAACCAGAGTAGCTGGACATTTGAGGTGGGATGGGATAGTGTTACCATGTTTCCCTAGATACTGTGCTGTTTGTCCATTTGCTCAGAGGTAACTTCTGTGACATTAATCTGTGGCTCTTTGCTGGAATTTTGCCATAGGTTCCTTGTGAGAACAATATAGAGAAGGTGAAAGTGTACCTGAGGGTCAGGCCCTTGTTACCTTCAGAATTGGAACGACATGAAGATCAGGTGACTGGGGAGGGAGGATTTAAGGAGAATGATAGAGTACAGAAGAGGTTCCCTAGGAATATTTCCTTTTGTGATTACTATATTTTTCTTCCAGGGCTGTGTCTGTATTGAGAATATGGAGACTCTTGTTCTACAAGCACCCAAGGACTCCTTTGCCCTGAAGAGTAATGAACGGGGAATTGGCCAAGCCACCCACAAGTTCACCTTTTCTCAGGTATGGAGGATCTTGTCTGTGAACAAGGCACCAACATGTAGGGACAGCTTTATTTCCTCTTTAGAGAGAACACTTTTATATTGACCAGAATTTCTTTATGTATGCACATGTATAATTTTGGGGGTCTTCTTATATACTAGTCAATGTGCAGTACTTCATGTGCATTAATTCCCAACAATTCTATTGTTATTATCACTATTTTCCTATCGAGGATACTGAGATTCAGTGAATATTGCAGAAGCCATTGGGTCAGTCAGTGGTAGAGACAGGCCTGGGGTCTAGATCCATCTCCAAAGCCTGGACTTGTGATCATTATATTGCCCCCTTTTGTGCACAGCATTGGGCTTAATGCATAGCACTTCTTACGTACTTGTTGATTTGGATGAAAGATGAACTAGCAAAGAGTGGTTGGGTCCTCAGTTTTAGGAACAGCTGGAAGCAAGGCAGGAAATAGCTGCTTACATGGCCTCCAGCACCAACCACCCAGGAAGGGATATATCTGCTGGCTCTGTGCAGGAGGCAAGTGAGAGATGAAAGGTGGGGCTCTGAGAAGCTGGTCTGTTTTCTAGATATTTGGGCCAGAAGTGGGACAGGCACCCTTCTTCAACCTGACCATGAAGGAGATGGTAAAGGATGTGCTGAAAGGGCAGAACTGGCTCATTTATACATATGGAGTCACCAACTCGGGGAAAACCCATACGATTCAAGGTGAGTAGTAAGGCTTCATGGGGTTGCTGATTGGCCTGTAATGGTCTTTACCTTCTGATGCTCTAAGTTAAGGGAGAAATGCACTTCCCTTAGCTGTCCATCTCTTATGTGCCTCCAGGTACCACCAAGGATGGAGGGATCCTGCCCCGGTCCCTGGCTCTGATCTTTAATAGCCTCCAGGGCCAGCTTCATCCAACTGCTGATCTGAAGCCCTTGCTCTCCAATGAGGTGATCTGGCTAGACAGCAAGCAGATTCGGCAGGAGGAAATGAAGAAGTTATCCCTGCTAAATGGAAGCCTCCAAGAGGTAAAGTATTGGAATCCATAACGGCAGGGGTATGGAATATAAATCTAAGAAAGTTTGTACTTACTTTCCCCTTGTGCCCCTCCAGGAGGAACTGTCCACCTCCTTGAAGAAGAGTGTCTACATTGAAAGTCGGATGGGTACGAGCACCAGCTTTGACAGTGGCATTGCTGGGTTCTCTTCCACCACTCAGTTTACCAGCAGTAGCCAGCTGGATGGTATGTACATGACTGAGTTCCGTGCCAAGTAAAAACAAAAACCCATTCCTTGCTCCAAACAGCTGCTGGGGGTAAGGACCAGATGTTGCAGTCGGAGCTCCACCCTCCAGGAACCCTGCAGGTCAAAGGCAAGATGGGTTGTCCATCTCTCATGTGCCTCCAGGTGGATCTAGGGTTGATGGAGTGTACTTTGGTTTTTCCCTCAGAAACAAGTCACCAATGGGCACAGCCAGACACTATTCCAATAAGTGTTCCAGCAGACATTCGCTTTTCCATCTGGATCTCATTCTTTGAGATCTACAATGAACTTCTTTATGACCTGTTAGAACCACCCAGTCAGCAACGTAAGAGACAGACTCTACGTCTGTGTGAGGATCAAAATGGCAATCCCTATGTGAAAGGTATGTGAATGTGGAGGTGAAAGGCAGAAATCCTGGAGAAAACTTCTAGAGTGGCTAGGAAAGGAGTCTGGTGTTACCATCTTAGGCGTTCTCTTTTGGTCCCAGATCTCAATTGGATTCATGTTCAAGATGCCGAGGAAGCTTGGAAACTCCTAAAAGTGGGTCGTAAGAACCAGAGCTTTGCCAGCACCCACATGAACCAGAACTCTAGCCGTAGGTGAGTTGTGAGGATAAACCCTTCGTGATGCTTAAGAAGCATTAGTCCTCCAGCTGGTCTTAGAGGTATGCAATGATTTTTCCTTTTTCTTAACTTTTAGCCACAGCATCTTCTCAATCCGGATCCTGCACCTTCAAGGGGAAGGGGATATAGTTCCCAAGATCAGCGAGTAAGTTTTTTCATTTAGAAATTTGATCTTGGTCACTTAGTAGTTCTGGAAGTGGAGGGGAAGCCCTCTGGGGAACTGTTCTCCCTTGGTTGCAGAAATTCTCGCCAGAACCCTAAGATGGGCTAGAAGCGCTTTTGAGGTCCTTATGTCAGACTGTACATCATTCTAGGCTGTCACTCTGTGATCTGGCTGGCTCAGAGCGTTGCAAAGATCAAAAGAGTGGTGAACGGCTAAAGGAAGCAGGAAACATTAACACTTCTCTGCACACCCTGGGCCGCTGTATTGCTGCCCTGCGCCAAAACCAGCAGAACAGGTGAGCTTCTGACTGTAAGCTGTGGGCTGGGATGGCCTGAGGCTCTGCAATTTGCCAAGTCTTCCTGTTTACCTCTGGAGATGGTGCTGGGATACCCAGGGGCTAGAGCTCTGCTCACAGATTATCTCTGATTCTCTGCCAGATCAAAGCAGAACTTGATTCCCTTCCGGGACAGCAAGTTGACTCGAGTGTTCCAAGGCTTCTTCACAGGCCGAGGCCGTTCCTGCATGATTGTCAATGTGAATCCCTGTGCGTCAACCTACGATGAAACTCTTCACGTGGCCAAGTTCTCTGCCATTGCCAGCCAGGTGAGAAGCTGTAGTTGGAATAGTTATGCCTATTTTGGGCTGGTAACTTTTCTTTAGTAAGCTATTATAGACTACTCAAAGAGTCAATTAAGATTTTTTCACCCCTCTAGCTTGTGCATGCCCCACCTGTGCAACTGGGACTACCATCCCTGCATTCATTCATCAAGGAACACAGTCTTCAGGTCTCCCCTGGTGTAGAGAAAGGGGGTAAGGCAGATCCAGGCCTGAATGATCAGTTTGAAAATGAAGTTGACATTTCCCTGTATAGCAAGGAGGTAAGAATATAAGAAAGCTTTGGGCAACAGCTCAGTGGCTACAAGTTTGTCATGCTGTCTTCCAAGTAGTCTTGGGCCTTTTTGGGGCATGGACATCTTATAACCTCTGACATGTGTGTTCCTCCTAGGAATTCTTACAGGTGGTGGAAGCCATGAAAACCCTGCTTTTAAAAGAACGACAGGAAAAGTTGCAGCTGGAGATGCAGCTCCGGGATGAAATTTGCAATGAGATGGTGGAGCAGATGCAACAACGAGAGCAGTGGTGCAGGTACTGGCAGAGTAACCCCTCTTGTTCTGTCACCTGGGGACAGAGGCGGAAGTAGGGACTGGGATGGAGTTGTCTCAAGATCTGTCTCCCAAGTTCACTCCTAATCTTCACTTCTCTTCCCCTCTTTCTCAAAGTGAACATTTGGACACCCAAAAGGAATTATTGGAGGAAATGTATGAAGAGAAACTGAAGATCCTCAAGGAGTCGCTGACAAGTTTTTACCAAGAAGAGATTCAGGTGAGTTGCCCTGAACCAGCCCCAACTAGCTGCCTAGATTACCACCATTAGATTACCTGAGGTGAACAGATCTTATAAATGCTAGTCAGAGCAAGAGTTTATAACTCACTCTATTGTCTGTCCCTATTAGGTGTTCAATCTATGCTTGGTGAATTAAGGGTTTAGTTGGCTAGGAAATAGTCTAAGTGCTAATAAATAGGCTTTCCAGATTTGTCAGAAAGGGTTTTGTTCATTTGTTTCAGTCATCCGTTCCTGAAGTATTTGTCTGACTCTGGGCAGAATTGTGCTCTCTGTTTCCCTCTTAGGAGCGGGATGAAAAGATCGAAGAGCTAGAAGCTCTCTTGCAGGAAGCCAGACAGCCATCTATGGCCCATCAACAGTCTGGGTCTGAAATGTCCCTACGGCGGTCACAAAGGTTGGCAACTTCTGCCTCCACTCAGCAGCTCCAGGAGGTTAAAGATAAACTAGAACAGTGCAAAGCAGAGCTAGCCTCCACCACTGAAGGTGAGGAATAAGAAGACTGAAGTGTGACAGTGGTTCAGGGAGGAGCTGGTATTCAGACCTGGCCCTTCCCAACCAAGCCCAATGTAACTCCCTCAACTCCTACCAACACCCCAACTTTTTACTCTACAGTGTACACAGCTTTACATTTTATACTTGCTATAAGAGCTGTTAAATCATTAAGTAGATAAGTCCAAAACTAGAAAACTCATATTTGTTTCCTTCCCTCAGAACTACAGAAGTATCAGAAAATGGTAGAACCACCACCCTCAGCCAAGCCTTTTACCACTGATGTGGACAAGAAGTTAGAGGAGGGCCAGAAGGTAAATGCCTTTGTTACAGAAATTTCTGCCTAAAGCAGTTTTTATCATCCAAAGCTCTCTGTCATTGATTCTGTGAGGAGGTATTCTTTGTGCAGGATCCTAGGGAATGGCCATTTCATTCAGCTTGACTAGCCTTTCTAATTTTACTGTACTTCTCCAAATGGCTCCCCAACCCCTCCCAATCACTATCCTGGTTGATCTTGGCCAGATACGATTCCTATTCCTTTTTCAGAATATAAGACTGCTTCGGTGTGAGCTTCAGAAACTTGGTGAATCTCTCCAGTCAGCAGAAAGGGCCTGTTGCCATAGCACTGGGGCAGGAAAACTTCGTCAGGCTTTGACTACTTGTGATGACATCTTAATCAAACAGGTGAGGGCATCTTAGATAACCCCTCTTCTCCTACTAGACCACTCAAATATATATGAAAGAAGGCAAATGGGGAGCAGAAGGTAGAGTTTAGGCTCAAAAGAGGGGAGGGTATTTCTCATCCTTGTAAAATAACGTAATTGTTAGGCATTTAGTACCAAGTACTAGGTACCAAACTAAGTAATTTTAGGCATTTACTCTGTTATAACCATTGAGAGGTAGATACTACTGTATTTTACCTAAGTTGACACTGGTATTATTTTATGTACTCCTAATATACTAACAGACTATGGCATCCCTCCCCTTCTGAGTTACTAGGGATTGAATTCAGGGAATTCACCGAGCTGCTCTCCATCCCCACATTTTTTTTTTTTTTCTTTTGTACCGGCGATCGAACTCAGGACCTGGCACTGTACTGCTGAGCTGAATCCCATACTTCCATCCCCATTTTTTGAGACAGCATCTCACCAGGTTGAACTGAAACTTCTAAGCCTGCTGTCTCAGCCTTTCAGAGTGCTGAGATGACAGGCATGTTGCCCAGCTTTCTCTTTTTTTCCTCTTTTTGTGGTTTGGGCATCAAACCCATGACTGCCTCCATGCTAAGCCTAAGCTAAGACTTTTCTCATCATTAAATGCATGATTCCAGAGATATTAAAATGTTAAAAGAAAAAACTATATTTGGGAGGCTGAGGCAGGATGATCACAAGTTTAAAGCAAGCCTGGAAAACTTAGCAAGACTCTCTCAAAATGAAAAGGGCTGGGGATGTAGCTCGGTATTAGAATGCCCCTACATTTGAACCTCAGTACTGAAATAATAAACAATAAGGAAGAAGGAAAAGAAAAATACAAATCATTCATCATACAACTGATTATCTAGGGACTAAGGTTCTTGGAAGATAAATTAAGTCACTGAAGCTCATACTACCTTATGTCCTAGAAACTGTCCTTTTTAGTACTGCTTATGTTTGGGTCTCAACGGAAATATTCCCTCTATTCAGTTAAGAGCTCTGATCATAAAGAGCTAATCTTTGAAGAGGATGGGTTACTTTGCCCTCTTGTTTCTCTAATGGACTAGACAGAAATGTGTTTTCTAACTTTCCTGATGTTCCTTAGGACCAGACCTTGGCTGAGCTGCAGAATAACATGATGCTAGTGAAACTGGACCTTCGGAAGAAGGCAGCATGCATCGCTGAGCAGTATCATACAGTGCTAAAGCTCCAAGGCCAGTCCTCTGCCAAAAAACGCCTGGGTGCCAACCAGGAAAACCACCAACCAAACCAGCAACCCCCAGGGAAGAAACCATTCCTTCGAAACTTACTTCCTCGAACACCCACCTGTCAGAGGTCAACAGACTGCAGCCCTTACACCCGAATCTTGCGCTCACGGCACTCTCCTTTACTCAAATCTGGGCCTTTTAGCAAGAAGTACTAACTGTGGCTGAGGAGAGCAGTCATTGCCCTGAGGTGGATCAGCTGCTCACCTTAATAACTAGATCTCTTAAGATTTACCACACACCTGGAACTCTATGCAATACTCACATACTAGTTGTTTTTCCTTTTGTATTATAATCACCTTTATAATCTCATATTTTTTCACTCATATATCTATGCACACAAGTTATATTAAATAAAAATATTATTGTTCACATTTATTTGAATTCCAAATTTAACAAAATCATTAAATCATAAAAAGGGGCAGAAAAATTGACTTTTTTTTTTTTTTTGAGATAGGGTCTCACTATGTAGTTCAGGCTGGCCTTGACCCTGCAGCGACGCCTGCCTCAGCCTCCCAAGTGCTGGGATTACAGGTGTGTGCCACCATACCCAGCTCAAACACTGTTCTGAGCCATGGGACCCCTTTACAGAAATGGAAATGGAAACTAGAAATGAGTGTCCACCTAGCCTAAAAAAGCTTAGTAATAATGAATTCAAGTAGTATTAGATAGCCTACATTTTTCTCAGTATAAAATGAAATGTATATTATGAGGTGAATAGGTAATTAAAATGTTCTGAGGCCAACAGGCTAAATCCTGGGCTCAAGATGATCCATAGCATCTACAAATTCATTACAGTTCAGCAGACTCATAAAGCATTGTCTACCAATCACACAAAGACAAGCCCTCTAAGAGCACCACAAGAATGACTCTTTTGGGCCAGGGATTTAGCTCAGTGGTTCTGCCGCCTGCCTCATAAGCACAAGGTCCTGGGTTCGATTCCCGGTTCCAAAAAACAAAGAATGACTCTTTTTATCTTGTCTATACATTTAAGGCTGAAAAAAATTCTTTTGGAGACAGAAGGGGGAAAAAACTATCCCATGTTTATTAAAACAGACCAGCATGGCTGGGCATGGTGGCAGTGCACACCACTAATCCCAGCACTGCAGGAAGCCGAAGCGGGAGGATTATAAATTCCAGCCCAGCCTGGGCAATTTGGTGACTTCATTGAGAGAGATCCTGTCTCAAACGAAAAGTTTTTTAAAAAGGGCTAGAGATGTGGCTCAGTGTGAAGGCTCTGGGTTCAATCCCCAGTACCACAGTTGATTTCAAATATTCATGACATTATCTGTAATCCTGCTCCTATCCTTGCTTTGGTACTAATATGGCTAATACTAAAGCCATCTTTGCCCTCTGAAAGGGTCAACAACAGTTCATGCTCAGTGGATTTCTTTTCGTTTTTTTTTTTTTGGTATAGGGGATCGAACTCGGGTCCTTGGGCTTGCACAGCAGGCGACGAAACCACTGAGCTAAATCTCCAGCCCCTTTGTTCTTTTTTTATTCAACCTGTTATTTCCAATTTGAAAGTTTTTAGAGGACTCCTTTTCAAAACTTTTGAATAATATCTTGTAGAATAAGAACAAATTAACTCCACTCCATTTAAACCTAATCTCTGACATCAAAATAGGGGTCATCCTCAGCAAATTCAAGAGGTTATTTCTGCCTACTGCCCTAACCCCTTCCTAGGGCATTCAGTGCCCCTACTGCTGGAAGAGTAGCATGGCAGACCTCTCCCTTCCTGGCCTGCCCCACTCCCAGCATTAAAACCTTGTTCCTGTAGCATTGTTTGTGCTAAAGTGCTATAAAAGGGATGGGAGGTGGAGGTGGAGGAAGGACCAGATCTACAGTCACTGAACAGAAAGGAGATAGAAGTGCCTCTATCTGGCAAAACACTGTGCTCCTGCCATTACTCTTCTGTCTGCCTCTGAAGGTGATAAACTGTCCCCAAGGAGTTGTTTCCATCTGTAGAAATGAGAAGAGCCGCAGTCCTCGGGAGAACAGATGTGGCTGTTCTTTATATGGAGGTAAGGCTTAACATGGGTGTAGCAATGTCCTGTCAGAAAGTAGCCTACTATGGTGTGACAGAAGACAAGTTGAGTGGAGACACTCTTCGGGTGGGAGTGTTGTTAGCAGACAGTGAGGCAGGCAGGAAAAAGGGAGCAGGCATCTCAGTCGTAGGAGTCTCGCCTTGGTTCCGCAGCTGCAGGATTTGCCGAAGCAAGGCCTTTCCTTCTTCTCGGGTCTGAAACAAAGTCAGGCAAATGTTTCAAAATATGTACAAGGCTATGCTCAAACACAGGTTAAGGTACTGATCACATATAAATTCCACAGGTCAAAGAAGGCTTTCTGCTGACATTCTTATTTACCTTCTACCTACATATCATGGAAAAGACATATATTCTCACCTAAAATCCAAGTCCTTTACTGAAGAACTGGTACTTACATCATTGAATGCACAACACTTTTGGGCACAAGTTGAAGCTTCATCCCACAGCTTGCACTTAAAATAGTACTGGGCCAGGTAGCGGAAAGCTGTGCTTTCCTCCAAGTGTTCCACTATTTCCTAAATAAAGAAAATAGGGATGACTGCGGTGCTAAGAATGAGAACAATAAGAATAAGACCAAGTCTCATGACACATACCCCACAGGAATAGATGTCTTGGATATACTTGATGTAACACTGGGCAGCCTGTTCTGATTCAGTCAACTGCTCATGAAGCCTACAAAACAAATTAGGCATTAAATGCAAATCAAACCTGGGGCCAGGGATTTAGCTCAGTGATTTTGCTGCCTGCTGCACAAGCACAAGGACCCAAGTTTGATCCCCGCTACTAAATACAAATCAAACCTCAAAGCAAGTTAGTGATTCAAAAGTAAAAACACATTAAGACCAAAAGAACAGAAAATAGACAAGTATAAATTTTTACATAAATGACACAATGGGACCCAAAAGAGTACTAGTGCCCACCAGATGTTATGGGTGCTGTTACAGAGTTTAGAGTAAGAAGCTGGAAGTATAGCTCAGTGGCAGAGTGACTGTTTACCAGCCTGAACTACACAGCAAGTCTCTGAATCAATCAACCAACCAACCAACCAATAAATTCAGAAAAGAACTGGCAGGAATGAAAATGCATTCAAGAACTTCTTGCCCACTATTTCTTTCTTTTTTTTTTTTTTTGGTACCGGGGATTGAACCTGGTCTAAATCCCTGGCCCACTGCCCACTATTACTCAGGTATTTTGGCTCTTACTGGGAAGGGTAGTACTTAAAAGTAGTTTTCCTAGACTGCTCTAACACAAAAACTAATTTTCTTGCCAGGAGCCCCACGCATGTAATCCTAACTACTCAGGAGGCTGAGGCAGAAAGCTCACAAGTTCAAGGGCAGACTGCCTTTGAACTGAGCAAGATCCTATTTTTAAAAAGGACTGCAGTTATAGCTCAATGAAGACCAATATGGTACTGGATTTTCTTTTTCTCTCTCTTTTTTGGTACCAGGGATCGAACTCAGGACCTTGAACTTGCAAGGCAGTTGTGGTGCCACTGGGCTAAATCCCCAGCCCATTTTTTCTCTCTCTTTTTTTTTTTTGGCTGTGTTAGGGATCAAACACAGGGCCTTGCAATGCCAGACAAGTACTCTACCATTGAGATACACACCTTACCCACTCGTTTTTTTTTTCAATTCTTGATCCCTTACCTAAAAGTAAAGCTAGTCCCACTCTGAAGAAAAGTGGCATTCTCTAGAGTTAAGATGGCTAAATCCACAGACCAGCATTCTTCCTTCCACAGCTCCATCCACAGCCATGTGTGACACAGGAAGGGTGGGTGACTCTAGAGCATGTAGGACCCACCAGCCGGAGAAACCAAGAGAAATACCAATAGCATTTCCTTCCTTTCACTCACTTTGCCAGCTTCACTAGAGCCATTTTCTCCACATCTCCCACGGCGTAAGCTCTCCAATAACACTATTGGAAAAAAATGAATTGGTTACTTTGACCACTGCCCCATGAGCCACAGTTAATCACATAGAAGATAAAGCCCTGAAAGCCTCCTAGAAGTTCAGACTTGCAGAATATAAGGCACTTTTTTTTTTGCCAGTTCTGGTAGGTCTAGACATTCCCACCGATGATCTCAGCCCACCTTTATTTTTGGCATATGAACCTATAACTATTCAGACTTTCCTGTGCACATAGGTCAGAATAGAGGAAATGTTAGAGCACATATAGCCTTCATCTAAAGAGATTTCCACTCAAATTCCCAGGGCCTCAATTTCAGTACCTTTTTGGCTTCCACTAGTTGATTGAGTTTCTCATAACATTCTCCTAATGCAACCAGCATTCGAGAATCATTGGGCCTGAGAAAAAAGAGGAATAGGTAGTCAGAGCAAACAAAGACTTTATCTGAAGTTTTGTTTGTTTGTTTTGAGACAGGGTTTCACTATGTAGTTCAGGCTGGCCTTGAACTTGCACCTGATCCTTGTGCCTCAGCCTTCACCCTCCTGCCTGGGCCTTTAGAGTGCTGGGATTACAGGTGTGCACCACCACACCCACCTCATTTATCTGAAGTCTTCCTTGGAGGACCTAGGTCCACTACTCTTTCATTGCCACTTCAAATCTATGCAAGGATTGGTCTTAAATCTAATGCTTCATATACTCAGATTACTTTGTGTTCTTAATTATAGTATTAACCCCCTAGAGAAAAATACTAAATAAAAGTTACCAAATACCACTTAGCAAGTTTCAGCTTAGGTCTCTAAGAGTCAACATCCATTCACTGCAATTCACAGTAGCTAACAAAAGAGAAAGAAGCTATGTGGCCCTGGGCTTCATACCCAGCACCAAAAATTTAAAAAAGAAAGAATTGCTATCAGCCCTTCCCACACAAAGCATATTATCAAGTGACAGACTTACCGAAGCTGGTGGGCCCGTCTGTAATAATAAAGGCAGTAAAATGGCATCTTAAGGATTTCATAGGTCTGCCCAAGGCCATACCAAGCTCTGTAGTCCCGCTTGTTGACCTCTATGGCATGTCTAGAAAATGGAAAAGACAGACTGGTAAGAGGGCAGAATCAAGATTAGCCACTTTCAGGCTCAATAGAGCCTTGCAGGCTCAACTCCTGACACCACAACAGCCTGTTCCACCTCACCACCCAACTGCACTCTCACCGATAAGCCTGGATGGCAGCAGAGGTGTTCTTCATCTCCATGTACTCATGCCCCATCAGTGTCCAGGCCCCAAGATACCGAGGATTCAGCTTCAGGGCTCTCTGGAAATACAAGGCTGCCTTCTCGTGCTGAGAACGTAAACTATAATAATTGCCTGATGAAAAAAATGAAACAAAAAAAATGAACTAAAAAGGTAAAAATCAAGTTTGCTAAAATAGCATTCTACCAAGTACACATGAAACCATAACCCATTCTCCCTAAAGTCCTGGCAGCAAAGCCAAACTATATGCATGCAATGGTAATATTCCCTTGAGAAATATATTTCTTACTCTATCATGTATTCTGGCTTTTAAAAAAGTCTTTTTCTTCATTTTATCTCATCTGGATAAAGCATTTATGTACATTTTCTTAAAATAGGGTAGGAAAGTTCTACAGTATGCTTTAGGTTGGTGATTTTCAAATTACAGTCTTTCGAGCCTAGGATTCCAAGCAGGTACACTAAAGAATTTAAAAAGGATGGGCCAGGGATTTAGCTCAGTGGATTTAGCTCAGTGGTTCCGCTGCCTGCCTCATTGCCGGCCTCGAAAGTGCAAGGACCCGAGTTACCAAAAAAATTTTTAAAAGGGAGAGCTCTGAGCTTTCCCCCAAGAATAAAGGCATTTCTATTATCATTGGTCCTGAAAAGGGCATGTGAAATATTTTAAGATGCTATCAAAAACTTTATTTGAGAGCCTAAAAGCCACCAGTCTTTTTGTTTTTGCTTTTTGAGATAGAGTCTTGCTATGTAGTTCAAGCTGGCCTTGATCCCCCTGCATCAGCCTCCCAAGTGCTCAGAGTACAGGTGTGTGCCACCATCCTCGGCTGTTTTTCCTTTTTGTTTTTGGAGACAGGGTCACATTATGAAGTTCAGACTGGCTTGAACTCACTATGTAGCCAAGGCTGGCCTCAGCCTCCCAAACACTAGGATTACAGGCATGTATCACCACGCCTGGCATTAAAAGTCATTTGTCTTAAATGAGGTAGTGAAAGGATAGACAAAAGTAGTACAGTCACCCAGCAGCAGTGGTTGAACTGAATCTGAGCCACATCCTTAATAAAGAATTAGAAACTCGGCTGGGGATTTAGCTCAGTGGTTTCGCCGCCTGCTATGCAAGCACAAAGCCCCCAAGTTCGATCCCCGGTACCAAAAAAAAAAAAAAAAAGAATTAGAAACTCCATCCCAATTCTGTCTGAAGACAATAGAGCAGTGAAGTTATGTGTATAACTGGTGATTCCTTCCTTTTTTTACCCAATGTGGTGAGAATAAACTGTGCAACTAAAAAAAAAGAAAAAAAAAGTAGTATATTCAAACAACGGAATACTAGTCAAGAATAAAAAGAACAACTGATGCCACCACCTGCCTCGAAAGTGCAAGGTCCTGAGAGCCCGTAACAAAATAGAAAGACTGAAAAATGCAACAACATGGATGACCTTCAAAAACATGCTGAGCCAGGTGTGATAAAGCACACCTATAATCCCAGCACTAGGGAGGCTGAGGCAGGAGAGTGGCTATGAGTCTGAGGCCAACTGAGGCTACATAGTGAGTTCAAGGCCAATCTGAACTACATAGTGAGACTGTCTCAAACAACAACAACAACAAAGACTAAATATTACAAAATTGCAATTGTGCAAAATTCCTAGAATAGGCAAAACTATAGAGCTAGAATCCAGAGAAGTAGTTACAGAGTAGGAAAGGAACTGAGTAGAAATAGATCCAAGGAACTTTTGGAGGTAATGGAACATTCTGAATAGGACTATGATGACAGTTATAAAACTGTAAATTTGCCAAGCATGGTGCCACATGCCTATAATTCCAGCACTCAAAAGTTGAGGCAGGAAGGGCCAGGGATTTAGCTCAGTGGCACTGCGCCTCCTTCAAAAGCGCAAGGTCATTTCACCGCCTGCTGCACAAGCCCAAGGACCCGAGTTCGATCCCCAGTACCAAAAAAAAAAGCCCAAGGTCCTAAGTTCAATCCCCAGTACAAAAAAAAAAAAAAAAAAATTGAGGCAGGAAAATCTAATGTTAGAGGAAAGCCTAGGATATGGAGTGAGACCTTATCTCAAAAAAAAAAAAAAAACCCCAAAATTCTATATTTACAGAAGTTGCTAAACTGTAAACTTTAAACAAGTAAATTTTATGGTGTATAAATTTTACCTCAATAAAGCCATTTTTAAAAATGGACTGGAAGCGGGACATGGTGGCACACACCTGAAATCTCAGTACTCAGGAAGTTGAGACAGGAGGATTGTTATAGGTTCGAGGCCAGCCTGGACTACACAGTGAGTTCAAGGCCAGCCCAAACTGCATAGCAAGACGTTGTTTCAAAAAACAACAAAAAAATGGACTGGAGCTACATCAAGACAGATTGTCACACTCTAGTTTCACAGATTTTCACATTTTAGTTTTTAGAAAACTAAAATGCCAGGTTAAGTATATAATCTGATCCTATTTGTAAAGTCCATTATATGCTGCGTGCGTGTATGTATTCTTCTGTGGTATGAGAATATGTTAAGCTAACTTAAAGAGGAAAGGGTTTGAGCTGGGCATGATAGAGCAGGCCTGTGATCTCCAAACTCTCAGAGGCTAAAGCAATAGGATTGCAAGTTTGAGCCCAGCTTCGGCAATTTAGTGAGACCTAATCCATCATCCCAGCACTTGGAAGGCTGAGGCAGGAGAACTGCTGAGACTTCAAGGCCAGCCTGGGATACAAAGTGAATTCAAGGCCAGCCTGGAATACATAGGAAGGCCCTATCTCAAAAAACAAAACAAAACAAAAAAAATAAATAAAATAAATAAATACCCTTTAAAAAATTAAATAAATTTTTGAAAAAGAGTTGGGGATGTAGCTTAATGTGATGGCCCTGGGTTCTATCCCCAGTACCCTCCCACACATACACACAAAGGAAAGGGTACAACAAGCAAAAAACTCCTGTACTTTAAAAAATAAAAAAAAAACTCCTGTATGTGTTTAAATAAGCCAGATAAAAATAAACCTAGAGGGGTCGGGGATGTAGCCCAGTGGTTCCATCACCTGCCTTGCAAGCACAAGGACCCTAGTTCGATCCCCTGGTACCAAAAATAAAAAATAAAAAAAAATAAACCTAGAGCCAGGCACAGTAGTACATGCTTCTAATCTCAGCAATCAGCTGAAGGATCAAGAGTTCAAGGCCAGGGCTGGGGATTTAGCTCAGTAGTTCTACCGCCTGCCTGCCTGGAAAGCTGCCTGGAAAGCGGAAGGATCCCAGTTCGATCCCTGGTACCAAATAAATACATAAATAAAGAGTTCAAGGCCAGCCTGGGCTACAAAGTGATTTGAAGGCCAGCCTGAACTAATAGAGAGACCCAGTCTCAAAATAAAAATCCCTCCTGGCAAAAACAGATTGATATATACACACACACATACTAATTTACAGGGAATATGAGATACTGTAAAATGAAAAAGTTAAAATTATTGGGGCCAGGAATTTACCTCAGTGGTTCCCGGCGCCTGCCTCGAAAGCGCAAGGTCCCGAGTTTGATCCCCGGTACCAAAAAATAAATAAATAAAATAAAATAAAATAAAATAAAATTATGGAGTAATTCTATTTTGGTAAGAGAACAATAAAACTCTCTCCATATATATATATATATATATATATATATATAATTTTTTATTAATGTGTCTAGACCCATCTTTTTCGCTTAAATCAAGAGAAATCAATTAACATCAATTGTACCCTCTACTTGATTAAATTCAAACTTAATTTCATGTTCATCTGCAGAAAGCTGGAAGGGCTTTATGTCCTATACAAGGACATCTGCTTCTGCTACTGACTCAGACCCAGAGATAGAAAAGAAAGTGGACTCTAGGCACAGGGACCAAAGGTGAGCTTTTGTAATTCTGTAATAAAGCAGAAGAGGTAGAGAAGTGGGAGCAGGGAATAAGCCCCAGCTGCTAAAGGGGTCAGGATGAAAAAGGAGATTAAGGAAGGCAGAACAGGCAAGGGCAGGTGAACATTAAATAGATGAGTTTTTTTTTTTTTTTAACCAGATGAAAGAACTAAAATGTACTGAATCAGGAGGCTGAGAAACACCAGGGATAGTGGTGCACACCTGTGATCCCAGTACTCGGGAGGCTGAGGAAGGAGAATGACTGTGAGTTTGAGGCCAGCCTGAGCTACACAGTGAGAACCTGTCCAGCCTGAGCTACACAGTGAGAACCTGTCTCAAAAAAAAAAAAAAAAAAAAAAAAAAAAAAAAAAGGTTGGGGATTTAGCTCAGTGGTGCCACCACTTGCCTTGCAAGTACAAGGGCCTGAGTTCGATCCCTGGTACCAAAAAAACAAAAAAACAAAAAAAATTATTAAAAAAAACCACAAAAAACAAACAGCAGGGGCTGGGGATTTAGCTCAGTGGTTGTGCCGCCTGCCCCGCAAGCACAAGGACCCAAGTTCAATCCCCCGTACTGCGTATGCACAAGGTTTGATTCCCGGTACAAAAAAAAAAAACAAAAAAAACCCCCAAGAACCCCCTAAATCATTATTCTTTTTGAGACTAGGGTCTTGCTATGTAGTTCAGGCTGGCCTGAAACTCACAGTGATCCTCCTGCCTCAGCCTCCTGAGCGCTGGGATCACAGGTGTGTGCCACCACGCCCAGCTCATTATTCTTTATATGTAGTCTCCTTTGATTTTAATTGGATTCAAATCAGTAAGTTAAAAATGAACTATTCATTACCTCTTCTACCTCTATTTTCTTTCATCATGTAAAGGCCACCCCTACCAATCTGTTTACCAACCACTGATTACTATTTATTCAATGTCCCAGATTATTTTCAAAATCCAATTACTTCTCCATTCCTCCAGCCAGTACATCAGCTTAGGCTCTCATCATCCCTACCCTGGATTAGAGCTAGAGCCTCCAAGCTAGCTGCTTGCTCTTTTCTAATCCTCTCAGGACACTGTTTCCAGCTATTCTAAAATGAAAATCTGTCTCAAAAAAAAAAAAAAAAGAATGAAACCGAAACTTTTTTTTTCTTTGAGACAGGGTCTTCCTGAGTAGCCCAAGTGGGCTTCAAATCAAGATTGTCCTGCCTCATCCTCCCAGTGCTGAGATTACAAGAATGTGCCACTATATCACTCAAAACCTAAACTTTTAGCAGGGCATAAAAGGTTCCTCAGGTCTAGCCTGTTTGGCCATTCCCACAGTGTCAGTGTATTTCAAGTACAATGAACTATTCTGACCACAATGTCTGCTCCTCTGTACTGTTATACTCTTCCCTAATCAATCTTGATTCGCCCCTGCCCCTGTACTCTTTTGCTCCTGCCCATCCTTTAAGCAATACCTTCTCTAAGAAGCCTTCCCTAATCTGAGTGCATTAGATACATTTCTTATGTATTTCCTTAGCTTCCCATGTAAACCTTACTTAGAACACTTAACCTACAGAATTAGTTTCCCTCTCCTCTCTCACCACCCTTCCCTCTCAGTGCTTTACCACTGAGCTACATTTCCAACCCCTGAATCTCCTGCTTCAGCCTCCTGCAGAACTAGGATTAAGATGTGTGCTATCACAGTCATCTCAATAGGCAATTAAGGTAAGTACTATAATATGAAGCATAGTTCCTGCTACATAGAAGACATTCAAGAAGTGTTTTCTAAATAAACTAGCATTACACAGACACACACACACACACACACACACACACACACACACGCACGCACCCAATACTGAGGATTAAACATAGGGGCTTTGCACTCAACTATATCCCCAGCCCTTTTTATATTTTACTTTGAGACAGGTCTTGATAAGTTGCTCAATTGCCCAGCCTGGGCTCCAACTCATAATCCTCCTGGCTCAGCTTCCTTGAGTGCTGAAAATAAGGTGTGAAGCACCACTCCTCATAACAAATGTAAGATCTTGATGTAATATGACCAAGGGCCCAGGAACAGTTATCCCTGTCATTTTCAGGGAACCCAGGCTTTCAATCAGAACCAACTACACGTACTTAAAAGCAGTCATTCACTTGTCTATGCCAACTGATTATAAGGTCACACAGTGTGGTCAAATACATAGGGTCAGTGTGGTCAAATACATAGGGTCAGTGTGGTCAAATACATAGGGTCATGGTTCTCAACCAACAGTGAGTCTCACCCACAGAGGGCATTTGATAGCATCTAGAAACATTTTCAGTTGTCACCAACTGTGGGTTACTGGTATCCACTGGGTAGAGGCCAGGAATACTGGAAACATCTACAATGCACAGGAAAGCCTCCAACAGGAAAAGTTACCCAGCCCAAAATGTCAATAGACTAAGAAAATCTGATATAGGGAAAGAGACTCATCTGTTTTTAAGGACTGGAAATTCTTACAAACTTTTTAGTTACATAAAAGGTTTTTTTTTTTTAAGTTTAAAACACAACTTTTTGTTTGTTTGTTTGAGACACAGTCTCACTATGTAGCCCAGGTTGGCCTCAAACTCACAGCAATCCTTCCGCCTCAACTTCCTGAGTGCTGGGATTACAGGCGTGTGCCACTTCACCTGGCTAAAACAAATACAACTTTGATCCAGCCTTTTACTTTTAGGAACTCATTACACAGAAATCGATGAACAATCTTGCAAAAATGAATATACATGCACAAAATGTTTCCTCTGCAGCAAAATTTTCTTTGGTGGGGAGCTACTGCAGACTGAACCTAAGGAACTAGATTCCCAGTCCTTTCTATTTTTTGAGAGGGTTTCTCTAGGTTACTAAATCATCCAGACTAGGCTTGAACTTGCAACCTCCTACCTCAGTCTCCCAAAGAGCTCAGATTACAAGTGTGTGCCATTGTGTCCAACTTCCTGAAGCAAATTTTATATTAACAAACACTAGCCACAACTTACATAAAAGAAAATTATTAAATAAAAAAGGCAGTATATTTATATAACATACTGGGGGTGTAGCTCAGTGGTAGATTTCATGCTCCAATCCCATCCCCCACCCCCTGCTGCACACAAGTACTAGTCAGGGCCAGGGATTTAGCTCAGCAGCGCCACGCCTGCCTTGCAAACCCAAGGTCCTGAGTTCGAGCCCCGGTACCAAAAAAAAAAAAAGAGTCCTAGTCACTAAAAGTAATACAAATCAAGATGTACTACCATGAAAAGATGGCAGAGATACATCATTAATCTGAAAAAAATTTACAACATGTATAATGATAAAGTTTTGAAAACTACACATATATACACATACACACAAATTTTTAATATTTGCACAGAGAAATATTCTGGGGTCATGTGCCCCAAACAATCTTAGGAGTGGAATTACAGTAGATTTTATTTGTTCTGGTATGTAATTCTATTAACTTTGACACTTTAATATTGTTGTTTTTACACTCATGTTACTTATAGATAAATCTTAAGTGAAAAAAAATGTAGTTAGCTCTTACCAATTACACAGCATGTCTCTACACGATATTTATCAATTTCACAGAGGTTATGAGCCAGATAACTCAACTCAGATTTCATGCTCTGGGAGAAAAGAGAAAGATGATCTAAGCATGAAAAGGGATTCCCTAAATTATTTTTCTAATTGTTAATGTAAATGGTTAACAACCTAATATAGCAGATTAAGGCACAAAAGAGTTTAATCATGCTCAACGAAGAAAAGCAGTTTACCCTGACATAAAGAAGGTTGGAAAATGTGTCCATATTTTCAATCCTGTAAGGATCTTGTTTCCTTAGCTCATTAAAAATGGAGAGGGCTTTGTCGATATCTGCAGAAAGAAGATAAGAGTTCAGAAAACAACACAGTCCACCTCTCAGAGCCTGGTGGTATTTCATTTTCCTTATTCACTCACCTCTGATATTGTGATAGGCAACTGCAATTTGGGATACAATATATGAGCTCTTAGAAAAGCCCACATCAATGAGATTCTGATACTTTTGCAGGGCCTCCTCTATCAACTGCAACTCTGTGTATATATGGGCCAGAAAAAACTCTTTCATCCAGGTGTCTGGCAAAGACAGGAACTTCAGCTGGCAGCAGGAGAGAGAAGGACATAATACAATATAATATAATTTGATCGATCTCTCTCCCAGATGAACATCAAGAACAATCTTTATTGTCTAAACGGGATATATTATTTTAAAAACATTTTAGGGCACCTAATAATGATTACAAGGTAACCCAACTAAGTGAATATGACTTACAAACAAAGGGAAGAATGGCCTGGTTAGGATGGCTTCAAAGAAAAGACAGAATTTGAAGTAAGTGTAAGAAGATGGATAGGATTTAAATTGAGAAAGGGAAAGGAAGAGAAAAGAGGACAGACACTTTCTAGGAAAGAGCAACAAAATAAGTATACAGGCAAAACAGATATGATGAGTATGGGTAGGCAGGATGAAGCAACTAGCTCAGTTTGAGAAAGCTACGTACAGGGAAATAATAGGAAAATAAGACTGGATTGGTCAGGTTGTTCCTATCAAGCACCCAAAAATGGGATTTAGTAGGAAACTACTACACATTTCTAACAGAATGATGACGTTGTTTTAAGAATAAGTTTGGAAGCAATATGCTGGATAGCTTGGAAATGAAATGTAAAAATGGGAAAGCTAGAGAGACAGTATCTATTATAAGTAATTCAAATTTGAGATAATGACAGATAGCAAAGGGAACCAAGAGAAAGGGAGGTATACAAGAAATGACCACGGTGCTGCCTCACAACTGACTAAATTAAAGAAGAGAAAAGGAAGAGGTAAATATGAGTCTGAGGTCCAAAGACTGAATATTGGAGAAATAGTGAAGGTAGTAAGAATCTATCAAGATGAGGAAAAGAACAAGAATTTAGTAGGCAAGCTGAAAAATTTGATATTGCATATTTTGAGTTCAGAGGTAAAACAAACTTTCAGTAAAAGTCTAGTAGGCAATTAGATATGGTAAAAATGCAGGGGATTTAGCTCAGTGGTTCTGCCACCTGCCTTGCAAGCGCCAAGGTCCCGAGTTCAATTCCCATTACCAAAAAAACAAAAAACAAAACAAAACAAAAAAACCCCCATGTGTAGATATGGTAAAAACAAGTTAATCCAAGATAAAATTTCAGACACAGGTTTAGTAGCATAAATCAATCTGCCTTTGGCTCTACAGCCTGCAAGAAGGGTGCTGTCATTTCCCATTACCCACAGAACAGCAAAATGAACAGCAGACAAAGACCTCTAATACTGACTAATAAGATGGCAGTTTATAAAGTAATTTTATATTCATTATTTCACACTTTAAACATCTCCAAATCTTCAGAATCCATAATACCTCAGAAGAGGTCTGAAAAATATTTCAATACAATCTGTGATATCAGAGAAAACTTCCTATGGCATCTTTGGATAATGTTACAGCTGTAACATTAACTCTATAAAACAAGTTAAAGTAAAATTTGAATAGGGAAACAGGATTATGAAAAATACTCTAGGGCCGGGGATTTAGCTCAGTGGTTCTGGCATCTGCCTCACAAGCACAAGGTCCCGAGTTCGATCCCCAGTACCAAAAAAAAAAAGAAAAGAAAAATACTCTAAAGAGATGCAAATCCAACAGCAACTATTGAACAATAGCTAGTTATCATCAAATAAAGATCTACATTCTAAAACAGAGAAAGGGAAAGAGCAAACTGTAGCCAAAGGTCATACTGGAAAAACTGGCCCCCTCCTAGTAAATGATTACAGAATTACATAAGATTTGCAGCAGAGGGTTTTTACATAGCTCATCTCAATTTACCATTTCTTTGTCAGTGATCAGGTTACAGAGTTCTAACCAGGCTCCCCAATGCAAAGGTAAAACATGAGTAGCTTCCACAAACACATCAATGGCCTCTTTCACCAAGTCCAGCTTTCGAAGCACCACACCATACCTAGAAAAGAAGGACACAATCACAGGAGGGGTTAATGCTTTGTAATACCTCCCTTCTACTGAAGAAAAAAAAAATTTTTTTTTTTGGTACCGAGGATCAAACTGAGGACCTCACACTTGCCAGGCATCCACTGTGCCACTGAGCTACATCCCCAGCCCCAAGAAAATATTTTATAAAAATATATATATATTTTATAGAAAGTTCTAAACAGTGCTAGGCATGGTAGCCCATGTCTGTAATCTCAGCACTTTGGAAGGCTAAATAAAGCAGAAGGATCACAAGTTCAAGCCCAGACTGGGCAACTTAACAATTTAATGAGACCCTATCTCAAAATTAAAACATTTTACAAAGGGGCCGGGGATTTAGCTCAGTGGTTTCCCAGCCTGCTACGCAAGCACAAGGACCCGAGTTCAATCCCCGGTACCAAAAAAAACAACAACAACAACAAAAAAACATTTTACGAAGGCCTGGGGATATGGCTCAGTGAGAAAGTATTGAGTTCCATCACCAATACTACAAAAAAGGGGGGTAGGGGGGAGACACTTCTAAATTATAGCCAGGTATAGTGGTGCACACCTTTAATCCCAGCATTCTAGGAGGCCAATGCAGGAGGGTCACAAGTTCAAGCCCAGCTTGGGCAACTTAGGGAGATTCTGCTTCAAAAATTAAAATAAAAGGTGGGGAGGGCTGGGATATGGCTCAGTGCTAAGGCGCTGGGTTTAATCCCCAGCACACACAAAAAAGGTTCTAAATTACTATAACACTTACAGATAAAGGCCAAATCCATCAAGTTCCCGAGCTTGATGTTTTTTGCTGAGCTCCACTCTTAATTCTCTAAGAGCCTCATTTTTCACTTGTCCTTTCTCCAAGGGACCTATGAAAGAAATAGTCTCTGATCTAACACAAGGATGCTGGTTTTCACTTTCATAGATGTATACATTCCCTTTGGCACCAACCAAAGTTATCCCTGAAATCTCAAGCAAATACAAGTGGCCAAAGATCTTTTTTTTTTTTGGTACCGGGGATCAAACTCGGGACCTTGTGCTTTCGAGACAGGCAGCAGCACCACTGAGCTAAATCCCCAGCCCACACCAATGATATCTTTCACAACCCATTTATTCTATTTCAGAAACTACACCTGGGTCTGCAGTCCTATTTTATGAAGCCCACACAGTTGTTTTTAAAAAATTGTTTTGTTTTTAAAAGTTATCAATCAGTTATCAATGTTTAAAAATAAGAAGCCTCGGGCCAGGGATTTAGCTCAGTGGTCCTACCACCTGCCTCCCAAGCGCAAGGTCCTAAGTTCGATCCCTGATACCAAAAAAGAAAAAAAAAAAATTAAAAGCCTCAATTAAAAATCTGAATTTTGGGCCAGGGATTTAGCTTAGTGGTTCTGCCACCTGTCTCGCAAGCAGAAGGACCTGAGTTCAATGCCCAGTACAAAAAAAAAAAAAAAAAATCTGAATTTTCAGCTCAGCTCGCAGGAAACAGGGACCAGGCATGGAAAGAAACCCTAACAACACCAAGTCCAGATTCTCATGAGGCAGCCCTTAGCTGGAGCTGGGTGGCAACCAGGCAGCACCTGGCATAAGTCAGGTGCCCTTCAATTTGCAACAATGCTCCTCAGTCCATTTATATTACCTGCCTGATCCCATAGGCAGTCTTGCTTTTTAGGCCAAAAGATAAGGAAAAAACTCATACCTAGGCTATCAACTGTTTCATCATCCTTCTTTTTCTCTCCAGACTGTAAGAGAAAATCAACAAATAGGTCTTTTTTCAGGTTATTTTAAAAACACATAAAAAAACTAGCAGCCTAATTCTACCTAAAGGGCCCATGTCCAACCAAAATGCCACCTGCTTTGGGTCACTAATTTTAAACAATTATTTATGGGTTCCCACTGGCTTAATCTGGGATGATCTGAACACCAAAATAGTCATGAATGTAATCATTTTTTTTTGGTGGTGGTACTGGGGATTGAACCCAGAGCCTTCGCACTGAGCTACATCCCTATCCCTTAGTGACACAGCAAGATCCTGTCTCAAAATAAAAAAAGAGTTGAGGATGCAGCTCAGTGCGAAGGCTCTGGGTTCACTTCTCCATACCATTAATTAATTAAGTTAGAGGGAAATTTTCATCAAGTGCAGGGTATTTACATGAACTTGAAAGTGTATCCACATAGATTGCTGATTAGTTGCAAGTAAAACAAAAGTAACTAAACAGTACAGAAAATGGAAAACATCTTGACCAGGTGATCAAAATTAACATCAGCAATGAGAGGACTGAAGATAACATCCTCTACTCACATACTATTCTAATCAAGTTATGTATAACCAGAATAAAATTGTGAAGAAATATGAGACATCTAAAATGAAGAATGTTTCATTTGGAAAAAAAAAAGAACAGGGGGTCAGGTGTGGTAGCAGCTACTCAGGAGGCTGGAGGAGGAAGATCACAAGCTCAAGGCCAGCCTGGGCATACAGAAGACCTCGCCTCAAAATAAGAAATGAAAAGGGCTGAGGTGGGGTATAGCTTAGTGCTCCCTGTGCTTAGCCTCCAGTGCTGCAAAAAAAGAGAAAAGAGAGGAGGAAACAAAGGGAGGTCAAAATCCATAGAATGTATAACACAAAGACTGAACTTTAATTGTGGACTTCTAGTTAGTGACTGTAACAAATATACCATACCAGTGCCAGATGCTGACGACAGGGTGAGCTTGGGAGGTAGTGTTTGGGGACTCTTATACTTTCTGCTCAATTTTGCTGAGCCTAAAACTGCTCTAAAAAAATAATCTATTAATTAAAAAGAAAAAGAAAAAACAAGAAAAAGAAAAGAAGGAAGAACTGTAAGCTTTGAAACAAGAGACAAAGATTATTCTAGATGAGGGGATATTAAAGAGACATGACAACTAAATGTAATTCCTGACCTCTTAGATTGTACTGAGGGGGAAATGCTGCGGTAAACACTGTTGGGGGAGCTGGGCAAGGTGGCACACATCTGAAATCCCTGCACTTTGGCAGGCTGAAGCAGGAGGATTTCAAGTTAGAGTCCAGCATGGGCAACTTAGCAAGACCCTGTCTCAAAATAGTAAAATAAAACTGGCTGGAGATGAAGCTCAGTGTGGGGTTCAATCCCCAGTACCAAAAAATTTTTTTAAAATTTAAAATGGTAAATTTTATGTGTATCTTACCACAAAAAAAAAAAAAAAAAAAAGGAGAGAAAAAGATGAATTAGTTGGGCATGATGAAGCATTCCTGTAATCCCAGCACACAGGAGGTTGAGGCAGGAGAGGTGTCTTAACTTTTAAGGCCAGTCAGGGCTATAGCTAGTTTGAGGCCAACCTGGGATATAGAGTTCGATCCTGCCTCAAAGAAAAAGTTAAATGCAGTCCATAACCACAAGAACTTATAGTACTTGACAATTACAAACTACACTAATACTTGGAAGGACTCTATAAAATATTTTAAAAATTTATTTACATATAATATAACTAAGAAGTCAGGCTTGGTGGTGCACACCTGTAATCCCAGCACTTGGGAGGCTGAGGCAGGAGGATCACTTCAAGTTTGAGGCCAGTTAGGGCTACATAGTGAGTTCAAAGTTAGCCTGAACTACAGGCCAAAACCCTGTCTCAAAAAAATTTTTTTTAAAGTTTTTAAATATAAATTATTCAATAAATTTTCATTTTACTTGCATTGCCCTTTGTATGTTTTGCTTTGGTTTTTTGGTTTTGGTACCAGGGATCAAACTCAGGTCCTTGCGCTTGCCCAGCAGGCAGCGAAACCAGAGCTATATCCCCAGCCCTTGTTTTGTTTTCAGAGACATTATCTCACTATCAGTTCAGGCTGACCTGGAACTCATTATGTAGCCCAGGCTGGCCTCAAACTTGTGGCAATCCTGCTGCCTCAGCCTCCCAAGGGCTAGGATTACCCTTTACATATGTCCCTCTTTTTTGTTTTTTGGGTTTTGTCTTTTTTTTTTGGTACCAGGGATTGAACTTGGGTCCTTGTGCTGCACAGCAGGCGGTGAAACCACTGAGCTAAATCCCCGGCCAATTTGGGGGGTTTTTAGGTGGTACTGGGAATTGAATCCAAGGCCTTCACACTGAGCAACATCCCCAGCCCTTCTTTATTTTTTATTTTGAGACAGGGTCTCATTAAGTTGCTCACTTGTCCAGGCTGGGCTCAAACTTTAAATCTTTCTGCCTCAGCCTCCCAAGTGCTGGGATTACAGGTATGTACCACCATACCTGGCCTGAATTTATAAACTCAAAAATTAATTTAGGCTTTTTAACTTAATTCTTAGGAAATATCAATTCATAAGAATAAAGAACCTTATATAACCTAAAGCAAATAATCACCCTGTTCATTATTCTTTTTCTTTGTATTGGGGATCAAACTCGGGACATTGAGCTTCTGTTCATTATTCTTTTTTTTTTTTTGGTACTGGGGCTCGAACTCAGGTCTTTCTGCTTTCGAGGCAGGCGGTGGAACCATTGAGCTAAATCCCCGGCCCTAATTTTTTTTATTTTTTGGTACCAGATCGAACTTGGGACCTTGTGCTTGCAAGGCAGGCAGCAGAACCACTGAGCTAAATGCCCGGCCCTGTTCATTATTCTTAAACATATTTTCACCAGGTGTGATGGCACACACCTGTAATCCCAGCACTCAGAAGGCTGAGGAAGGCCAGCCTGGGCTAGAGTGAAACCCTGTCTCAAAAAAAACAAAATAAAACAAAGAAAAACGAATATTTTCTTCCATGTCATTTTTTTGTTTTGAGGGAATTTTGGGTTTTTGTTTTGTTTTGGTTTTGGTCTTTTTGTGACAGGGTCTTTCTATGTACAGTAGGCTCTCACAGGCTGGCCTCAAAAGAACTTAAGGAGATCCTTCTGCCTCACCCTCCCAAATTCTAGGATGACAATGTACCACTATGTCTGGCATACAATTTTAAAATTAGTTTGTCTGATTGATAGACTGATTGATATTTCTGGTCCTGGGAATCAAACCCAAGGCTTTGTACATGCTGGGCAAATGCTGTCCCACTGAGCTACACCCCCCAGCCCTTTTTATTTTTTAATGTTAGCAAAGTTTTATTAAATGGAGGAAAATAAACAAGTTGCAGAGCAAGTTTGGGCCAAGTAAAAGCAGGAAAAGAAGTAAACCCTACAGTCTGAGGGCAAGCTACCATGCAAGGGAAAACACAGTGACTTATTTTATTTTTTATTTGCATTTATCTGCTAAATTACTCTGGGTGGCTTCAAACTTGTGATTTTTCTGTCTTAACTTCCTGAGTAGTTGAGATAAGAGATATGTGCTACCATGTCCTGCTACTGTTAAGTATTTATAAAGTACATTCGTGTGATGACTCAAATGCTAAACTATTTAAAAGATTAAACTTGGGCCAGGGATTCAGCTCAGTGGTACCTCCCTGCCCAGCAAGCGCAAGGTCCTGAGTTCGATCTCCAGTACTAAAAAAAATAAATAAAAGATTATACTTTTTGCATCCAGGCATGGTGCCACACATCTGTGATCCCAGTATTCAGGAGGCTGAGGCCAGAGGATTGTCACAAGTTTGAGCCCAGCCTGGGCTACATAATGAGTTCAAGGCCAACCTGAACTACATAGTGAGACCCTGTCTCAAAAAACAAAAAACAGGGCCACGGATTTAGCTCAGTGGTTCCACTGCCTGCCTTGCAAGTACTAGGTCCCGAGTTCGATCCCCAGTACCAAAAAAAAAAAAGATTTAAATTTTTTACACTTGGTTCTAAATGCAGAAGCTTCACTAAAGCCAGAATAACACCTTAAAGTGCCCCTCACCAGATATCTGGAATACATATACAGGAAATAGGCTTTCTTGCTATTGCAGCCATGCAGAAAATGTGCTGCGCGATCATACTCTTTAACATCAAAGTAGGCCTTGGCCAAGGTGTAAGCATCCATATCTTGGGCATCCTCCTAAAAAAGAGACAGGTTTATATAAGCGTTTGGGAATGGTATAATAAAAGGTCAAATATAAGAAGCAATTCATTAATTTCAGGATAGAGGAAAATTATTTCTCTCCTCTCCAAAACCTAACATATATATACATGCGTAGACATAATTTTAAATATTACCAGGTAAGACAAAATATTGGGTTTTTTTCTTTTCTTTATTTATTTATCTTTTTTGAGACAGCATCTCATTATGTAGTTTAGGCTGGTCTTCAACTCACCATGCAGCCCAAGCTGGCTTTGAGCATGCAGGCATCCTCCAGCCTCAGTGTGCCAAGTCCTGGGATTACAGGCATGCACCCCACACCCCCTGATGCTTTTTTTGGTAGTACTGGGAATTGAACCCAAGCCTTTACACTGAACCACAACTCCAGGCCCTTCTAATTTTGAGACCAGATCACTAAATTGTCTAGGCTGACTTTAAACTTGTGATCTTCTTGCCTAAACTCCAAGAGCACTAGCCTTACATGGGTGTACCACCACATCTAACTCAAAAATATTTTTTCAAGGCCCGGGGATTTAGCTCAGTGGTTTTGTCGCCTGCTACACAAGCGCAAGGACCCGAGTTCAATCCCCGGTACAAAAAAAAAAATTTTTTTTCAAGCCGGGCACGGTGGCATATGCCTATAATCTCAGCATTTGGGAGGCTGAGGCAGGAGGATCACCATGAGTTTAAGGCCAGCCTGGGAAAAAAAAAAAAACTGACACTCTCAAAAAGTTATATTGTTTCTATAAATTTATTAGGAAGTTACATAGGCTTTTGTGTTAGGAACCTAAATTCAAATTCTGACTCCTTGATTTTATTGTTTCAAGACATTAGTGCAGAAGCTACTTAGCTTTTGTAAGCATCCATTTCTTCTTCTGTAAAGTAGAGCAAACAGTACTGATTGTATAGACTCTATCTGAGGAATGTTAAAAAGTCATAAAATGTGTCATATTACTATCTGGCATGCTCTTTCTTCTCCTATCTTTTAGATTTCTATATAAATATACTATTGAGCTGGGTGAGGTAGTGTACTTCTGTAATCCCAGCTCTTGGGAGGTTGGAGGAACGCCATGAGTTCAAGGTCAGCCTGGGCTATTTATATATATATATCTATATATATATAGATAGATATAAAATAATCTGAAATTACTTATACTTTTCGTATTTTAACAAAGTTTTGCTGGGTGTGGTGGTGCACACCTGTAATCCCAACAAAAGGATCAAGAGTTTGAGGCCAACCTGTGCTAGGCAGTGCATTCCAACCCAGTCTAGACTACATAGTAAGATGTTGCATTGTCTTATATCTAGATGTCTCCCCAAAGCCTCATGCAGTCACAAGTGGCACTTTTTGGAGGTGGCTAAATCTAGGGTGTGTGCTGCTGGAATTGAGGATGTGATGGTAGGATTGATCCACAGTGCTATGCTAGGATTAAGGGTGTGATAAAATATAAGGGACAGAAAGAGGGTCACTTGTGGCTTGCTACTTTCTGCCTTCTGCCTGCCCTGCTTTGCCATGAACTGCTTCTCCTCTGTGATACCCCTCTGCCATGCCAACTTGCCTGGGAGCTAGCCAACTAGCTCTACAAACTATGAGCTGAAATAAACCTTTCCTCTTTTAACTTTGGGTGTTGGGTATTTTGTCTCACCAAGGAGAAAAGTAACTAAGACATTCTGTCTCAAAAAAAGTTTTGGGGGCCGGGGATTTAGCTCGGTGGTGTCGCTGCCTGCCTCACAAGTGCAAGGTCCTGAGTTCAATCCCTGATACCAAAAAAAAGTCTGTTATATATTAAGACTGCTGAAGGCACAGAACACAGTTCTAATCTTTATGTTTAAAAAAAAAATGATAGGGTCGGGGATTTGGCTCAGTGGTTTCGCCGACTGCTGCGCAAGCGGCAAGGACCAGAGTTCGATCCCTGGTACCAAAAAATAAAAAAAAATTTTAAAAATGAGCTGGACATGTAGTGCACACTTGTAATCCCAGCACTCAGGAGGCTGAGGCAGAAGGACTGCCATGGGTTCAAGGTCAGCCTGAACTATATGAGACCCTGTCTAAAAAAAAAAAATTTGACCACTACATAATAATCTTCAATTTTAGCAACAATTCAAAGTTCAATGTTTTAAGGTTTACTCTAAACTTTAGATCAAGGCTAAATTAGATTAAAATGTTTCTCTGGATGTTTTCAGGAATACTCCTTAGAAAAGACATGGAAACCCCAAATATCCAACAAATTAGTAAAGAGGCTGCTAAATAAATATACCTCATAGCAAGCTGAAAGCTGTTATACTAACCAATAGCTAGCACTTCCTAATAATGCAATAATGGATAGGTTTCTACAATGTCTGTAAAATTCTTGCATATTATATGAACTCTTCGGGGAGGGGGATATTTACTGAGGCTTTACTTCTCACCTGATACTGTGTTTTATTTAGTCAACAATATTTTATTCTATTCAGAACCATCAATATACCCAGGCACTACAAAAGCATCTTCCCAAAAGAATTAAAAGCATCATACCACAGTGATATTTCACACCCATGTTTCAAGAGACACAGTTTGTAATAGCTAAATCTTGGAAACAGCCCATATGCCCATCAACCAATGAATGGATAAAGATGTGGGTTTTTTATACAATGGAGTACTACTCTGCCATAAAGAAGGATAAGCTTGAGACATTTCTCAATGGATCCACCTTGAGACACCATATTCTTAAATGAAATAAATCTGACACACATTTAAATACCGCATTGTTTCTCTGGTGTGAGAAACCAAAAGTGAAAATAAGGACCTAAATGTATAATAGATCCTGGGAAATGGGAAGAAAATGTTCAAATGAGGAGAACAAAGGAAGTGAAGGGGGAAAGGAAGGGAGGGCCAAAGAAAAAAAGAATGGAAGAAAAAAAATAGAAACAAAGCTTTGTAAGTAAGGAGGGGAAGAAGGGTTGGAGGGGAGGGCAGTGGGAAAAAAAGAAAAAACCAAGTATATCATGTACAAGTACAAATTCCTTATGATGAATGTTATCATTATGTGTATCTAAAATGTATCAATAAAAAATAAAATTTATATTAGTAAGAAAAAAAGGATGATTTGCCTATATCTATCTTACTAGTAAAAAACATGACTGGACTATCGATGCAAATCTACTTGAAAATCACAATCCTCCCAATCTTGCCATCTCCCCTTTGTTAACTGAAATGAAGCCAGGCATGGTGGTGCACACCTGTAATCCCCGCACTCAGGAGGCTGAGGCAGGAGGATTGCCATGAGTTCAAGGCCAGCCTGAGCTACATAGTGAGCTGAAGGATAGCCTGAACTACAGAGCAAGACCCTGTCTCAAAAAAGAAAGTGAATTTTATTGAGTCCTTTGTGCCTAATACCATTCTAAACAGTATACCTATTATTCGCATTTCATTTAACTCTCTCAATATTCTCCAAAGTAGATACTATTATCTTTAATTCATAAACAAGGAAACAGGCTGACGAGGTTAAGCTGCCCGAAGTCACCAGCTGGCTGACATTCAAAACCAAAGCCCACTCTCTTAATCATTTTGCGATGCCAGTCAGCTACACTGAAGTGTGGAGCAGAATGATCACAAATTAGAGGTCAGCCTGGATAACTTACCAAGATCTTATCTCAAAAAAGAAAATCGCACAGTTGCAAAAATGTTAATTCTTCTCAAGTTTGTGAGCATTGTTTACGTTGGACTACAAAGTCGAAAACACTGAAATCTTAAGCAATGATGTTTACTATTTTTCTACAGCTTGAGAGCACCAAATGTTTCAAAGCTCAACAAACCACAAGGATAAAACAGCTAACTATAACACAGCTCTTTTTTTTTTTTTTTTGGTACCGGGGATCGAACTCGGGTCCTTGCTCTTGCGCAGCAGGCAGCGAAACCATTGAGCTAAATCCCCGGCCCAAACAGCTCTTTAAACGACTGCGCTCCGTCTACAGACATCCTGCTAGGCGGCTGGCTGCCCTCCGGTGACGGTGAAGACCGCTCCCCTTGCAGACGTCCTTACCTCTGTAATAGGCGGCGGCGGCTGCAGCTCGGCCAGAGGCAGCGCGGGCAGAGAGAAGGCCAACTCCGCGGACCTGGAAGACCCACACAAACCCATCAAGTTGACAAGCCCCCGGGCCAAAAATCCAAGCCCGGTCCCTCCCAACTCCGACATCTCACCATTTGCTACTGTGAAGCAGGCCCCGCTCCCGAGTAAGGCCCGCAATAAGCAGCAACTGCTTTTTAATTTCCCTCAAATCTGAGAAATCTGCGTTCGTAGACAGGCCGGGTATCACCGCGCTCGCCACCGTCAAAGAGA
This sequence comes from Heterocephalus glaber, assembly GCF_000247695.1. Next base: position 31,036,583 of record NW_004624743.1, read on the forward strand.
CTACAGATGTACCAGCGGCCATTTTCCAGACTCTTTGCTGCAGCCAATCACCGGCGATAATACTTGCTGCCCCTCTCCATCAAAGAGGCCTGCCTGCCATTGGTCAGCTCTTATCCTAGAGCAACCAATCACAAATCGATATCGTAACGCAACGAAGAGGCAGGGGAAAAAGAGAAAATTATATTTCCGATTGGACAAGAGCCCCTGAGGCGGGAAAATTAGAACAAGAAAGGGCAGGGGGCTGGGGGCGGGCTCCACGCAGGTCAAAAAGAAATAATAGACTTGGAAAGGTGGGCTGGATAGCTAGGAGTAGGAGTATGGACAAGAAAAGACGGAGAAGAGAGCTGGGCGTGGTGGTGCAGGCCTGTAATCCCAGGATTCTAGGAAGCTGAGACCAGAGGATAACAGGTTCGACCTCAGCCTGAGCGACCCTAGTGAGACACTAGCTCAAAATTTAAAAAAATAAATACATAAAAAGGTCAAAAGCCCTGGGTTTAATCCCTAGTACCACAAATACATAAACAAACAAACAAAATAAATACAGCTTTTAAGAGGATGGAGGGCTGGGATTTAGCTCAGTGGTTCCGCCGCCTGCCTCGCAAGCAAGAGCAAGGTCCTGAGTTCGATCCCTGGCACCCAAAAAAAAAAAAGAGGATGGAGATGAGAGAGGACCATGCATTTTAGAGGTAATGCGATTGAATGAAAAATAGGAGGTGTGTACTTTCTGGGCAGATACCGTGTCGGGGAATAACAGTGATGTTTATGTGCAGTCTAGGAAGGATGCCCAGTCTCTGGACTTTTCCTTGAAGTACATACTGTAAGAGGGTAGTGACTTCTTCCTCTTTCCTCAGATTACAAGTGTAATCTAATTTAACTCTTAAAAACAGCACGCATCCTTTTTTTTTAACCCAAGGCCTTGCATACATTAGGCAAGCACTATGCCACTGAGCTACATTTTCAACCCCCCCCCGCCCCCCTTTAAATTTGATTTTGGGACCGGGTCTCCATAAATTGCCCAGGCTCCCTTTGAACTTGTGATCCTTCTACCTCGGCCTCCAGTGTAGTACAGGCATGTAGCACCACGCCGAGCTCTATCATCCTAATTTTATGGACAAGAAAACAATTTGAAAGAAGTTCAGAGTCTAGTTTGCTGAGGCAGTTAGGAATCTGTCCCTCACTTCCTGGTCCTCAGTTCTTTGTGCCTTGAAGGAATTCAATCAAGACACGTGGGCAGTGCACAAGTGTAGGTAGAATTCTCTGTAGATAGGCAGTGCCAGGAGGCATCTGCACTGAGGGGGAGTTTGAATACGCTTCGATGCACACAAAAGTTACTCCTGGGGTTCAGAGAACCGAGATCAGTATGATGATTACAAACATTTCACTTAGAAGTTACTTTGGAATGGTAAAATGTCTTTTTGTCCTTTTCTTTTCTTTTTTTGGGGGGGGGCGGGTACCGGAGACTGAACTTGGGACCTTTCGGTTGCAAAGCAGGCAGCAGAACCACTGACCTAAATCCCTTTTGGTCCTTTTCAGATGGTCAGTGTTTCCTCAGGGGCTTTAATCATATAAGGAACTTTCAAAGGAAGATTCATTCTTAATTTCTTTTTTTTTTTTGGTACCAGGGATCAAACTGGGGTCCTTGTGCTTTCGAGGCAGGCACTGGAACCACTGAGCCAAATCCCTGGCCGATTCATTCTTAATTTAAACCAGGTCCCAGCCAAGGCAGGAGGCTCTTTAAGGAACATTTCCCAGGCCACAGGTGGTGGCACTCACCTGTGATCCCAGCACTCAGCAGGCTGAGGCAGGAGGATCGCAGCAAGTTCAAGGCCAGCCTGCACTGCATACTGAGTTAAAGACCAGCCTGAACTGCATAGGAAGACTCTGTCTCAAAAAATAAAGTAAATTTTAAAAGGAATATTTCCCTTCTTGGCGTCATTGGGCTGTAGGATATGCCAGCTAGGAATGCAGTGCGCCTTGCTCTGGAGTTGGACAGCCAGGTGGCCAGGTATCTGAAGGAATGCGCATGACTGTAACCTTAGGATGTCATTGTGCTCTGTGGGGCCACTTTGAGTCTGAGACCTAACAAATGATTATAAATGTAGTGTACACTGGAAGCTTTCTTTAATTAACTGGCAATACATGCTACCTTGGATCCCTCCCCCTTGTCCCTCAGGCCCCTTAATGCTTAACTACCTGACTAACAGATTACAAACCAGATCTGACTCCAAAACCAAGTGTACTTAAATATTACAAAAGAGCTGGGGATGTGCTTAGTGGTAGAACTTTTGCCAGGCATACATGAGGCTTGGGTTTGATCTGAAGGAAGTAGAGAGGGAAGAAAGGGGGGATAAACTGGGCATGGTGGCATCCACCTGTAATCTCAATTTCTGGAAGGTTGAGGCAGGAGAATCACAGCCTGGGCAAGTAGGCAACTTCAAATACTCTGGTTTCAAAAAACTAAAGAAGGGTTGGGGCTGGATATAGTTGGGCACATCTGTGATCCCACTACTTGGGAGGCTGAGGCAGGAGGATTGCCACAAGTTCAAGACCAGACTGAGCTACATAGTGAAACCCTGTCACACACACACACACACACACACAAATCCCTAAATCAAAAAATCAATAAATCAATAATGGGCTAGGGATGTAGCTCAGTGTGAAGGCTCAGGGTCCAATCCCTACTTTTAAAAAAATTACATAAAGATTTTCACGCTACCTGCCTCGCAAGCGGAAGGACCCAAGTTCAATCCCCGGTACCAAAAAAAAAAAAAAAAAAAAGATTTTTAACCCAAGAACCTTTCCATAATAATACACAGTACTATATTACCAACTCTCTTGAGAATTTTTTGAGCCATTTTGTTATTCTGGGGGATTATTTAGAAGAGATTTCAGGGACCAGGGATTTAGCTCAGTGGCACCATGCCTGCCTTGAAAGCACAAGGTCCTGAGTTCGATCCCCAGTACCAAAAAAGAACAGGGCTGGGGCTTTAGCTCAGTGGCCACGTGCTGGCCTTGCAAGCACAAGGTCCTGAGTTTGTCCCCCAGTACCATACACACAAAAAAAATGATTTCAGGTAAGGCATGTTCTTTGAGATTAATTTTTTTTTTTTTTTGTAGTACTGGAGATCGAACTCTCAGGTCCTTATGCTTGTGGGGCAGGTGGTAGAACCCCTGAGCTAAATCCCCGGCCCTCTTTGAGATTAATTTATGATTAAAATTATATTATAAA